>JALGBA010000098.1:0-333757 GCA_023970755.1 Azemiops feae
CTCCATCACTGGAGATTTTTAAGAAGAGACTAGACAATCACTTGTCGATGGTATAGGTTCTCCTGCTTGAGCAGGGGGCTGGACTAGAAGACCTCCAAGGTCCCTTTCAACTCTACTCTACTCTACTCTACTCTACTCTACTCTACTCTACTCTACTCTACTCTACTCTACTCTACTCTACTCTACTCTACTCTACTCTATTCTTATTCCAACCAGATAAAATAGTCAGTTGAGGTAACTGGTTACATTGATCCACTTCCCAAGCTTTCTTTTTCCTAATGAGATTCAGTCTAGCACGGTCACCAGCAGATTCCCTGGTCATTGGCCCCATCCAATTTCAGAAGAATATCAACACACTTCCAGGATCAGAGAAAATTCCATACACTCTGCTACAGAGCATTCTACCAATTAATCTAATTTCACTTGGTGACTAAGTAGATGTATGTGGGATATTAGTAGTATATAAAGAATACAGATAACAAAAATGCTCATTTGTAGAGAAGATATCCTGAGCTTAAACTGTTTAAGATTTAATGTGTCAAAATTGGCATATTAGATGGAGCTCATAAATGAGAACCTATTGTAGTTGATTGGTTTGATTAGTTGGTCAAATATAATTTCCAGAATAGGGAGGCACAAGGGGGAATGACCAAACATGTATAACAACATAATGTAAATGCTACAACTTACATATTTGCATCTGATGTCAGGACACCAGCACAGGATGGCATTTGCATACTGACTTAAACATACACAAGATGGCCTTTTGGCAACATCATGTTTGCTTCAGAGATTGCTGCAGAGAAACTACCGTGTTTTACTGACTGGATTTTCTAAAGACTTTTTCAAAGGCTACTGCATATAGCATCTAACAAGAATCTAAGCAAAACGTCATGTCCAGATCACTTATCTTTTTATTTATTATAATTTTTATTCCACTTTTATTTTGTTTTATTTTTTGTCAACTCGAGGTAGTTCAAAGTCACAGAGTTGCCTCAAAACATGAGATGGGCAGCAATTTTTTTTAGTAATAACAGTAATAGGCACCTTGAACTAATAGGAATAGGTGTTTTGGGTGCAATCCCAAAATATCTGGAAGACCACTTGAACAACATTGGCACTGATAAAATCACCATCAGTCAATTACAAAAGGCAGCTTTATATGGAACTGCTTACATCCTGTAATTATACCTTTAACCCTTGCCCTTTAATAGGTGAATAAAAATACCAAATCCAGCCTGAACATCTGGCTGACTGTGTGACAAACCATAATAATAATCTACTAGCTGTTTGAGATTGCTGAATGATTTTCTCTTCCATCACAGGACCTTGTCATTTTGCTTGTTTATGGCCATTTTGCTTGTTTAGAGTATTTGTCTGGACTTGCAGTTATACAGGGAGACCTGTCCTTAAAAAAATTCTGGCGTTCTGATCAATTTAACGTAGGGAAGAAACTAGATTCTACCAGTCATTTCTTGCTATTTCTATTTCTAATGTTACAAATTTTTAACTAATTCTGCTGACAAGAGGTTTCACATAGCCATAGTTTCTACTGTTTTCATTATTTCAGAGGTAGGTAGCATCATTCTGCCTACTCCATGTTTCATACAGTAGTGCACAGAATATTTCCAGCAGCTGTTGATTATCTACAAGTTCTGTTGTGTTATTTATCAGTTTGCGATATATGGGAACATATTGAAATTAACAAGATTCAGGTTTTCCCTTTCCCTTTTAGACTTTCCTGGTCTATCAGTATGTCCTGAAAGTCTGGCATCCTTCCCTTCCCTTCATCACATCCTATATCTCTCAGCTGACATGTCAGTGGTACATGGGAATTTAGAAGATAAAGCAGGTGAAAGCAGGTGTATATGAACTTGCTGTCCTTGATTTCACATTCTTCTCCATCCATAACCTGTGAGATAGGATATTTTTAAACATAGGAGTATATGCTTTCTGGAAAACCAGAATGTCTGTCTCAAAAAAGAAAGTTCTATCTTACATGTCAGTGACAAATGAATCAGAATAAAGCTAAAAGGAACTCTGTCAATGCACCTGTGAGCTCATGCAAATACATAAATGGTTTTTTCTGAACCCAATTAAATCACCACTACTGATTCAAGGTTCAATGACTGCACATAATGCTTAGAGTCTCTCATCCACCCCATCTGTTATGGAGAGCAATTGGTAGCTATCTTTTTCCCTCAGGCAGATGATGCTAGGTAGAAGGGGGAAAGAATCCATGGAATCCCCCAATTGCTGACCTGAAATAGTCTGGCATTAAATTTGCAAGAACAGCACTATTCACCAGCCATGCCACTGAGGCACATAAAAGCTTAGATTGGAAGCAGTGCGACTGATGTCAACAGATGTTTCTGCCAAATTATAGATGTGAGAACGCTTGTTAAAACAGCACCAAGGAACTGCCTTCACTTTAGTTGTATATGAGGCATAGATATTGAGATATTTCTCTCTTTTTTTCTTGAGAGGGACCATTTCTCTTCCCAACGTCAAAGTAAAGTGGGGCAGCTAGTGCTGAAAAGAAAGCACAACCAGTAACTACTGATAGCAAAAACAAAAGGGAGAGTTGTAATACTGTATATTTGCTTAAATACTTTCTGGTTTTTTTATTGCTCCTGTTCTGGTTTTTGTTTATTATAAATGTCCTTTTTGCCATTTGATATTACAAATATGAAAATAAATCCTGTAGCTGAATTCACATATTCCAATAAAGCAAGATTTTATTGCTTTGTTTCACTGGCTGCAATTGGTTGAATTCATAGATTGAATCCAGCCATAAACTGTGGTTTACTAATTTACAGTGGCCAAACTCACACCAAGCTAAGCCAAAACCAAACTATAACATAACTCAGTGTGCTATCTGAATCAGGTCATTGAACCTTTAATGTGTCAACCAGAGAGCTGGGAAGATCATTTTTTTCTAATGATTTCAACAGAAGACCTGATTATTTGTAATGTGCATGAAATTCAGTATGTCTCAGAAGTATTTATACTTCCTGCTACACAATAAAAAGCTTTTGCTGTGTGAAATTAAAGAACAAAATCTGTTTATATAATTACACAAAGTGAACAAAATGATAAAATAAGAAAAAAAGATTGAGAGACAAATGTGTTAGTAATACAAGAAACTATGTCCATTTGCTTATAGAAGTATATATGCCTGAAAAGAATGCTAACATACAAATGGCATAATTACTAAAACTAACCTTACAATTGGAGTAACCATTGGCTTGGTCCCCTGAGAAGGTTAATATGCTTAGACTGGTTTGGAAAAAAAAAAGATTTATTTGTGATTATTTGAAAGGAAACAGTCTCTTAGATGAATGGCATTTTCATAAAATTATGGTCCAGAGCTGGGGATATATCTGTTACATCCTTACAGTATTTGCCACCATTTATTTTGTATCCTCTGAAAGTAATGCAAGCTCCCCTTGAAGAAATCAGGTTAGACATCAGAAACATTTCAGATCCTTGAACCAAAATGTATAGTAATATTTACTGTTTTCCTTACAGCAGCTATCACTTACATTTTGATCCTGATTTCTTTGTGTCAGACTTAAAGTGAATACCACTTTTTATCAATCTTGTAGCTATGAGTAATATATTTAATAGTACTAATAAACATGAGTTATTTAATGTAAATGTTTACTTCTGCACTTAGTACATATTTTTCAAGGTGTTCTTGAGAAACAGGATAAGCCATCTCAAGAGGGCATTTCCTAGTTAAATAGAGAACCTAAATAGGATTTTTTCATGCTACTTGTATGCTGCCTTCAGGCTTCCATTTTACATTAGACTGCCTCACTGAAGTTCAGAAGCAAGAATTAACTGGCTGTCAGATTCAGACATAATGCTAAATCATAGTTTAGTCTTACAAGTTCAAACTAGGCAATCATCTGCCTTCTCTTTCCTGCCCTTGTGACTACAAAAACAAAACAAAAGTGTTCATTTTTGTTTTTAATTGTGGTTTGTTACTGTGATAAGAAGTGTTTGTGTGTGTGGGGGAGGGTGATAGATGCTGCCATCCGTATTGTAGTAAATAAAAGGGAATGTACTCAGCGTGTGGTCCTCAATGGAACCGCATCTACATGGAGGGAGTGTGTAGTGGGTGCCCAGGGCTCGGTTCTGTGCCCAGTGCTTCTTCACATCTTCATCACGATTTGATGAGGGGATAATGGGGAAATCATCAAATTTGCAGATGACAACCTAAGCTGGCAGGAATAGCAAAACTCCAGAAACCGGCTTTAAGATACAGAGGACCTGGTACGACTTGAACCACTGGGGGCTGGCCCGCTATCTAACCAAATGAATTCCATGGTTAAAAGTAAGTTTCTACATTTAGCACGAAAAACCAAATGTACATGTATGTATAGGGGGGACCTTGCTCAAGTATAGTACCTGTGAGAGGATTTCTCGTAGTCCCCTATTGACAATCCTTAAATATGAGCCGCAAGTGTCGCTGCGCTGCCAAAAAAGCCAACACAGTACTGGGCTGCATTAACAGAGGGATAGAATCAAGATCACGTGAAGTATTAATACCACTTTACAATGCCTTGGTAAGGCCACACTTGGAATACTGCATCCAGTTTTGGTCACCATGATGTAAAAAAGATGTTGAGACTCTAGAAAGAGTACAGAGAAGAGCAACAAAGATGATTAGGGGACTGGAGGCTAAAACCTATAAGGAATGGTTGCTGGAATTGGGTATGTCTAGTTTAATGAAGAGAAGGACGAGGGGGGACATGATAGCAGTGTTCCAATATCTCGGGCTGCCACAAAGAAGAGGGAGTCAAGCTATTCTCCAAAGTGCCTGAAGGCAGGACAAGAAGCAACGGATGGAAACTAATCAAGGAGAGAAGCAACCTAGAACAATTAACCAACAACCTGCCTCCAGAAGCGGTGAATGCTCCAACACTGGAAATTTTTAAGAAGAGACTGGACAGCCATTTGTCCGAACTGGTGTAGGGTTTCCTGCCTGAGCAGGGGGTTGGACTCGATGACCTCCAAGGTCCCTTCCAACTTTATTATTATTAATATCCTACTTTTCTCAATATGTTTCCGGGGAGGGAGACAATTTTCATGACTGTCATTATAGTCTCTCCTTCACAACTGTCAGAGAGAAGGGTTTTTTTTAACCTCCTTTGGAACTCTGGACCAAGTGGCTCCATCTTCACTTGGATTCATACATACTGGTTCAATTTTAGCCTATTTTCCCTTAGCATTTGCTCTTAATAGTATTTTTTTCTGGTATCTTGCTTGTAATATAATCCATGACCTTTTTTATATTCAGTTTTCACTTCAATGGCTTTTGGTGATCAGTGACTCAGTTTTTGGACTCATCCCTTTACTGATGGAAAAGGATGATGCAATAACATCTGGAGAGCTAAGTAATGCCCAGCCCACTTCCAGTCCCAAAGACACAATTTTAGGAATATCTGACAGCAATTGCCTTTTTGAAGTTTCCTGTAGTCTAGGAATAAACATCCTGGATTACATCCTCAATTTCCAGGATTCCCCTAAATCAGAAGTATGAACTCTTTGGCAACTTAAACAAACATGGAGCATCCAAGAAACAACTGTTTCCCTCAATCTTATGCTTTGAGGATTACATGTCCTTGTATTCCAAGATAACATTGTTAAAAGAAATTGTCGCCCTCTATATATCTGGAAGGCACAAGGCAGGCCAATTATAAGAACTCTTCTGTGATTATGAGGAGCAAGGCTTGGGCTTAATTTGGAGAGAAGAGTATCAGTAGATCGGGATCACATTTGTGAATGGAGCTAATAATGTTCTTTAGGATTGGTTCTTTAGGGTTTTCAAAATAAATTATATTTTGAGCTTATAGACTTGTATAATTTTTGAAACAATGTTTAAACATAGATTATAGGGTATAATTTGTCTGTTTTACAGTTTTTGCATTGGAATTACAAGATACTGCATGGTTGAAGGGCTTGGGTAATGCTACATTTTAAGGCCTACAAAAATCTGGCTGACCACAAGAAGGCAGAGGAGTAATAAAATTATTAATCACTTCTGTTCTCCAATATTATCTGGAGATATTTGTAGACCAGATTCAGTAGCCCAAGACCGCATAAACTCTGGGATTACAGTTGTCTACCCCTATGATGGAATGAGAGCAAAAGATGGATTACCATTACAACTCTTGCTGTCAGCCAGTGCTGTATCCCAGTGGTTGGAAATATTCTGTCTGTTGTAGGAGTATCTAAACATTTTTACACACCTTCTTCCAACCCTTCAAGGTTGATCAGATCAGAAAACAGACTCTTCAAGAAATCTACAACTATATTTTATTGAGATAAACTGTTGTAACAGAATCTTGCAAGACGTATTGCATTTTTTAACCATCCCTGCCTCTTCTGTCTCAAGGAATCAGGAAGAAGTCTGTCTGAATCTCTTCCTAACCTTTTCTCTGTTTCCCAAGCTTATGTTTTTGCATATGCTGTTGTAACTCTGATTAGTTTTTCCAAGGTCATCTCTGTGACTCCCTATTCCTGATCAGTGAGGCTATGTTTAGAAAATGTTGATTACTGATTTTTAAGAGATTAATCCACTGGATTCTTTAGCCTCTTTCATGCAAGAATTACAAGAAGAATGCATTAACCATATGATTATCAAGAAGCAAGTCTATGATCTATTAGTTTTAATGTTGAAATGAATATCTGCACTGAAAAATCTTGTTCATTTATTTATACATCAGCCTTCATATATGAGTTTGAATTTCTGCAGAGACATTTCTTGGTGATTCTAAAATGCTTCCTTCTGCACATGAGATGTACTGAGTGGGATACAGTAACTCCCACCCTCTTCATTTTTTTACATATCTGGCTTCTCTGCTTTTATGTATGTGATGACCACTGCAAATGATGTCTCTTACAAGTAAAGGCTAGTTCATCAAATGGGTGATGAAAGAATTCCCACATCTTCTATTCTGTTACTTATGTGGTTTGGCTTGGCTCCAGATGGAATATGTACAATAACAGGTGACCTTCATAATCCGGGTTTCAAGTAGATGATAATCATCGCAACATCCTGTTTTCAACTTTCCTTAGCATTTATTTATTTATGAAGCCTGCTACACTGGGTTATTAACATCTTTCAGCAGTTTGCAATAAAAGAAAGGTAAAAAGTAAAATCTAAAGTTAGAAATTTACTTTATTTGAAAGATCTTTTAAAAAGTTAAAAGTGTGGGTTTTCCATTCATCGGGGGCAAATTTCAGAAAACACAGTCCTGAGTAGTCATAAGAGAAGACTATAGCAGCTATAAGCGAAACTCTTTAGATGATCTCACTTGAAGTCAGGGATTTTAACATAATGTTAGAAACTACAATCCAAATTCTAGCTTATAGTCAATCACTGAAATACAGGAACTTTTCACTTGATTGAAGCGAGTCAATTACTGGTCCAATTCACTCCCATTTTTAGAGATTTGTTTTGATTTTGAAGATATTGTGTTGATGAAAGTGACACATGTAGATAGGTCTGTTTGTGAACATTGTACTATAAGATTCTGGTACATTAATATTGCATTAACAAATACTTGTATTTAGGATAAATATTGCTTTTTTTCTTTATAGATTTTCTAAATAAAGTTATTGAGAGGGAGTCATCAATTTTGACAGTTTTAAAAAGAGACTGCACAGATTCATAGGGGCCTGGCCTACTAGCCCAGAAGGATGCTTACTGTGTCCAAAATCAAAGCAGGTTACTTTACATAGCATCTGTTTCAAAGGAACAATGGAAGTGATTTCTTGTTCTATTTCTTCATGTGAGCTCCATGAACACATCTTCGCTGGCCACTATGTGACACAAAATACTGAACTAAATGACCCATTGTCTTGACCTGTTCCTTTTATGTTCTTGTCTTTTTATTTTTGGAAGATAACACATGCATTAAACAATTATATCCACAAATATATACACTAGCAATAGATGTCCACAGGAAGGAGGGAGTTACATGTACACGTAATCCTTAACTTATGAACACAATGGAGCCCAAAATTTCTATTGTTAAGTGAGGCAGTTGTTAAATGAATTTTGCCTCATTTTATAACCTTTCTTGCCATATTTAAGTGAATCACTGCAGTTGTTAAGTTAGTAACATGGTTGTTAAGTGAATCGGCTTCCCCATTGACTTTGCTTGTCAGAAAGTGGCAAAAGGTGATCATATGATCCAGGGACACCGCAACCATCATAAATATGAGTCAGTTGCAAAGAGTCTGAATTTTGATCATAGAGTTCTGTTTCTCATTCCCACAGTAACTGGTTTCATACATGGATTAAACCACTTGTTCAAACATAGTTGTAGTTTATGCTTTATTGATTAAATATGTTGTATTATAAAAATTAACTGAGTAAACCAGCAGCTAAGGTCTTTTTTTTTGTAAACCACAATTTTTGGTTTCATAAAGTTTTTTTCATTCAGTGCCTGTGTTGTTTGGTATAAAACAGCTTTTAGTTGTTTAATTTGGTTTAATTAACAGTAAACACAAAAAATAAGATTTATTTAAAAGATCCTCATTGCTTTCTCATTGCTGTTTTTAAACTGACAGAAACACTCCTTAGTCAGGGAAATGTATTTATTTTAATTTATGTATTTGTTTTATATACTATCAGAATCATCAAGGACCCTCACTGGTTAATCTTAGAAAAACAGGAACATATAATAGTAGAACAACTTATGCAGACAACAGCATCAACTATTGGAGATAGTGCACTCCAATTACTCTCTAAAGACTCTTTAAAAAAACTGTATTTTAATCAATTTCCAGGATATCATCAAAGTGATTGCCAGCCTGACTTTGGGAAAGAGACTGTTCCATAAAATAAAAATCATCACTGAAAGACATTGTTTCCAGGCCTCAGACTTCTTCCCATAAAAATGGTAAGCTGCTTGTAATTTCTCCAAAGAAATTGCTGGATGGACCCAGTCTAACCGGATGAGGCAGTTGTGCTGGAACAGGATCTCATTTTAAAAATGATTTCCATTTTCTAGAAACAAACTTTTACTACAAATACAAGTTGGCCCTTACTACGCACACTGCACAACTTTGCCCAATGTGACTGGGAACATCGAATTCCCAAATTCCCAGGCAACATTTCCAATTAAATTTAAGAATGCAGCAGGTTGGGGAAGCCGGCGTTGTGGTTTCATGTAGCTGCCAATGGAAATTGGAACATCGGTTCAGTTATAACAAAATGTATGTGTGTGTTTGTAGAGATCTAATATTTGCAATGAGAAGAAGTAGAGAAGTATCATTTCTAAATAAATTATTAAAAAAAATAGATTAGTTTTTTGGCTGATAATGATGATTGCGGTCCAAGACAGTGGGAGATATATGGACTCATAATGATAAGCACAGAAATCTATGCAATATTTTTATGCCTTGTTTTCAGAGGCGCGGTGTTAAAAAACTTTTAATTTAGAAATGCTCTTAGTTGTCCAAAAGAGGAACCTACTGAAACAGAATGCTGTTTTCTTGTGAAGCATATATTGCTGATTGGTATCAGCATGTATTAAAAACTTCAAATTACACTTCTACATATTTTGTTCCATGCTGTCATCAATACACTACAGCAAATACTCTGAATGAACAATCTAGCCAATGATCACTTTCAAATGAGTAGTTTTACGAAAGTTGTTTACAGTTCAGTTAGCTGTGGTTGATACAAAAATAATTTACTTAACATTAACTACTGTGTTAATTCACACCTAATGATTTTAATCCCACTTTTGTATAAATTTTCTTTACCAAATTGATTTTTGTTCCAAGTCAGCTGAAACCATAAGAGAGATTTTGCTGATAGTAAAATGTAGGAAATGAAAAATACTGATTCCTCATTATATGCAAATTCTGAGCCCTGGAAGATAAGGCATTGATCTCTTAATGACCTTAACAGTGAGTGATATGGCCAGAGTAAGAACCAAGGGGTGCACTGATGGAGCTGGAATTCAAAAATATTTAGAGCAATTTAATTCACTCAACACATGCATGTGCGCGCGCACACCCACACAAACACACACAGAATTTTGTTCAATCTAGAAGTGTTGAGAACACATTTTGCCCAGTTCTGATATAAAGCTATGTTATCAGACTATTTTCTTCCAATTATTGTCTCTTCTGAATCAGTTATTTCAGCTTACAGATAAGCACTTTTGGCAGCATTTGAAATGGAGGACAACACCCATGTTTACCAGCCACTGCTTTAGCTTGGAGATGCCCATATTACGGTATAGAATTGTGGAACTATTAAAAACTATTTATAGTTCCACCATCGCGGCATAGTGTGCTATGTGTATAATGAAATTAAGGCTCAGCCTTTATTTTTAAAGTATATTCTCACATGTATGAATGGAGTTAGTGTGAACTGCTCTGAGTCTCCAAACAGAAGAGGAAAACAGAAAATTGGTACTGTAAAGTGAAATAACAATGAATTTTGATATCCCCACATTTTCATATTAAGGTCACTGCTAAGTAGGAAAATGAGTTACAGTTCCATAGTTCAGATAAACGAACAGAGCAAGTTTAGGAACTGGCAAGTATAGCAGAGATTGACAGGTCTGCTTTTCCACAGAAGAAAAACAAAATCCTGACATTTTACCCCAAAAAACTGTATGAAATACCTTATGTAAAGCAGTATGTATGCTTTGTACTACTCTGGGCATTTTTCTACTTAGGTTTTATTTCAGAGGAGAAGATTTAATGCATGCATGATTCATTAGTTGTAACCGTGCTGCCAATTCCATTACATGACAGAAAGAGATGAGAGTTTGTTGGTCTTGGATAACCTTTTGTGGGCATGATGTGTTGTTGCCTTCTTAGGGTTTTTACATGGGCGTGAAACCACATGTTAAATGCAGTTCCAATTAGCAGATTCTTTTGTTGAATTTGGACTGAACATAACTGAGTAGAAACTAGATCTTTTAGTAGGAAATCTAAAGAGAATAAATTTAAAGGTTTCATTGGAAATAAGATACACACGTTGAGTTCTCACGTTACACAAAACCAAAATGTGATTTACAGTTTACATTAGATACAAAGTCAGATCCTATATTCTGGCTTCTTCAACATGGTTAAAACAATTTTTTGCTTCATGTGTCATATGAACGTAATAACTTAAGTTTAAGTTGAGTACAAATTGGCTTTGGGTCAACAACTTTGATTTGTTTAGATTTTATGGTCTAGTGAGCAAAATCACTTAACAATTTTGTCAAAACGACAGAATATTTTTAAAACTGGAAAACTGAATTTTGTTGCATCAAATCATTTGTCCATCTATTCAAGTATTTTCAAAGTATTGGAAATATTTGAAATATAAATATTTGACAAATAATCTAAAGATAATTTTTCTTGCTTCATATATAGTTACACTGAGAATCACCTAGGCATGTTCATATTAAAAAATGAAGCAAAATAATTTTTTCTCATACTTTATCCTCACCATCAAAATCTAAAACATGTACTCTTTTGGCCACTCCAGTATTGTCTTCCTTAGCTGATGAGACACTAATAATTCCTCAGACAAAGATCTTCCTCAGCTCTGCTATCAAAGATATTCAAACTTGAAAATGCAGACAATATTATTCTGTGCCTTGTGATGCTGCCTTCAAATGACATATCACATCCCAGAGAGCAAAGCCAAGGAACTTTTAGTATAGTCTCTGATGGTACAGCACAGAATCATTATTCATGTGTTGCAGTAGTTTTCAAAGCTCTGAATGATAATTGGGGGGAAAAAATAAAAGGAATTGTTCCAAACACAGATTTTTCTGTCTGGCACTGCTGGTAGTAAAATAAAACAACCAGTATTTTTATAAAGCTGTATGAGGCTTCAGAAGACACTTTATGTTAAAATTCTTTAACAGAGAAGAAAAATGGGCCTTCGGTCAGTCCTCCAAATTCTTGCACAAATATCTTGTATCTCTGGCCTGTAACGGCATTTGGTCTATCGACAACATCCAGCAGTAGTAAATATTGTAACAACAGCCATCACTTTAACCAATTTTAAAAGGAAGTTAAGTTGATTAATATGAGGATCTAGCAATAGGGCTGCTAATCATGATGATGCTATGAAATTATTGGGTTCAGAATACTATGTCAGTAAGCCAACTTGGAATTAATTGGGGCTCTATGTGTTGGATTATATGATCAATCCTTATGTGGCTTTAAGTTCTTAAAAAAAGACAGGGACTACAGGTGTGTCCTGAGATTGAATGGAAGGAAAGCAAATGATAAAATGTGCACCGCAACTTTGCAATGCAAATTCTGCCCCTTTTGTTCTTACAACACGACATTGCACACAAGTACACAAGGGGCAGAGCTTCTGTTGTGACATCACAAAGCACATGTAGGCATTTTGATGAAAGCTCTATTTATTATGGACACCCAGGGAGGAAACTGGCTGATTCCTCAGTTTGTGGAGGATTTGGTGGGAAACCATAAAATGGAAGGCATAAGGTTTATTGCACATAAGGTGCAATAAAAGAAAAAAAAAATGTAATGAAAGAGAAAATGTACGACCACAATGCTTTCATTATGATTCACTCTGTCTTGGAATAGACTCCCTTGCTTCCATAACAGGTTTAGCCAGGTAATGAATGAAACTGAACATAACAGTTATCAGTTATGTCCACTAATTTTCTATGGATTCAGTCTTCACTATTTAGACACTACATTTTAGACTATGAAATTAAATATCTTATTTCAGATAAGAACTTGTACATCGGGGGTTTATTTTCAAGCAGCTGAATCAGGTTTTCAGAACAAGATAAAGTTTATTTTGAAATGCAAAATAATAATTCTGGAAGAATGTTCAAAGATTTTTAACAATTTAGGAGTGCTGAATTCATTCCTATAAGAACTTCTTGCCGTTAGCAGAAAAAGAGGCAGGGACCCCAGTTTTGAACCACATTATACCTCCTTGCTTTTTAGTCTCAGCTTCAATGGAACATTTTAACAATGGAACTTTGTGCCTAAAATGATAATAAAGAAAATGCCTCATTGCTAGAGGAGTGTTCTTTCAGGAAGATTAACATTTAAAATAAATAGCGCCAACAGTCCTCTTAACTTAATCTTAAATGAATTTTATGCCATTAGGAAAGGGTATCTCTTTTAAACAGTAACTTTTGATTGATCAAAGGTAAGCTTGAAATAAAAAACAAACTACTAAAGAATCTCAATACCTTTAGCTACATTAACATAACAAACTGCTTTATTCAATTCAATTCATGCATATGGCTGATGTGGTCTGATGTGGTCAGTCAGTCACCCATTTTTGCAAAGTAAATCAGATTGTGAAAAGTTGATAAAGCCTAATCAGGTATTTCAACTTTTCTGTGGTTAGTCATTTCTCAGCCTCATATGGCATGCATCTAAAACATGTTTAGAACGTCTGCCACATTTGTAAAAGAAACTGGCACCTTAATTGTTCACTAGTTGTCATGTTGCTAAACTAAATTATGCTAAGAATGCAAATAATTCTTGGCATACATTCATGCATGGATACTCATCACATTATTGCAGGGCACAGAAAAGAATTAAGAAATACTAAAGAAAGAATACTAACTTAAAATTAGTTTACTCCTAAGCCTTTCACTGTATCATTCCATATTTTCTACATTCCAAACCATACCTGTTTCGTTCACAGTCATACACTACCTTTTGTGCTTTAAAATTCTCACTGCTTACTTTTTTCAGAATCTTATCAGCTCTGTCAAGTTACAGCTGCCTTGGTCTCTTAACTTATTCATATTTTGTTCCATACGATTTCTGAATAAGGGTCCATCTACTGAATAAGAGAGGAGAAGTAAGCCCTTTTTTCTTCCCTTCCCTGCCATTGTGGTGGGTTGAACACATAATCATGCTTGATTAGATTTGCTTTTAGTCTTTCCCAACCAGCAGTCCAGGTGTTACTTCTGGCATTTCAGTTCCCAGGGGCCTCAGTAAACCATGGCACCAACCTAAATTGTCTTCCAAAAAGAAATTGCTTAGAGACAGTTGAGTCCAGTGCCCAATTTGCCAGTTGTTTATTAGGAATTATACCCACTGCTCCCCAGACAGTTGAGGAACTCCCTGGGTATCTCTAGAAACCAGTAATGAATATTAGGCACTCGGGACAGACAACTCTCATTACCCTACATGGATGAGTCTCAATCACAATAGAATCAGCTTGTGGTCTGACCATGACAATGGAACAATAGAATCACTCTCCTTCTTTAGAGCAGGGGTGTCAAACTGCCGGTCCACGGACCAGATGCGTCATGCCGAAAGCACGCCCACCCCATTGCCGGCAATGGGAAAAAAGTCGCGATACGTCGCGGCGCGTCACATGACGTTGCGAGTTTGACACCCCTGCTTTAGAGCAATGCAATAGCTGCTCCAAGAGAAACCAAGGTCTAATACATAAGTCCCCACATGTGACAAGCCTGAGCTTATCTTGGTCAAGCCTATGATTGCTATAGTAATCATGAATTCTAGGGCTTTATACAAGTCCGTCCCAGGTCATGGAGGATAAAATCCCCCAGTGTCTGGAGATCAGTTGCAAAAGTCTGGAAAGGGCTCTTGTTGGGCAGTAAGAGTGACTGGTGTATTAGTAAGATCCCAAGCTTGCCTTTAAACTTAACATAAACTTAACACAATGTGTTAGCACTCCACCCTAGTATCTAATGAGAAGAATCCAAGATCAAGATCTTGTGAGGTATCTCTCACAATCAATGTCATCCCCTCCCTTATTTTGGCGTTGAGCTGGATGAAGGATCTGACATTCAGGTGAACAGATTTCAGACAAAGCAGCATCACTTCTGACTGGTTTCAGTAATGCATGCCAGGTTTGCACCACCAAGTTGTGAATGAAAGTGATTTTGTTACAGATAGATGTGGGATTAACTATCAGCAGTTTGAGGTCAAGATCTCTAGCAATCTAACAGAATGAAGCCATCAAATTGGAAGTTGGGATCACTTCCAAATTGGAAATCTCCTTTCCTCTGTAAAACAGCCTACCAGATACTTCATGCCATTATCTTCCTCTTGCCAATGCTACAGGTGTGTAACTACTCATGCACTCCTCCTGCCACAGTTGATCAGCGCTCCCCTTCCTTTGCACCCTAAAGGAAGCTGCAAAGAGATCTCTGTATCACCAACCAATCTAATAAACCAGGCTTCCTGTTGAATATCATTCGTGCTGGTCTCTCATATCCAAACTATGAACCACCCCCGTACAAATTCATATATCCTTCCTATATCATAATAGTAGAGTCCTTCTCCCTAATCTTTGGTTAGCTGGGATTAATCTCCAGTCTGCCTCTCCATCAAAATGATATGAAGCAGAAACTTTGAGAAATGGACAAGGATGGGCAGTGAATTCAGGCCATATCGGCTTCTGCTTTTTCAACATTTGCTCGGGAAACCACCATTCAGCTTTATATCATTTTTCTTGTTTATTATTTCAGTTTGTATTCATTTGTTCTGGATTATACGTCTAAAGCTCATTCAAATGTTTTTAAACTAGTTCTAGGGTTATGCTAAGATGGTTGATTTTTTGGACTGTGGTATTTTGGGAACCATTTTTCTCCAATGTAATAGAAAAGCAACTTAACAACTAATGGAATACGTGAAATTTTTAAGAGGATACCCTTTGTAATATTACTCTGTTTTAGATATGATATATATTGGAGAAGTAAACTTTATCTACTGGTTTAAAAAGATTTTTATAGATATAGAGGCATTGATAGAATATATATTTAAATTAGATAGAAATTTATTTGTTGGCCTGATATTTTTATTTTAAGAGAATTATTTGGAAATAAAAGGAGAATAAGAGGGATGGGTGATAAGAGAAAAAAATGGTATCAATGAAGAAGATATGGGAATGTTGTTGTAAGAACAATATACCAGATATAATTATGTAAAAAAAAAAAAAAAGGGCACCCGAAGTGTTAATAACATGTCTATTTAAGGCTAATTGAAATATAGTAATTGTAAGTTAGTAAAGCTTAAAAACAGGATTTGGATTTTTTAGAATTGAAATGTAACTGATATTTGATAGGACCGTTTGAAACTTATATAGAATTTATTAATTTGAATATGTAAAATTAAATGAGGGAATTAGAGAGGGAAGCTTAAAAGACTTGAGTTGAGTTATATATCTGTGATTGTCTTTCTTTTTTTGGATGTTTAATATACCCACCTCCATGGTGGTTCCTAAGCACCTTAATGTTATCCCTGTACCCCTATAAAATCTAATAAAATATATTTAAAAAAAAGAAAAGAAAAAGAAAAGCAACTTCTTTCTTTTTTCCAAAGAAGCTTAAACTCTTCATAACATTATCATGGGAGAGGTATAGGGTTTTGCACTTGCCTTAGCTGTGAAATGACTGAGCAGTGTGTGTGAATATATAGGCATTTAGAGAGGTTTCAGAGAAATAAAAAACACAATCACAATCTCATTTCCAAAACAGTTCACACAAATGAAGTACGTTAAGCAAAAAAGCACAATAAAAAAAATAAAGCACTTAGAAATAGTACTGAATAGAAAAATAAAGAGCTGTTTATCAGGGAGAGATAATATTCTGGAAACTGAAAGACAGATAACAGGCAACAGTCTCCCTTACTTACCCGGTTTGCATGTCCTTCATGGTAGCAGAGGACTTTTGCAATCCTTCAACAAACCTAGGAAAATAAAGAGTACCAAAGAGGAATTATGGTTATTTATCATAGCAATTTATCCATCCCAAAATGCTAAACAGAATGTTTAATAACTATCCATACCAGATTAATTTGTATACCAAAAAAAAAGATGAACTGATCCAAAAATTAGCATGGTATAAAATAACATCTCTATTCTGTAGAATAACATCTGGCTACCAACATCTAGGGAGTCCCAAATAGGATACAATTGATCACATGGAGCTTGCTGATGGTCAGTGTAACTCAAAACACCATGCAGGATATTCACTGTATAAAAAGAGAGAAATTCTCCTTTCCCCAAAGTGTGTGTGAGAGAAAGAGAGAGTGAGTGAGTGAGTGAGTGAGTGAGAGAGAGAGAGAGAGAGAGAGAGAGAGAGATTGTATGTGTGTGTGTGTGTGTGTGTGTGTGTGTGAGAGAGAGAGAGAGAGAGAGAGACCCAATATAGGAGGACATGACATAATGTAATACCTGTATCTTTCAGCTCCAAGTGCTTAAAGGAACATGGGCTCTAAATACCAATTTGATAGATTAAGGAAACACAACATGAACTTTTAAACAGACATATTTTTATTTCCAGTAAGAACAGGCAAAGCACCCTCTCTCAGTGTTGTATCTTCCTGAGAAAAGGACATCACTTGAATGTCTGAAAAGGTCTCTTTCCAGAAGCCAGCTATTGTTAGAAATCTACAGGCTGGTGCTGCTGTGAGTTGCCTGCTTGCTCTTCTGCTTTAAGACCTGGTCATGCTTTTTGGCCCTTCCCCAGTAGCTCCATTTTCCTTCTACCAGTTGTGTCCTGGTTCAACTTGCCAGCAAGCAATATTGGTCTTACCTGATAATTTGGGACATTTATTTTGTTTACTGTAGCGAAGTTGCATGAAGGAAACTTGAGTTACAGAAGAAAACTGTTTTATGAGAGTACTTGTCCTTGTCAAGACTTTTAGCAGAATTTGGAGAGGGGGTAGAAAAGTGTCTGTTTCTAGGCCCTAGGGGAAAGCAGCATTTTATGTAGTTTGTGTAGTATCTATATTGTATACAGGGCTGACCTGTGCTCATTTCCTCTTCAGTATTTGCAAAAGAAAAAAGTGAAGTGAAGTTAGTGAGTTTTCAGTATCTGAAGCTGATTCACTTTTAATGATTAAAACATATGCATGTTCCTGAGATATTACAAACAGAAATGTTTGCAACATGAATGTATTAGAAGAGCATTTCTGAAAACCTGTGAAGACAGATGAACTGAAATTTCTTGGAGGGTGGGAGGCAGCCTGAAATAAATATCAGAGATATTTCTACGGAATCCAAATTTAAATTATAACCAGACTGATAATTTTGTCAGGCTTTTCCCTAAGGCTTTCCCATGGAGAGAGAGAGAATGACAAATTTACCCATCAGTTCCCCCCCCCCCATGAAGTATAGGAGGAGGAGTGACATTTTCAAAGTATATATTCATAATTTTTATATATATTTGGCAGAAATGGTTATTCTGTTCCTTTTAATTTTCAGACATTGTAAATTAGCTGACTGGTATTTGTTCTTGTTTTGTTCTTGTTTTAACTACTATGTCTACTTAGAGCAGGGGTGTCAAACTGCCGGCCCGCAGGCCGGATGTGTCATGCCGAAACCACGCCCACCCCATTGCCGGCAATGGAAAAAAAGTCACGATATGTCGCGACACATCACGTGTCATTGCGAGTTTGACACCCCTGACTTAGAGTTTCATTTCAATTGCTCTGTCACAGTCTCCCACAGTGCTTGAAAAAGTGACTGGAATATATCTTTCCAATTATTTTCCAAGAAGAATGTCCTAGGAGTTTTTTTTTTTAAAGTTTTGTGCTAACATGAATAATCCATAACTGAATGGAAAGATAAAGCATGAATAAGAATGAAAAAAATATAACAGAAATCAACAGCAGAGTAATTTTTAAAAAATACGCTTAGATCAGAACTGCTATTCACTGAAAGCTTTTCTGAAGAGGATGCTTTGAGCTTCTGCAAAAATACCTCTATATAGACAGAAAAAAAGTTCCATAGCCTCGGCACTATTGCTGAAAAGCCTTGCCCAATTCTGCACAGCATAGAAGATAAATTGTCACCACGCGTGGTATCTCATAGTGAAAAGAAATAGTCCTTCAGATAACTCGGCTCAGCTGGTTTTCAAAAAAGGAGATCCAGCATAGAATTTTATACCCAAAATTTATAGAGAGCTATGCCTCATTTTTATTTATTTATTTTTATGGCTTTTAAACTAATAACAGAAAAAGAAAAGGGAAATTATAATGCAAATACATACATTCTTTAAAAAAAAACCATACATAAATGTTTTTTAAAAGAGCGAAAAAGTGGGGGGGGGAAACATAAAAGGTGGGCGGGAGAAAAAAAGCATAATATAAATTAAGTGTCATGGCAGAACTTATGATCATTCAGTTGGCACATAAGTACACGCAGTTGCATCAGTGAAGGAGTCACCTCTCTTATCAGTATAAAGCAGCAACTTTATGATGTGTTTATTTCATCTCCCAGAATTCCTGAGCCAGCCATGCTGGGAGTTGAAGGCCACTGGTCATAAAGTTGCTATAGTTGACCACCCCAGTATAAAGGGATGTTGGAAGCATTTTCCTGCTGCAAAAAATCTGAAGCTTCAGCTTGCCCTTCAGCTTCTCTCTTACTGATTACCCAACGGCCTGGAGTCTTATCTTTTTGAAATTATTCATCCTGTAGACCACTCCCAATTATTCTTGAAATCTATCATTTAGGATGCTGGACTTTCTCACAATCTTGCAATAGCCTTGTCTTTCATATTTTATTGCTAACTTTGAGCCATAAAAAGGATTCTGTTGTAAGTGATGCAGATCTGTCAGCAGTCTTCCCATTTTTGAGGACAGTCTTACACAGACTATATTAAAAAGTTTAATATGCATAAGCAGGATTGGGCAGGGTCAGCTTTTTCCAGGTTGCCACACCTGGTGCAGTGTCAGGAAAGACATTAGTTGCCACAGCTCTGATTATCTAAATTAATCTCAAGCTCATTTAGGAGGCATGTAACCTCATTGAACACATGCAAAAAAAAAATCTTCCCAAATCAGCTATTTCTCTTAGAAATACTATTTTCATCCATTCCTGACAGAACTGCCACTTAACACCAGTTCATATCATCACCCATGGTATCTTTCTCAAAAGCTTAGCTGAGATGGGAATTAAAGATCCCATCCTATCATGTTTCTAGTCATATTTGGTCAAATATTCTCAAAAGGGGAATACTAAAAGGCTATTACTCAGCCTCTTGATCTTTGGTACGTCAAATTTGCAGCACTCGAATTGCTCAGCCGATTGTAACTTGTATCTTTGGTGTCCATAAGGCTGCATTAGCCCTGAACCATTACCTAGATAGAATAAATAAGAATCTGAGTCTCAAATTTTCTTGGGCATGAGAACAATCCAACCCCAGCTAGGAATATAATTCATTGGAAGTTTTTAAGAAGGTATTGGACAACCATTTGTCTTAAATGGTACAGGGTCTCCTGCTTGAACAGAAGCTTGGACTAGAAGACCTCTAAGGTCCCTTCCAACTCTGTTATTCATAAAGGATAAAAGGTTTTTTTTCCCCTGAAAAACAAGGTTGATTGTATGTGTTACACTTTTTAAAGCCAGCTACTATGGTGCCTTTGTCTAGTACACCAGTTTTTCTTCGATGCCTAATAATCTGTATTATATATTATATAAACTGTATCTCTTGGGATATGGAAGGTCCCCCCCCCTGTTGTTTAGAAGAACTGTGGCTCTTCATCTAGGCCTTTGGCAAGGGAGAGTGAGACCCTTCACTTCATTCCATGTGGTCTGTCTCACTTGTCATCTTTTACTTATTATTGGTTGTATTGTAATCTCTTTGATTGTTGTGAGCCACTCAGTCTCATTGGGAGTTGGGTAGCATACACATTAATATGGTAAATTGATGTTATGTAATTACTTTTTCATATTACGATAACACCTACTTGATTTTTCTCTTGAGAAATGTTCATAAAATTAGCTAATATAAATATGGCAACCATTGTCTTGTCTAAAATATGTTTTGTCAATCGTATAACGCTGGTCACTGTTGACAACTCCATTGGCTTCCCTCTGGCTTCCAGGGCCAATGCAATATCCAGTTTTTACTTATATATCTAAAAGTTTGGGACAAGAAAAATTGTGTCTTTCTGCCCCTATTTGTTACTGAAGGTCTTATTATGTGCCACAACATCCATAGAAGTTAGATTGGTAGGCACAGAAGAAAGTCTTTTCTAGAATATGATCCAAATAATGGAACTTAGAGTCCTGTTTATTACACTTTAGATGTGCCCAAAATGTAATTTGGTTTATTTTAATGTACTTTCTGATTTTATTGTGATAAATACTCTCACCTCCGTATCTCATATTGTTATATATTTGTTTCATTTTCTTTTATGTGAATGTTTTGCTTTTCAGCAACTGGTGAGCAGAGGGATGATTTAGAGCAGACATGTCAAACACAAGGCCCGGGGGCCAGATGCGGCCCGCGAAGTGGTTTCATGTGGCCTGCGAAGCCATCCTGGAAACAGTGAGGGAATGGCCCCCGCTGCCTTGGCCCTGGCCCAGGCCGGCCGGGAGCCAATGTACAATTTTGTGGTGGCCATCTATGCTGAAACGCATTCAGTCTTAGCTCCACAAGGCCGTCTGGAAACAGCGAGGAACCAGCCCCTGCCGCGTCGGCCCCGCCCCCTGGGTGCATGCTGGGGAGGCTCCTCCAGTGGACCATGCCTTGGCACTTGTCCTGGTCCCACCCCGTTCTGCCAGAGACCCTCAGATCTGTCCCACTCCTGCCCAGGCCCCCTTGACATGAACGATGTAGAGCTGGCCATGCCCGCCCAGTAGGCCACACCCACTCCATCTACACCCACCCAGTAGGCCACACCCACCCTGGCCACACCCATCCGGCCCCCTCGAGGGCAACCACAATGCTGATGCAGCCCTCAATGAAACCCCTGACACCCCTGATTTAGAGAAATGTCAAATAAATTTTATTTTGTCATCCCACATTTAGATCTTTACAGATTGTCCATTTCTGACTCTACCAACTTTCCTAGAATCTGATTGAAGGTCAAGATAGGGGTGATATGTTTGGTGATATTGTGTTTGCAGATATCATGCCTGTTTCCCTGATATGTTTTGTCCTGTCCACATAGTCTCTGAATTCCTAACAAAGGGGAAGAAAAGTGATATGTCTCTATGTGTATCTATCAACTGAGGATAATAATATTTCATTGCTTATAATCTACAAGAATTTATGTCGCAAGTTACATGTTAAGTTTTAAAGTTAAAGTTAAAAATTCTCTTTTGCATTTATAGCATTTGACCCACTGGAATAGCGGGTCAAAGAGACACTTATTGTTTCCCCATGAAAATGAGATATCATTCATGGGCCCTTCCAAGCACAGATTGCATTACTACATGACTGATGTACTATGATATTTTGAAAAGTTAATTTGGAGGAAGTTATTGTGGCCCTTCCTTGACTAATATTGTTCATTTTTGCTTTCTCATTTTTCTCTGTTCTTAAGCTTGGCAAGATAGCTTTGCTTCTCTTCTTGAGAAGTTCTACGCAAAAGAAAACAATATGTGGTTCACAGTCAAGGTTGTGTTGACCCTTACTGAATGTATATATCAGATAAGGAAACTGTACAGTACCTTCCAAGTACCAGTCCTCAGGCATCAATATGACAAGTTTGTGTGTATTTTATTCTCTTCCTGCCCTAGATAATATTTGCTACAGCTAATAAGAAACCGCATGTATTTGTTTTCACTAACTTTCTTCCTGCTTAAGATGTTTTGTAATTTTGAACTACTCAGATTGAAGCTACACCAGCAGCTTTTTAAAGCAGTCCTATTCTCTAGCTAATGTTAAAACTGCATAAGGTAAATAGTGTTTAATTTTAATAGCTTGGGCTTTGACCTAGATTTTTTTTTAGAGAAAGAATGCCTCGTCAAAAGAATTGTAATAACTGCCCCTAGCTCTATAATCATGAAGGATAGACTGTAGATAATAAAAAAATAAATAAGTCATCCTAGACTCTTACCACATAATATTTACTTCAAAAAAAAAGCAGAAATAGAATGTGTAAAATATTTAAGCAAAATAGTAAGATTATAAGGGGGGAATATTTTATTTAGATGTTTAAGATGGGATAGACAGAGTGAATGCCAGAAAACAAAATATTCCAAATACAACAATAGATTTATTGTTTTCTATTCCTTCCTGATCCAGTATTAGTATTTTCCCCATAATGTCATTCACTGATTGGGCAGCATATAAGTGTTGTGTCACAGGATAGTCTAATATTCTCCCTGGAGATTTTGCATGGAACATAAATTATCATGGACATTTTTAACTATTACAGTCCAATTCTAAGTGCTCACTACAGTTATTCTGCCCAGCTATACAGTTTGAAAGAACTTACATTTCCAACACTACATCTTTTGTTATATATTTACAACTTATTTATTTATTTACGGTATATCCCACCTTTATTTTAACAAATAAGGCATTGAGCATATCCAACACACCCTCCTTGTATTTTGTCTAATAACGCCTAATTATGAATCCTAAATAAAAGACTAAGGATGTCTTCCAGGTTTTACTACTGTACATTCACAATGCAAGGCTCATTTTACAATTCAATATCTATATACATAATGAATTAGACTTTTATTTTAATAAAGCACTATCTGAAGATAAATGACATGCTCCCTTAGCTTAGTACAGGGGTCGGCAACCTTAAACACTCAAAGAGCCACTTGGACCCGTTTCCCACAGAAAAGAAAACATTGGGAGCCGCAAAATCCGCGCACGCGCGCGCGCCGGAGGAAGGGCTTCATTGAAGAGTTTAATTAAAAAGAAATAGAGGCTGCTATGCATGAGTTCTCTCTCTCTCTCTCTCTCCCTCCCTCCCTCTCTCTCTCTCCCTCTCTTTCTCTTCCTCCCTCCTCTCTCTCCCCCTCTCTCCGATCTTCTGCTCACCTGGCCAGCTGGCCTGACGCTGTTCTCCGAGAAGCTAACACACATTCTTATTGGGCTGGCTCTCTCCTGTCCTTGGTCTGCCAGTCCTCTTCCCCCACTCAGTGTGTTTGTGTGTGTGTGTGTGTGTGTGTGCGTGCGTGTGTGTGTGTGTATGAGAGAGAGAGAGAGAGAGAGAGCTACTGCTTTCTGCTTTCTGCTGCTTCCCGCTTCCTGCGGAGACGCAGCAAAGGCAGGAGCCCCGCCCAATAAGCTTGTCAGCTTGTCGGAGAACAGCGTGAGGCCACTCCCTTTTTTACACACACACACACACACAGAGAGAGAGAGAGAGAGAGAGAGAGAGAGAGAGAGAGAGAGAAGGGAAGCGCAAGTGCCTCTCTCTGTCTCTCTCTCTCTCTCTGCAAATGGCGGAGGAGGCTGGGAGCCGCAGGAGAAGGCTCAAAGAGCCACATGCGGCTCCAGAGCCGCGGGTTTCCGACCCGTGGCTTAGTAGTTTGAATTTAAGAAGATTAACAGTTTAAGTCATGTGTGGATTTCACCATAGGTTTATCATTACAGGGGAACTTTTATCCTGAGTTAAAGACTAGTATTCTAAATTTCCCATATTCTGGCACACATAACTATGATTTTTCCCCAGTAAAATTTGCCTGAAAGTTAGGGATGCAGCATGAATACATATATCCCAAGGTTGTTTTAATGAATGAATGAAATGAAAATTCCATTCTTCTCTCATCCACCTTTACTTCTGAGTTCTGAAAATATATTTGTTTCAAAATTCCTGAAACATTCCTTTTATTGTTTTATAACTCCCTACTGCTGTTAATAGACTTTCATCCTTACCTACCTTACTCCATGTATTCATAAATGAAAGAATGTTCAAAGCTTGTTAAATGCAATTGTAACATAAGAATATTCTTTTTTAACCACTTCGTCTCCAAATGGTTGTTACCCTTTGTTTTTCTACTGTTGCAGCATTAGTATATCACCCGATGAACTTCACTGTACTATAATTATTTTAAGATACTAAAAAACCTAAAACCTAAAAACCTGTGGAAAAGCTATTTCAGTCCTTTACCCATTAAAATATGGCAGCCTTCTCCAGTGAGGTATTTGATTGTTTAAAACAAATGCGTTTGAATTTGAGGCTTGGAGGTTTCCAAAGTAATACAGGAAGCTATTTTGCAATACTAGAAAAATATACAGTAATTAAAAAAGAGATCATGAGATTTAAGAAACTTGCTGGCCAACTTGTTAATGAAAAGGAACACTTCCCACACTTAAACACCTGTTGCTATAATCACTTCAAGAATGTAATTCCTAATATCATGCTTCCTTGTCATGTACTTAGACCAAGTTGGATCTAGGTTTGAAGCTGGTAAGTTGTGAAACTGTGTCCAATTTCTTTTTAGATCATTAAGGAAAGTGTTTTGTTTTCTTTCTTTCAATTGTCTCCAGTTCTTGGACACTATCTGGACAGGTTCCTGCAGTTTTTTGGGCAAGGTTTTTTAGGAAGGAGTTTGCCATTGCCTCCTTCCTAGGGTTAAGAGAAAGTGACTAGCTCATGGTCACCCAGCTGACTTTGTGCTCAAGGTGGGACTGGAACTCCCAGTCTCCTAGTTTCTACTACATGAAAATGGCTCCTGATGAGTTTTAAAGTTAAGACTTTCCAAAATTAAGAATTTTAAAAAAGACATTCCAGAAGGAGGTAGTATAATCTATATTGCTAGCTTTTCCCAGGTTCATGCTGAGTCAAAACCATTTTTCATGCTTATATCTATGTATCTGTATCTATCTCTCTGTCATC
The DNA here is from genome assembly GCA_023970755.1 of Azemiops feae. Classification (NCBI taxonomy): domain Eukaryota; kingdom Metazoa; phylum Chordata; class Lepidosauria; order Squamata; family Viperidae; genus Azemiops; species Azemiops feae. The sequence goes on from JALGBA010000098.1 coordinate 25,552, forward strand.
CCTCTCGTTCTCTTTCAGCATGGCTGTCTATCTCACAACAATGACTCTGGGAAATGTACAAGCAATTAAAACAACAAAAGCTGCAAACAATGACCCAGGTTTTCGAGCAGAATTGCAAAAATTAACCCCAAAACCTGTACTTTCCCAGCTTTCTTCATTCAGTTATATCAGTCTACCCCTATAAGTCTCAGGTAGCATATTGCCATTGCCTTAGAAAAGAAAATCATGTAATATTTAAGGTTTAATTACTGTATTTTACAAAAATAGAAAGCTATCTTATACAGAATAAAATAATTTGTCTACAAACTCAGCCCAGTCCATACTGGTTGCGAGTGGCTTTTCTTACTTTCAGAAAGACTTATTTTGCATATCTACATGGAAAATTGAACTAAGTGATGTTTTTATGCAAAGCATGTCTTCTGTAAGTGCTTTTAATAATGTGCATTGAGAAAGAAAGAAAAAAATCAGCATAATTTTTGTTTAAAAATATACAATGCTCTGTTTACTTTTATCCTAATGAAAATATCAGGATTGTACATACAAAAAGAAAAAAAAAGCAAGCTGCCCTGGAGAAATCTGGGCTTTATTGGAAGTTCATCAAGATTCTTCCAAAGTTATCTGATGTCCATTGGGCCACTTCCACAATTTTGGGAATAGATACAGAAGGCTATGTGTGGGTTTTCCGGATACAGATAATTAAAAATTACAGATTTTCCCTCAGTTCTCCATAAAAGGAAAGTGCCAGGCATAGAGAGAGGGTACATTTTTATAACCTAAGTTTCAATTAGAAAATAATTGGTATAATAATAATTTTAGGACTTCCGGTTCCGGTCACAGCGCTGGCAGTCGCGCAAAGAGCTTGTTCTCTTTGCCGGCCAGTTTCCCCCCGCCGGTAGACCCTGGATAGGGTCGAAAGTCGCCCTGGAGGGGCAACCACTGTGGAGGAGGACACTCGTTGATCACAGAGGGAGCGGCAGCTCCCTCTGCGGTCCGAGAAATCACCTTTGGGCCGACGGGGAAAAGATCGGCCATTAACATGGCCGATCACTTAGCTGTTCCAGCTGAAAGTCACAGCAACATCTAAGCGAAAAGAACCACCGTGGATGATCCGGGTGAGACCTTTCCCTCTTGATACCTTATTTACTTTCCTGTGAAAAGCTTTTAGAAACTACTTCCCTACTCTAAGAAAGCAGCGTTCGGATACTTGGGAAAACGAGCTTTGAAAAATAATGAATTTTTATTGTCTTTTTGGCTGTTGGATTTCGGGGATCCTGAAAAAAAAAATCCTTACTGTGATTCTTTCTCTTTGCCTGTATGTCTTTAGTTCAAGTGGAAGCCTTTAGGGAGGGGGGTGGAGTGTTTTTTTTTCTTCCCCCCCTTCTGAACATTACTGTTTATTTATTTATTTAAAAAAAAAATTCTCAGCTCTCTGGGCAGAATCACGTGGATTGGGTGGCAACAAAGTATCTAGTTTAAGCTGTGCTGAACCTGGCATGAAGCCCAGACATTCCTATCCGAGTGAAATCAGTGCAAGGGCTTTGTTACAAAGTAGCTATCTTAAGCTGAACTTTTACTTTGTCTTGAACTTGGCGTGACGCCCAGATATTCCTATCTCTATTGAAAAGCTCAATCTTCTACTAGTAGTTCGCTTTGACTTTATAATACAAAATATATTTCCTAGAAAAATGGACTCTCTCTTTTTTTAGGATTATAACATAACAATTGACTTTTAAGGCATCTTCTTCTACTACTATTTTGGATTACAAATTAGACATTTACAACACTGACTTTGACTTTTGCTGTCTTTATCTTTTTGTTGGGCTTGATTTTTTGTTTTTTCTTATTTCTGTTTGGATGTTATATTTTATAATATTGCAATCTACCTTCTAAGCTGAATTTTCACTAAAAAACGAAGACTACTCTATTATTGAAATGGAATCTTATCCACAGCTTGATTATGGACTTATACTAGAAATTTTTTTGGAAATGAAAGAGGAACTAAAAGAACATTTTAGAAAGCACAGGAAAGATGATGTTTCAGAGTTAAAAATTGAATCTCAAAGTTTGACTGATCATGACACACAACCAGATTCACAACTTAACGAGATGGAGGAAATATATTTACAACCTATTGAAGAGGAAGATGCTACACCTCATATGCAAATGATGGAAAATTGTGATGATCAAAGGCAGATTTCAACTAAAACATTTATAATCCTAAAAGCAACAGAAATTGACTTCCAAATACGAGACATTAATGCTGACAATATGAATAAACAACGAATAATTACCATACTGATTAAGACTGATTACATAATGCAGACAACACTGGAAAAAAGAGAAGAGGACTACGACCAGACTCAATTGTGGAAAAATGTGTATAGCCAAGCAGTAAGATGTGAGGAGTTAGAGGCCCTATTGTGGAAACCTGTTTGGCACAAAAAGAAAGCTAGAATTAGGTTTAAAAGCTAGAATTAGGTTTAAAAATGCTAAAATTTTATCTGACGGGTCAAAAAGGCTTTTAGAGATTTTGACTGAGCTAATACCTTTGAGACGTTAAAGGCTTAGGATTTTGGTCTGAGTTAATATTAGTGAGATGAAAATTATTGATTTGATTATGGTCTGGAATGGCAATATGGAAAATTGGAAATCCTAAATTTAAAAGGAGTTGGATTGATATTAGTGAAATATTACTGTTATTTTTATTTACAACGATTGAATGTTAACTAGAAATGCATTAATCTAACTAGGTTAAAATAATTGAGGAACTTTTAGAGATTTGGATTGACTTATAAAATATATATTTGATAGAATATAAGAGAGAAGTATTAAAATATAATAGTTATACTATATGTGTGTTTTAGAAATAATTATTGTTTTATGGGAAATTGAGGGACCCGAAATGTAACTTATGTGTTTATTTTAGGCTAAAATGTAAAATGGTTTTAAAATAGTTAAACCTAAAAACAGGATTTTGATTGATATGTGAATTACTAGCGACATTTTTTTTTTATAATGATTGAATTTTATCTAGATATGTATTAATATTAGGTTTTAGCTTGAGGGAAACAGAGAAGTGATGTTAAGGAATTATTGAATTATCTATGTTTGATTATATTGTTTTCTTTGGATGATTGATCACCCTATCTCCACGGAGATTCTTAAAGCACTTTGATGTAAAACTAAAAATACCAATAAAACGTGTTAAAAAATAATAATAATTTTACCAGAATGTTCTTTTCTGATGCTGCTTCACAAAGGCAGAAATGTAAGCAAAAGTTATTAAAGAATACGGCGATATGTTTTGTTTGACTATATGTCTGTTGCAGAATCAAGGATCAGGGCTCCAAGAATAGAATGAGAACTATTACTAACCAGGAGGCATCTGAACCATTGCTATTTAGTTAGTGGGTGGTTGCTGATCCCATTATTTTTATACAACTCCCCCCTTCAATATATACTCATCTCAAAGTAGGCATATGTGCACACCCCCACATGCCCATGCACAAGTATGCATGTCCACAAAGCCCTACCCACAGAAAGGAAATCACAGCAGCAAGTAAATGGGAGAACATGGCAGCCTGCAGTCTGAACTAAATACCTTATAACTTGCTGCCAGTGAGTCTCAGCCAGGATAAGGATTGGTAAAGCCAGCACGAGTGCATAATAGGAGTGCCTTAAATAGAAAAGGCAGAAGGCAAGAAGAAGCAAATTATTTATATCCCTTTCAATTGGGATTCAGACCCTGGTATGGGATGGAAACAACACTGGTCACACTTTTGGATCGACTCTTAACAAGAGTGGAATTGGACATCCATCCTTGCTCTACCTGACTTCTCTGAGACTTTCAACATTGGGATTGTGTCAGAGGATTGGAGGCTGGGTGACCCAGTCTTGTGCTGGTTGACTTCCTTCCTCCAGGATTAAGTCCAATCAGTGATGACTAGGGAGGTGAAATGCCACAGGGTGGGGTGCCACAGGGTTTAGTGCTAGGTGGGGGTGCCACAGGGTTTAGTGCTAGGTGGGGGTGCCACAGGGTTTAGTGCTCTCTTGTCTTCTATTCCAGGGCTTTTCAACCTTTTCACCGATTGTACCACTTTTAGGATATGGCAATATTCGAGTACCACCTAGCAAGGTGTCAAAAACTTGATGACCAAAAAAAAAACCCTGTTCAAAGTTGCAATTGCACTGAAATGACTTATGACCATTTTCACATTTATGACCATTGCAGCATGCCCAGGGTCATGTGATTTATATTTGGATACTTGGCAACTGATTCATATTTATGATGGTCACAGTGTCCCAGGGTCATGTGATCCCCTTTTGCAACCTTTTGACAAGTAAAGTCAATGGCAGGGCTGCTGGTGGCCAAGTGCTAAGGTGGGACTTCCCTCCCTCCCTCCTTCCCTGCCTCCCTCTTTCTCATTCCCACCTCCTGAAAGAAGAATTTGACCCCCCCCCCATATTTTTTCTCTTCCATATATTCATCAAACAAGGAAAAGCCTCCAGAAACAGAAAAGACAAACTGCTGAGTGAACTAGCTTAAAAAAGCACATTCCCCTTTAAGAATTAGCTACTGGCTACTTCAAAATCCCTTGCAGCAAAACTTACAGCTAACAATAGGAGAGCAATAGAAGCTAACACGAGACATCAGCCATCAGCCATCAGCCAAATAGAAATTGCCAAACACTCCTTAAGAACACAAAGCCCACATTGCACAAATCCCAGAACTTCAAAGTCACAAAAGCACATAAGAATCCTTCCACTCTTCATCTCCCTCCCTCCCTCCTTCTCCCCTCCGTGCCTCTGCAGCTCCAGAGGACTCTCTCACTGTAAGTCCTTGCCTGTGCTGGCTCTTTCCCTCCCCCACTACACTTGGCTAGGCAGGGCTGCGTACCACCTGCCACTCGTTAATGTACCACAGGTTGAAAAGCCCTGTTCTATTCAACATCTGTATAAGGTCATAAATTGATGAGACCCAACTGTATATCTCTGCCCCTGGCAAATTAAGCAATGCCCAGAATATCTTCTCTTGGAGACTGTGACAGTCTGGATAGGGAACAACAGGTTTCACTGAACCCTGGCAAGACTGAGTAGCTTTGGATTTTGGGACTTGCCAGTTCTAGGACTATATATCATCTTTAGCACTGGATTGGATTGCACTACTCCAAATGGACCCAGTGCATAATCTGGGGGTCATCCTGGACTCAGAATTCCTGTTCAAAGAGCAGATGGCAAGTGTGCCTAGGAGGGCCTTTTCACAGCTTTGTGTTGTGTGCCAGTTTCACTCATTCCTAGATTCAGGGACTCACTCAGGGATTCACTCATGCCCTAGTCACGTCCCAATTGGACTACTGTAATGCGCTGTGCATGGGGCTGCCCTTGAAAATTATCTGAAAGCTTCAGCTAATGTAGAAAGCTTCAGCTAGTGTAGAATGTGTGGGCAGTTATGTGTGCTTGTAGAAGAGTACATATACACTCTACTCTTTGAGCTGTACTAATTACCAATTTGCTTCTAAGTCCTATTGAAGATGCTAGTTTCAATCTTTAAAGCCCTTCATGGCCTGGGATGGTTTATCTGAGTGACCACCTCTCCCTAATTATATCCATCCATCCATCCATCCCATCAGTTCTGTCAGAGAAGGCACGCTGTTGGTCTTGTCTATTAGGAACTACACTTGGCAGGTCCGAAGAGGTGGGTCTTCTCTCCTGTGGCACCCACCTAATGGAACATTCTCGCTCCTGAAGTGAAGTTAGCCCCATTCCTGTTAATATTCTGGAAGTTTCTCCAGATCTGGCTGTGTCACCAGGCTTTGGGCCCTGGTGAAATTTTCAGATGGTTCCATTACTGTAGTTAGCATTCACTCTCCCTAATGCTTTGTGGTTGTTTTTTTTTAGATTTCAATAATGACTGTTTTTATATATTTATTATGTTAATTAATTGTTGTATGCTGCCCAGAGTCATAATAGCTATATATGATAGATAGATAGATAGATAGACAGACAGACAGACAGACAGACAGACTCTTGACACTCCTTCCATTTCTGTCCTGGCTGTGTGAAACATGCTCCTGCTCTTTGCCCACATTAGCAAAATGGATTAACATTTCTTTAAATGTTTAAAATTTAAAATTTAAAAAATGGATTAACATTTCTTCCTTGAAGTTTTCATGCACCCATAAAGGAATATAAAAATAAAAGAACAACTCATCCTCTATTGCTTTAATTATTGTAGTAATGTAACTGCAGTGTTACCATAAGGGGAAAAATAAATAAAATAAAAAGTGTTTAGTATCAAAGGAAGCAATGAATGCTGCAACTGATCATAAATGTGAGCCAGCTGCCAAGTGCCTGAAATGCAATCACATGACTGGGGGGAGGGGCAGAATCAGCAATCTTAACTTTGAGCATGGGTCATAAATAGCTTTTTTGAGATCTGTCAAAACTTCAAATGGTCATTAAATGACCAGTTATAATTTGAGAACTACCTATTTATGATATGATAAGGCTTGGGATATTATGTATTAAAAAGTCCATTACAAAGGTAGAAAATGTGCATGCAGAAAATGGCAATCTAATTGTAAAAGGGCCTGAGTAGCTCGACTACTTCACTTCCCTGTAATTCTTAATATGACAAAAGGAAAACTATTAGATATAAATGAAGAGTAATCACAAACTGTATTTAATTACTTTAATTTTGCATTTTTCTCCATCACTCCACCCATTTGTCAGAGTTTGCTCTCGATGGTTCACTCACAGATTGAATTCAGCTCTTGCTGTGAAAACATTTCTCATTTGTTTCACATTTTGATTAATATGCAAGGTCCTTCTCCAAGAGCTCTCTCTTTCTTTCGGGAAGTGAGATCTAATAAGACATGTTTGCTGCTATGTTTAGACACTTCAGGAGGTGTGCAACCCTTCCTACCTCATTAGTTTTTCACACTAATATTATTATATTTGTACTAATTATATCAGGGCTAGCTCTTTCATTAGGCAGAATGTGATGTAAAGATACCAAAATATTTTCCATAATGTGACTCACCAAATCCCATGCTACCCAACTGATTATTATCAGCTAGAAGAAAAACTTATGAATTCTGCTTTTATTATACTCGGTCATCAAAACTTGGACAAGGTCAGTTGAGCATTTGCATAGTTGATAGTCATATTCAGTTTTTCATGCAAAATTAGTGATTTGTTTATTGGAAAGTAGCCCTTTTAACTGGATAACCTGAAATGAGATTGAAGAAAAAAATGTTGGAATAGCAATTAAATCCTGTCTTTTTATTTATAGACTGAATGTTTCTTCATTCTTACTGATTCTGTGACTAGGCAAGCAACATCTCTGGAAAGTGCCAAGTTGGGGAAAATGATCTACAATACTTCTAGAGTTGCAATTAAGGATCTTGAGGTATGTTAGTTAAACTCAGACATCAGATACTGTATATAGTCGGCTATTGCATTTTATTTGTCATAGAAGAGATAAAAGCCTCTTTCCTCAAGTAATGTGTATATTTAATTTAAGGGAATTGCTGCCAGGCTGTGTTTCATTCCACAACATACAGTCCATTGTGTGCTGGGTAATAAAAGCACAGTGCTGATATTTGGAAAGCTGATATGGCAGAATAGTAAGGCCATTGATTCTCATCCAAGAAGTAAATTAACAGGACACATTTTCTTCAAACATTTCATGAATTAATTAATGCAGCTCAAGAAAACGTTAGAGGCAGAAACACATTTTGTTATTCTTTAACTATACGTAAACATCTTTTAAACTAGGGAGATGATTTGCTCTATTTTATAAAGTCAAGTTAAATGTAAGCCCTGAAACGAACACATTTCTTATTAGTCGTTTTGTGGGAGATCAAAAGGAAGGAAGTATCTTGTTTTTAAGTAGGGAACAACTTATTTTCAAAAGAACAATGTCTTTCCCCTGGCATAATAGCTATGTTCTCAGGATGAGATGATGGCCTAACTAAGCAAAAAGGAGATTGCCACCAATAAATCATGGTGTCCATAATGTCTTAGGTTGAATTGTGAGAAATTTGTGTAATAGTTTAGGTGGGGTTATACCCTCTCCCTGTCTTCACAAAAAAGTTGTGGGGCCCATGTCTAACTGTAACGCAGTTTATCATTAGAGTAAACTTAACTGTAAGTTACTAAACTCTTACATTAATTCAAATAAATTCTCATTGATTGATTTAATATTGCTTTGTTAGACCTCATAAGACACAGGTAAATTTTCAAGTTCTATGGGAACTAACTATTGGACAAGTTAATTCTTCTAAAGGGAGTTTTTTGCCAAATGGGCCTTCTTCTTCTTTTTTTAATGAGTCACATAGAGAACTTGGATACAATTAACAGTTATAGGTCTAGCTTTAATATTGTTATTAATATATAATATTATATAATATGTTAATAATGTGGAAACAAACTGTTGATTTCTTGCTATTTTTTTCCATCACTGAGAGGAAACTTGTGTTTTCCAGAAAATTTAGACAATTGTTCCCACCAACAATTCCCATAGACTGCTGCCTGGAGCTGGAAGAGCTGAAGTGAAGGCCTCCAAGTTGCTTATTGCTAATTTACTCCATCTATCAATAGTAACTATAACTTATATTAAGTAAACCAGAATTCTGCAATTTGTTTAAACAGCCCTATTCAGATTACTGGCGAATTTAATTTCTCTCCTTAAAAAGTGCAGTAAAACACACTTCCCAAAGTTCATTTCACTGCTAAGAAACAGCTGTTTTACTTATTTCCATGTCATAATAACCACGGGGGGGGGGGAAAATATTTATCTCCCTGACATCCATATTATAATCAGTATTCAGACCTATAGCAGTAAGATTTAATCTCTGAAAACTGCATTTATATGGCATTTTTTTCTTTTTCCATTCAGTTATATCTGATTCTTGCACACTCCCTGCAGTTTTTCTTGACAAGGTTTTTCAGAAGTGGCTTGCCATTGCTTCCTTCCTAGGACAGGGAGAAGGTGACATTTAAATGGTAGTTCTGTCCAAATATTTAGCAATAATGTTAACTTACAGCACTACCTGCAAAGAGGCATGAAAACAATCAAGCATTCCAATACCTGTCCCAGCCCTTTTGTATCAGAGTTGGTGTTACACACATGTATAAAAGGGCAGGATTTTAATCACAATACTGCAACTGCCATCTTGACTATCCAGGTAGTCCTCAATTTGCAAGCACAATTGGGATCAGAATTTATGCATAAATGGTTGCGGACGGTCATGTATTGAGTTATCACATGACCAGAACTGATGTTACAACCATTTTTACAATGGTCATTCGTTGAGGCAAGCAGTCCTAAATTTAATTCCAATATAAGTAAGGGTGTTTTTTGCTGGAAACTGGCAAAAAAACACCACAAATCGCAACCACATGAATGTGAGATGCTGCATCTGGCTGGAAATGCAAGTCAGTTGCAAAGTGATCAAATGTTGATCACATGACCATGGGAGGGGGGGGAAGGCATGTTTGAATTAGGTTATAACTGACTTTTTCAGAGACTGTTGTTAATTCAAACTGTCATTATGTAAATAGTTGTAAGTCAAGAACTACCTGTACTGACATACAAAGACACACACAGATATTGCTGTGAGGTAATTAATTTCATGGCCTGTAATACTGTATGGCTTCTTTCTTTAAATAGAACAAAATCCCATGAAGTTACTATTCCTTATAGAGACTACTAGAGACTCTTCAACATGTCCAAATTCTTTCTTTTCTTTTTCAGCCCCAGTTTGATTTTAGTTACTAATGCTTTTCTAGACAAGAATAAAACTGAAGGAATCTAAAGGAACAAAGTATAAAAAGCAATCATAGATGAACTATTTAAAAAGCTGATGATAGATCAAGGAGACACTGGGTAAAAAAAGAGCTTCTTCCTGTAAAAAGCATATTCATTTTCAATACATAAATATAGATTGAATGTTTCATCAACAGGAAAATCTAGCCTGGCATGTATCCAGGCCTTTTAAGCACTTGAGGTTGTAGCTGAATATTAGTGCATATAGGCAAAGCTGGCGGTTTCTAAACACATTGCCACTATGATACTTATATTTGGTTTTTAATTTGACCTGCCTTTTTTATGTGGCTTCTTGTCATGAGTGGTTTCTGATTGCATTAGTTTGCATTTTTACATTTTGTTTACTTCATTGATCTGCAAGCCACTTTGAAAATATTTGCTGGTACAATAAATAGAAAATTCTTTTTTTTTCCCCTATCAGCAGCATTGCCCTGGCTGTGTGGCTTGTTTAGATAGGAAAATGGCCATAAAAATGTCTTCATTCATTTGGTGCTGCTCATTGTTTGATATGGCCAATGTTTCCAGAATAGTTTTTATGAAAGCATGTAATCTGTCTATCAGTATGATATGATAGCATAACTTGTTATGAATTTTATTTGAACTTTTAACTTGTTCTCATCTGCCTCATGTTTTTGCAGTGCTATATGTACTGTTATTTTATCAAGACCAGATTGATTTTTATAGCCAACAGGTTCTGGTGAGACCAGTTCACAGTCAGCCTGCAAATCCACTATCTGACTTTGTGTCTTTGTGTCTTTGTGTCTCTTATGAATTCTCAGACCAAATGATCCAACGACAAGGAATGTAACTGAAGGTATACTACAAGTAGCTCTCAACTTATGACCACAATTGAGCCCAAAATTTCTGTTGCTAAGTGAGACATTTGTTAAGTGAGTTTTGCCCCATTTTATGACTTTTCTTGTCACAGTTAAGTGAATCACTGCAGTTAAGTTAGTAACACGATTGTTAAGTGAATCTGGCTTCCCCATTGACTTTGCTTGTCAGCAGGTTGCAAAAGGTAAAAACATGACCCCAGGACACTGCAATCATCATAAATATGAGTCAGTTGCCAAGGATTTGAATTTTGATTGTGTGACCATAGGGATGCTGCAATGGTCATAAGTGTGAAAAACAGTCATGAGTCACTTTTTTCAGTGTCATCGTAACTTTGAATGGTCACTAAATGAACTGTTGTATTTCGAGGAGTACCTGTGTATGCTTGAGACCCAGTTTGAGAAGGAACCAGCCTAGAAACTGGGAGTTTGTGAGTTCTGGTCCCACCTTAGGCATGAAGCCAGTTGGGTGACCTTAGGCCACTTACTCTCTTAGCCCTAGGAAGGAGCAATGGCAAACCATTTCTGAAATCTTGCTAAGAAAATTTCAGGGATTTGTCCAGGCAGTCACTAGCAATCAATATTCACACACACACAAACACACACACAAACACACAGAGAGAGAGAGAGAGAGAGAGAGAGAGAGAGAGAGAGAGAGAGAGACTCTGTGTTGACTCTATGATCTATGCTGAGCTCATTAGGAAGAAGCAAATATAAATATTGTAAATACATAACCAACAACATCGCCAACATCAATAATCAAAGCAAGCCAATTCTTACATTAGTTTAAAAATGATTAAACCAGTAAAAATGCTCGATAGACATTATTTTCCACAATAGGAGTTGCAAAGTGCTCCTCTGGCCACAATCTGTCAAAGTCATGCCTAAATCAGAGCTGCATCATGGATTCTAACCATGCAGCAACATGGGGAAAAAATCCTTAGTAGCTTCCTCAGATGAGATAAAAGCATACAGACCAAAGAATCAATAGAAACTGCAGGAAAATCCATTAGTGTCAGAGCTAATTCTGTTTGCATTTTCCACAAAGCCTGTGACATCATTGAAAGGGGGGTGTTGCTGTAATGAAAAAAAAAACTCATTAGTAATGCATATCTAAATAGGAGGCATTTACTTATGTATGGGACGGTTTTGCTACTGCTTTCTGTCTCTTCAGAATGGTGTCCAATAAAACTTTAGCACCAAAGATTAAAGTGCAAAGTTGTCCATGACACCAACTGCCTTATTTAGGCACTCTCACAGCAGTGTTATTTTAATATCGAGGGCTCCATTGTCCTCTCTGTTCAGGAGTCCCCTTTGTTCTGGTCCTTTGGTTGCTGACATGTATGCACAGCAAAATAGTAGAGAACGGGAGTGAGCAGAGCAGAAGGATAGAAAGGACTCTGAATATGAAAAGCTGTTTATTGTTTTTCTCCAATTCTCATAAACAATAGGTGTCTAAATCCATATTCTGGTAATTGAAATACCTTTGTCTGGATCTGTCTTGCTGTCTTGCATTTCAGAAGAATGATTAATATTTCAGAGTGCAAGCTGTGTCAAGGAAGGGCTTAGGTTCAAATAGGTGTCTGCACCTTTCAAGTCTTAAACAAAAAAGCTTGAAAAACAGGAAATGTAGGGTTTGAATTGACCCTTCCATGACACACCTTCTCTCTCTCTTTACACAGACACACACACCTTTTACAAACTATCCTTTGGAATAGTCTTTTATTCTGAATTTTAAGTTCTCATCTAATTCAAATATAAGGGAAATAGAGCTGTGTTGTTCTTTTAGATTTGCTTTTAAAACTTACTGTCATATATTTGCCCTTAATTTCCTTTTTAGATACAAGCTTTCCTTGTGTACAAATGACCTAGGAGCATTCCTCATCCCATTGGAGCAATGAAAGTGAAAAGATCATTTAATCAAATTTCTGGAGGAGAAACAGAAGTTCTCCAAAGGTTTCTAATGGCTGAAATTCACTCCTTTTATCTACCACATCTCTTACGATCCAATCCCAATATTGTTCCACTGGGTGCAATGAAACAGTGTCCGTAAAAAAAAAAAAAGTTGGAAGGTATCCAGAGATAATTCTGCAAAGTGGTTCTTTTTTATTTAAAAAAAAAAAACTGGAGCTAGGGAAAGAACAATTTTATCTTTTCTCTAAGAAAAAAAAAGTGTTCTGAGGAAGACCTGCTCAACACATCTTCACATTCTCATCAACCTCGCCCCCCCCCCACTTATTGCAGAATTCTTAATTTATATTTTCTCAAAGGATATTTAAAATGCATTAAACTGGAATTGTCTATATCTGTTATGGAAACTAAAGGAAAACTAAAGTGCACTAAAGGAAAATAAAGAGTCACTAAACTCCTCCTAGGTCACTTCATTTCAAGGACTTGCTTTGTTAATACTGGAAACTAAAGAATACCAGAAAAAAAATTACACTATGAAGAAAGAATTCTTGCACCTCCCACTAACATATTTCCTGTTTCTTTGTCTGTCTAGAATTGTAAAATAGTATTAATAATGATAATAATAGCAATATTCTGGGACAATACCTTTCATGTCAAGAAAAGGTTTAGCTGAGATTTTCTGACTCATGCCTAATTTCCTGTGCTAACATTCTTCCAAAGAATGTGATTTGTCATACAGCCTCAAACAAATAACGGATCAATGTTGCTAATGTGAAATAAGCAACGTGCAGAAACTCCAGATCCCTTCAGCCCTTGACTCATGCCCAGATGTCATTTAATATTCAACTACTCGTTCTTCGCAGAAATGTACAGGTTAAAAATAGTTCTGTAACAATTAATGCACTTATTATTATAGCTTCACAACATGGTTGGGTTTTCTTCGCTCTCTATTTGCTTTACTTTCTGATATTAAAAGAGAAGGCAAAATCAAGGAAAGCAGGTGGGAGGGAACGGGGAGTGAAAAGAGAGCTTTTCTTTCTGAGGTTTAAGTGAGGTCATAGTTTCATTTGAGAACACATATCAAGTGATTTTCCATGCTGTTTAGCAGACATGTCCTTATCTGTAGATCCCATACTTAGTAATATTAAAAAATGCATAACATTTTAGATCACCCTGTTTCAAATATTCTTCAAAAGCATCACAACACTCTAAAATCTACACACTTTACATAAATATACACTCTTTACATAAATTATAGTATACAGATATATGATTCTCCACCACCTTATCTCCAAATAACAGGACATTAAGTAGGAGCTGGTTTTGTTTGAACTCATTTGATGTCCCACAATAGCAATAGCAATAGCACTTAGATTTATATACCACTTTACAGCCCTCTCTAAGCAGTTTACAGAGTCAGCCTATTGCCCCCAACAATCTGGGTCCTTATCGACCTCGGAAGGATGGACGTATGTATCTACGTATTATAAGAGATCTACAGACCCTTCTGTCTAGATTAATGAGATCTCTAAGACTATTCAATTTGGAGATGTCTGAGTGTGCTTCCATGAGACTTCATGAGCCTAAGCATTCTTGTGTCAGAAGCTGGGATTCAGGGTACACCTTTTAGATCTATTAAAAGTGTCTTGCATCTAACTCTTGTATTATACATAATACAATCCATACGTATATTGTTACTGGTGGTGGTAATTATTAAATTCCTCAAATTGTCTGGACAAAACTTTTCTTAAAAGGGTGTGTTATGAGGAGGTTTTGATGAGCTAAATTATGTTTATGCTCCTGTAAAAAATGTTAAATGTTTCTATATAAAAGTTCCTTACGGCTTTTATCAATGTGCAAAATTAGGTAATGAAAAGATTAAGCTTTCATTGCCTATTGAATTGCAGATGTGTATATTCAAGCTTTTTTCATTCTGTTGGGAAATGGGCTTTGGAAAAGGGCAGTTCTAAGGATCAGGAAGAGAAGGAATTCATTGGCTTCCTTTCAGTATCCTTTTGTTTATGCATGCATACAGATACGTACATCTTTGATCAATTGTTCACTTTCCAATATTTTGTTTTTACCTTTTTAAAAGCTTTTAAAAGCTTTTCTGGAAAAAAAGAGGGGAAAAAAGAAAATGGAGATTTTGTTCCCAAGTTCTCTGCATAAATAGCTGACATCCTGTTTACTCTCAGAATTCATGGTGATTATGATTTGTTTGTTTTCATTAGTGTTATATTTGATCATATAATATGAATGTTGTTTTTCTGTTGCTTACTTCAAACTTCAGCCATAGAATTTATGTCCTGCCAATTGCAGAAGCAATAAAAGAAGGCAGAAGAAAAAGGAACACATATTGGCAAATTGCTATTAGGGATAATTGTTTAGTTTTCTTAAATGAAGGTGCCTTTTTATTTGAACTAATTAAACACAATGTCAACTTGGATTTGCTTTTGCTATCTGTTCCGAGGTGTGATTGCACTAGAATGAAACTCTTCTGTGTGACACTGTACTTTCTTTTCAAAGTCTTACTTCTAATAGCCAGATTGCTATTAATGAAACTCTGAAGGTCCTGTGAAGACATGTTCCTGCTTAGGTATATTGGTAGACATTTCATGCACTGAATTCCAAACATTCTGTGTGAGTCATCGGATCTAGAATTGAACATATCGTATTATTTTTTTCAATGGACTTACCTTAAGGCATCCTGCTATCTGTACTGTCAACATTCTCCATTTGCCATTTCAAAAAACAGAGAAAGGTTGCGGCCCTGTCAGTTGTTTGTCTTTGTACAAAGCTTGAATTTAAAAGCCATATTTAAAATACATTTTAATATATTTCAAATCATTTCAGTTGTGCAGTTTTTGCTCAGTTATTTTCTATTTAAGCAAAGAGCATAAACATTTTCAAATTCATTTCACAAGGAGCTGAAGAAAGCTAATTATGTCTGTGTGCTTTGAAAATTACTTTAGATGTTTCATTGTGTAAGACTTACACAATAATACTGAACTTGGTTCACAGATGATTTCCAATTACATAAATTAAAAATCTACATATTTCTGCAATAATGCTACTAGACAATGAAATAGGCAGGCCTCATTCAGCTACCGAATTAGCAGTTGCGCTAGCAGGCTAATCCTGTATCTGTCAGCCTGTTCCAAATTAGCAACATCCATCTGTAACAGACTGTCAGGAATGTTCAAAGACAAATGGCAGGGCCATACCATAATTTTTCCATCTCCCTTTCTAAGTAATACCAATGCGGAAGAATTCAAATGATGATTTTGCACCCTAATATAACAGAAATTGGAAAACAGCTATCAATTCAAAACAAAACAACAACATTGTGAATAATATTATGACAGAAATAATGTTGTGTTAGATCTAATAGTTCTGAACATGATGTGTAGGTGTCAAGTCATGGCAAACCATAGCCTTGCTTTCCTCGGATTGGATACTACAATTATCTTAGGCATAAGGAAACAATACTGTTTCCTACGACTCTGGTGATGCAATGCCTTTGTTTGTGTATAAAAGAGTGATGTCACAATGTGTGAAGGGATCATGGGTTCTTTGAGATGACAAGCAAACAAATTATTTTTCCTTTTATGAAATCTGGTCTCATGTACTGTTATAAGAAAATTGTACTGTTTAAAAACTAAGAAGCCTAGCAATACATATAATACAAGTCAAGACAAAAAAATATGCTAGTTCAAAAACTATAAAAATAAAAGCTTGGTGAAATGGGAACGCATCCAGAAAAACATGACTATTAACAGTATTGAGAATATCTCAAAAATATTGAGACTCTCCATAGACATTTATGCCTATTAAAATTCATTTTCCTCTTTCAGGATTTTCAATAATTTTAAATGTTGTCATGGAGGCTACAAGCTGCTCCATGTTTCTTAGGTTGATCTATAATATTTTTTTAATCATTTGGTAAATGGGTAATGATATACTCCTGATGGTTTGAGAAAACTTAAGTTTTACCTGTCCCTTTTTCTCCTTTGCTACCATAATTAATGCTGGTACTCTGAAGGAAATAAAATGTTTTATTTTTAATTTTTAGCATAGTATTTGCACATACTTAGTCTCTGATTAGGAAGATCCAAATACCCTTTGAATACATTATTTGTATTATTTCTTCAGTTGATCAAACTGGTCACATCTGCTTGGAAACTTCTTCACCCTTGGTTTCACCTACTTTTCAATAAAATAGTAATAAATAACTTGGAATTTGTTGTCTTCTGTTAAATTCTAATGTTTTCTACCTGGAATGTCCAACTCAAAGTAGAACATAGAAACTTCCCTGGTGAAAAGTTTAGTATGTCCATACTATGGTCATTATCCATAAAATCCTCTTGAGTCTATGCTGATTTGGGGCAAATCTTGAATGTCTATTGCTATCATCAGCTATTTGACCCATTTAATATTAAATCCTAGATAATAAGACTGGACATTTCTGTTTGTAAATATGTCGTCTCTGTTCAGAAGTTTCAGGGTGATACTTTTTTTAAAAGAAAGACTGAAGGGTTGTTTTCTTTTTAGTGTGGAAAATACCAAGTACACAGTAGCATGCATATGAAGACTGCATAGTTAAACAGATCTTATCTGAGCTGTCAAACATATAAATATCAGTCCATTTATTAACTGCATAATTTGTACATAAATCTAAACAATATTGTAAAAGATACAGCATCGTTATTTTTAGAATTTTCAAACATATATTCTAATATTCATCCTCTTAAGAACAGAAACAACAAATTTCCTTATTTTCTTTATCCATGCCATGTGGATACTTGTATTAAGTATACACTAATGTACACACCAGTGTATATATACATATACATACACAGCAAAGTAACTGGAAACAAGGTTCAGGAGATGGAATAAAGTTCTTAATTCAATTATAAATGTCAGTCCAGGTTCATTTGAAGAAGGAGCTGTATTAAGGGATACCAAAAAGCAAACAACCATAGTAATTTCTATAGACAATTGTCTCAGAAGGCGCTCCTAAAAATGTTCAGTTTTTTTCTGCCCATTCATGGAAATGCATTTGCCAGCAATGTGGACTCACTTGTCTTTGGAAGATTAGACAAAACTGAGGACATGCACAGGTTTTGTACAGAAGAAAGAGGAGGAAATAAAAGTACCATGGTGCTGTAGATCACTCACACAATGCTGGACTTAGCTCATTAATTCCATCACTTGAAAATATCAGAATAGTTCCAGATTCACTCAAATCTGCACCAGTCCCTATAGTTTTTTCATATAATTGAAATGTTTCCAAATTTAATTTTTTTTTACCATAGTTCAGTTATTAACTGCTTTTTTAAAAAAAAAGTTGATTAATAATCAAACAAATAATATAGAAACAGAGTAGTGGCCATTCCAGTGGTCTTGTAGATTGAAGATTTCTGCTGGCAAGCCTTTCCTTAACAGGTAGCCATTTGTTAATACAAATACGCAGGGATTGTTGCCCCATGAAGCAAATGTTGCTAAGAAAAATTCAGTTGAACTTGGTGACATGAAGCCAAACTTCAAAATAACTGTTTCTTGTTAAAAATGGTTGTCTTATAGGAAAGCTTACAATAATAGAGTACTAAATGTCATTCTTTGTGAGAGCTATATGGGAAATCCTATCTTTAAGACAAAGAGAGAAAGGAAAGGGATAGGCTGAATGCCTCCTTAAGGGCCTGGCCAATTGGGTGTGTACTCTAAATAGAGTTTATGACTCATGTAAGAGTGTAAAATTATTTTTGCTTATAAGATTTTTCTGAAGGCAACATTCCTCCAAACTATGTATGTAACATTGTTTTTTAAAGTCAGTAATATTCCATAGCAACTGTTCTAAACATAAGGGTCTTAGAATTTCACAAAATCTATTTAGGAATGTGCTGTATTTTTCCCAAGTAAAAGTGATTAGAACACTAACCATCAACACTTCACTTTATAATGCAGAAATGGACTACACTTTCCAGGTTTTTCAACGTGACCTTTGTTACAGAGGGGCCACAAAAGTAAAGGGAATTTTGGCGTTTCAGCTGCACTTGAAGGGAAGCTGCTGCATGCTGACTTTTATTCTTATAGTATTTGGTCGGGAGGAGAATAGCAGAAGAAAAATCTTCTCTGGGCAAATAAAGAACTTTTCTTTCTTGGGAAAGCATTCCTGAAGATTCAGTTTGAGATGCAGACAACACAGACTTATTCCCAACAGCCTGCACCTATGTTCAACAGTGAAGGGACACAGGGCAGAAGACATCCTGCAGAAAGCACAGCTCCACAACACAGTACTTTCAGCAGTTCCAAGAAGGCTCCACACCCATTTACACTACTCAGGTGACCCTGACGACACAGATAAACCTCCAGGTGGCTTCAATGACTCTCTGAAAGAATGCAAATGACAGCTATCTGCAAGGAATAGAAATCCTTCCATTCCCCACCATCCAGTCAGAGGCGAAGAAGCTTCTTGGATGAGAAGCGAAACGTCTTCAAAGAAAAACAAGAAAGTCCAGTTACTTCTTGAAAAAACACCTTTGGGACAACCATGACCTGGATGACTGAGAATCTCCAAAGACAGTGGCATGGTATAGTCACATATGTTATTAATCCACTATTTTGAAATGTACACATTTGGTGAAAAAATAATGTATTTTGACATTTCTTGCATTCCACGCAAGTGAATTTTCAGTTTACACTCCTCTTGGATCCCACTTCAGTTTCCGGGCATTTGCTATGTAGATGGTTTCTCTTTGCTCTAGTTTCAGCATAACAGAACCATTTTGGTTGTATGTGTGGTAAACTTTGGGAATGATTGTGATGGAGATACATGTTTGGGAATGATTAGAAAGAAACTATAATCTTTGACTGAACTTTTGGAAATCTGTTTGGTTTCACATAATATGGTTAAAATAATCATAGTTCCCTAATAGGGGAATGCATGCAGTTATGTTGAATTATAGATCATTTTGCTTGATAATCAGTGACAAATATATCTTTTATGTTAATATGTGTGTGCGTGTGTGTGCGTGTGCATATGTGCTAAATATATAAAGATTATATTAGTAAGTTAAAGAAACCTATATACATATTTATAATTTTAAAATAAAATGGATTTTGGAATGGATGAAAATTGCTTTTAAAACTATGGGAATGCATAATCATATACAGTATTTTTACTTTAGTTCCACTAAGAGTAATTAAATCATGAGATAAGTAAATACAATAATAGAAATCATAATCCTCAAAGAATTACTCAGGGAAAAATTATTGATGACTGATCACATCAATCAGTAGAAATACTCTGGGTAAACCTACTGAAGAAAGATAAATAAAACTGTTGTTGCTGAGGCATGATGCTTGCTTGCTTATTGTGATGTATACACATCGGAAAGTATATAGGAAACATAGGTAATACAAAAGAGAAGCCTTCTGCAATGGACACTCTCCAGATGTGTGAGGACTGTCACTCCCAAATTTTCTAGTCAGCATAAATACCACATTCAAATTGTGCCAGGCTTGGGAAGGCTACCATGGTGACTTTTTAGGCAATATATAATTAAGAAATACTAACTGGGAGTAACAGGATGGGCTACTTGTGGGCTTATTGGATTCCTTCGATTAGTCATTGTGGGTGGAAAAGACATAGCACTTTATGAACCATCAACCTTCTTAGATTCTTTAATATTTCCAGTCTCTTGTATCTACTGAATCTGGCTTCTTGGATCTCCTTTTGCTAAGTTGAAGCGAGACTTAAATGTGTTCAGCATTAATACATTTCCCAAAGACTAAACGTGGACACATTACTAATATGTTCTTAAAATGTTGTGAGTTCGCTATGGATTTACCTCAGATTAATAAAAATTCTCAAAATCAGTGCAAATAATATAAGAACTGGTAACTAATGCATTGTTGGAGTCCCAACAAAAGGTCAAATATGCTGATTTTTATTTTGTTAAAAAATCTAAGTTGGTACTTAAAGAATATTTGAAGACACTAATAAAAAGGAAATTTCATCTCATTCAGAAATCAGTGTATCAGAATCCTTATCTCGTTGAAGAGATTATTTTCACCTAGCACATCTGGGAAACATCTATATTATAGGTCATGTTTAGACCTCCAGAGACCTGAGACCAGTTCTCTAAACTCACTTCCAAGCCATAACTATTTCTCCTGAGCATATTCCGAACCACTCCTCCTCCACTTTTTTTTAATCATTTACACCGTCCTGCTCTGTCTCATATCTACATAGCTGATTGAAAGAAAGTGCAAAAAATAAGGAGGAAGAGGGAAAGAGGGACAAAAAAAAGTCTAGATGCCAAGTCCTTTTTGCACTATTGTAAAGGAAGGGATTCAACATATTGCTTTTCATCTGTTCCACAACTTCCTCAAATACATGATTGCTGAACTAATAGAATGGTGATTCAAAACAGTTTGACAGTACAAAAACTTATCTTACCTTTGCTTACCTTTGTGTGGCTTTGATCATACTTGTGGATTTGACCACGCCCACCAATGAAATAGGTTTATGCTTGTCTGAACTGGGGGAAAAATTGCCCACCACTGTTTATTGCTTTCTTCTTTGTGAACAATAAGAAAGTAGAAAGGAGGTAACAAAATACCCTCTTATGATTTCATTTCTTATTTTTCTTTCGCAAAAGTGATTTATTTATATAAGATTGAATAATATTTTCATTAATTTACTTTTTATCAGGAGTGCAGTGGGTGGAGTGGTGATGTCATAAGGCAGAAGTTTCTAAAAGGCAAAAACAAAATGTTCAGCCTGTCCTTGCATTTTTATATTTTTGTTGGACAGACATTCTAGCATTATATTGGCCCATTAAGTCTATTGGAGTTTTAACCCGCCTATATTTTTTAATTTCACATTAAAAATGCACGGGCAATCAGTCCACTGTTATTGCATGGTAAATTTCCTGATACAAATGTGTATGAGGTGTTGCTGGGAACTGCAAAAGGCATTTGCAAGCTATGTTCCCATAGACTATGCTTTCCCTGCTTTAATTTTTAAGTATATAGGTAACATTCATAAGTGAGTGTCCTAAATAGGGCTTATAATTTCAAACGACCAGCAGGGTTAGGATACTTTATTTTCATATATATATTTATTTTCATATATATATTTATTTTCATATATATATTTATTTCCATATATATATTTATTTTCATATATATATGGCTTACATATTTGCTTGATGATCTCCCAGACTCCTGTAGTCTATTTTCCAAGTCACTGTTTCTAGCTAGCCCTGCATGAAAAATAAAAGTCTTTGTTTTTGTCGGGAAAAAAGAAGAAGAAAAGAAAAGAAAGTCTGGCTTCAAATCTTGAATTCAAGTCAAATATTTCACAGATTTCATCCTAGTTCCATTACAGTAATTAAACATCAAATGAATACATGTTAGAAAGAGCTGAGATAACTCTTCTGCGTTTGGGCTTAGAGTTCACCTATGATTAGCCTTCCTCCATCCGAGAAACCACTTATTAACAAGTCTGCCCATGTTGTATGACTCACCTTCAACATATATTTCTGAGGCAATGAGATGTTTCTGAAAAAGTAAATTACTGATAAAATGCTGAATTGGAATCAGAGCCTTTGCTTATCTGAGAGTAAAGTTAGAATTAACAACCATTACAAATAGAATAGTTTATATATGTGAACTAAAACAGTAAGTGTTTGCATTTTGGGAAAAGCATGTGAGTATCATTTAAATGTAGGTCTCCTGACTATAGCTTACATCTATAAATAAAAGCCTGACCACAGAGACCTGAACAGTCAGAACTTCAGGATTAAACCAGTGCTGAAGGAATGAAAGAATATGATCTGGATTTTTGTTCCTATTATCTAGCCTGCATCTCTGAAGTTTTTCCTATTTAGAATCAACAGGATTTTTTTCCTCTGGATAACCTAAGAAGAACAGTTAAAAAACAACTTGCAAACTAATATAGGAGCATTTAGCTGACCTGATTTCAGTAAAGCTAAACAAGATCAGTCCTAGTTAGTACTTGGATGGAAGATGGTCAGGAAATCCTGTAAATGTACAAGTGGACTTTTTTTAGACAAGAGAAAAACAAGAAAATAACTGTGGAACAAAACAAGGTCTCCTTATTCACAATGACCTCAGTTAGCAGCCACACTTGAATAGGTTTATCTCCTTCTCAGCATTAGGCACATTGTTGCCTTTTCATGTGCCGTTTCCCTCTGAATCAAATCCATCGAGTGCAGGACACATGGAGGCTACTGCTTTGTTGCTATTATCCCATCACTTTCATACTTGGACAGCTGTGCCCACATGATTGCGTTTGAAGTGGTAATCCAGCGCTGTGTTGGTTATGAGTTGAGCTTTTCAAGTGACAGCAATGTGGGGAGCTGGCCATATTTCTGTAGTAATATTCATGTCTGATGGTACTGAAGTTAAGAGATGTATTTGCACCTTACGAGAAATGCATTTTTGATGGCAGAAAGAGATGCAGCAGACTGGCTTGTTAGAAGGGCATGACTAAACATTCCATCAAGAAAATGTTTTATATTTATGTATATTTCGTATTATATTGCATTTTTCCCTTAACATGAATATATAATATTTTCCACACTCTGTTTCTGTTAGATTGCTTTGTTCCTAAAATTAAATAAATATAATACCATTTCATCTAAATGGTAGCTATCCATCTAAAAATGTTTGAAGATTAGAAATGTTTTCCTACTGCTAGGAAAGTTTGACTGACTAGTTCTAAGCCAAACGTATTCAACTCTGTATTCTCAAATATGGTGGAATTTAGCTTTCGTAGATTTTCATCCACACAAACATTGACCCATGATTATGGATAATAAATGGTATTTTAGCATTTAGAAGAGATATCTGACTGGGAAACGCTGTTCAAAGCAAAAAATTTATTTAAAGTTAAGAACCATTTGGTTTTCTTACTAGATCATGTCAGTTTATAATGCTTAACTTTGTCCCTACTTTCAGTTTATATTTTAATTTGGTATCCTGGCATCTCTTCAACACAGGTTACAAATGTTTGTCTGGGAACCACTGCCTAGCAACATTGCTACTTGGCTTGAGCATCATTTCAATTTATAGCGGGGGGGGAAGCTGCTTCGGAGGGTCCAGTGGCTTTACCCTTATCAAGCTCTTTAAATCCCATTTTCCAGAAACACGCTATGAAGCACCTTTTCCCTTTCAATCTGAAACATTACAGAGCCCTAATCACTACTCTCTACTGTTCTGTCTTTTAGATTATGTCTCCTTTATTGGCACAATATTTTCAAAATTGTTGAAAAAGCAATGGCCAGGCTTTGACAAAAGGTACTCCCCATTGTTATCTTTTAGGAAGTGAACTGATTGCCAGTTAATTACCTTGGTACAATTCCAAGAGCTATTTCTGACATAGAGGGTGATCTTGGGTCTTAATTAACGAACTAAATGTCTGTCTTTTTCAGATGTTCCCCTTGAGATTTTGAGAAGCCTCTTTACATGTCTTCCTGTCACTTGACATATGACAGAGATTCTCTTCCTAATTTCATTTCCTAATTGTGAGGTTCTATAGCCTGTGGAATTGCTTGAAAGAGTATGTAAATGTTGCATTTTAGGAGAGGGTTAGAATGAAACAGTTATGTCAGTGTTTCTCAGTCTTGGCAACTTTAAGAT
The DNA here is from genome assembly GCA_023970755.1 of Azemiops feae. NCBI lineage: Eukaryota > Metazoa > Chordata > Lepidosauria > Squamata > Viperidae > Azemiops > Azemiops feae. The sequence continues at coordinate 49,798 of JALGBA010000098.1, forward strand.
GTGTGGACCTCAACTCCCAGAATTCCCCAGCCAGCAACACTTACGTTTTGAAAACATAAGCCACATGTTTTAAAAACATAAGCCAGAGAATTCACAGAATTGAAAAATGCAAAACAAACTATCTTGTTTACTTGGGATGTGGGAAATAGGGATATAAACTGATGAATTAATTAGAATCTATTCACAGAGACATTTTCATCATTTGAATACAATATTACTTAAAGAGAATTACATATAAGATCTCACTTTTCCTCTGAGATGTCAGAATGGCATACAGCAGGGCCTTTCTTCATTTTATCTCCATAACAACAATCTTGGGAGGAAGATTAGGATGAGAGAGAATGGCTGGCCCAAAATGACCAGTGAGCATCTTGGTTGAATAGAGAGCTGAATGAAGTACTACCCACAACTGGTTAGTGGTTTACTACTGGTTTTTATATACTGCCATTGGTCATCTGGAAAGAATGCTTGTTGGCTTAGGAATAGCTTTTGTGTTGTGAGGACACAATTTTAAGAATGTGTCAGGTAATCAAAATTTTCTTCAGAGGATCTGGGGAATAAAATTGGAGATGGTGAAGAACTGCTTAGAAATTGCTTTGTCATCATCTCACAGTGTGGAGCAATGTATATATAAATGATTAACATAAGTCTACAGAGAGAATTTAGGACACATAAATATTACATAAGAAAATATAAAAGGGCAGTGTCCAGTACATATACAGGTGCTTAGTTTCTGCAGTGAAACTGATACAGCATAAAAGTAAAATAACTGGAACTTAAAAGAACCTGATTCAAAGTCTGTTGACATAGAGAAGGCATGTGCTCTTTTGAAAAGTTTACTATGCTTACATCTTAAGCATTTTCATAGAACTGTATCATGGTGACCTATCATTGCATTGAAATTAAGCAAGACTTCTACATAACTTATATTGTCATGATTTGGTTTTGTACATAAACTTTTATAGCATGTAAACACTGATGAAGAATGATCCCACTTGAGCCTTATTTTTGTTACTGTTGGTTTGCTAATTTTATATTCAATTCCTGGCTGATGCCAATGACATAGGTCAAATTGGTGGAAACTGTGCTTTCCAATTGCTTCTAAATTTTTGTCAGCCTCAACAAAGTTAGTTACTGGTTGGACAATGGGAACCCGAGCTTAAAGCATCTTTGCAATTTCCCATTTGAATATTCCTCTTTTCCCAAAACTCCACGTGTAATTTCAAAAGCCATATTTTGAAAGTTTTAATAATTTTATATTCTTGGTTATTTTATGTCTTGTTAGCTGCTCAAGGTCCTTTGGACTGGAACACATTATAAATACTGTGAACTAAAGAATACATTTGTCATGGTTCCGACGGATGAAACTCTTCAAAAGAACTTCAAGGCATAGTTTACCTTAAAGAATCTTTTATTCAAGAAACAAAGTATCAGCACTACTGATACTAAAGCCAAAAACTGAATTCCCTTCCCCTAACATCCAATGTTAGCAGCATTGACAAAATTAATGTGCTGAATTCTGTTAAAGCATTTAATTTCTTGGGAAGTTGCACTTGTTTGATAAAAGAGGAAAAAGTGGAGGAAATCTGCAGTTGTAAGATAGAAATATGTAGTAATGAATAATGATTTTATTGATTGATTGATTTTTCTACTGCTTCAAACATATAATTGAGCCATATTATAAGACTACATCTGAAATAATTGCACAAAGATGTGTGCTCTCTCTTAAAAATGAAATGCTGAACTTTACTACAAATAATATGGACTTGTCTGTATTGTGGACCAGTTATTTCAATATGTAAAGGGCAACAGCATTTCATATAGGCAGAAACTGCAGGTGCAATCCTATGGACATTCAGAAGTAACCTTCACTGAAAGCCAATAGTCTTAACACCTGCATCAGCTACATACTGATGTAGCCTCATTGCTACTTCTCCAGTCTATGGAAGAATAGGGACAACAGAAATGCCCGTAAATGGATATTGGGGAGTGGAATAACTGATGCTCCAACTAGTGCTCCCCTCCTCCTGTTCTCACAGTTTCCTCCCTAGGAAAAATGGGAGGCAGGACAAGCTGCGAATTCATATCAGCAGAAAACTGTTTTCCAAGCCACTCCTGGGAAAACACCACAAAACTCTTCTTGCAGTGTTTCCTCTGAAACAGCCACTGAATCAAAAGTTAATTGGCTCAGCCTATGAAGATTTAAAATCATCATGGGTGGTGTGCATAGAAAAGGCCTAAATTTTCCTTGACTTTTAAAAACTGCTTTCATATTATTCATCCAAACGCCATCCAGGGAATCATAGGGAAAGGGAGCCAGGATGCAATTGGGTTGAATGCAATATATATAGATATTTAAATATCTACATTAAAATCTTCTGCTATTTAGGTCCATGTTCAGCATTTCACTTTCATGCCATTTCTGAACCTTAGAGAATCAATCATCACTCATTTCTTTGCCCGTCTCACAGATTCATGGAGCTTCCAATGTCTGTATAGTTGTATATTAAATGTTTACAACTAATGTTTCTTCTCATCTTCCTCCCATCTGAAACAGAAGAGCTTTTGCACTATTCCATCAAGCTCACAGCTACAGGGTTTCTGTCCTGTTTGATGCCATGTTGGCAGGCTATCAAGCTGCAAAAGTACTTCTGTATGCAGGCTTATTGCTATAGTCTTAGAATTGCTACATCCAGGGAGTTTTATTTATTTAAAAATTAATGTTCCTTCCCACCATCCCTCATAGAACAGCTCTCAGTATTTGTTTTATTGCTTGTTGCATAAAAGATTGTGTGGGGTCATCTGTCTGGTAGGTGTAAATAACTCTTTCCCCTCAATAGTAAGAAGCTGCATAAATGAAAATAGTCCACACTGGCTCTGTTTTCAAGAATATATACCCAGAGATGTGGACATCCCTAGGTTATTTGAACAATGTACTTAAAATGTTTTAAACCTTGAGAAATAGCTTGGCTTCATGATTCAGAGACTATAAACCATTTTTTTTTGCCAGAATATAATGAGGTAATTACAGTAAGTTTTATATAAAAGTAAACCTCAAAAATAAATTGATCAAAAGTTAAGCAAGGTTATTTTTTTACAAATGTAGGTATACGTTTTAAGATCATTGCCATAATATTTTTATAAAAATGTTTAGAATGTTTGCTAATGATTGAGGCATGCATTTTATTCTGATGTAAATGAAATTGAATACTGTAGCTGCTAACTTTGGGTGGGAATGTACTTTTGTATGAAAAATCAGTTCAGTGGATAAAGGTTACAAAATTGCTGCAAAGATCCACCCACATTTGCACCAACTATTCAAAGCCTGTTTTTAAAAGATCCATTTGTGGTCAGCAACTTCGTTTCATTCATAATTTTTCTTTAATTAGTTCATTGGAGGAATGGGATGGAATGGGATGGAATGGGACAGAATAGAATAGAATAGAATAGAATAGAATAGAATAGAATAGAATAGAATAGAATAGAATAGAATAGAATAGAATAGAATAGATGTTGAGACTTTGGAAAAAGTTCAGAGAAGAGCAACTAAAATGATCAAAGGCCTGGAAACTAAAACATATGAAGAACGGCTGCAGGACTTGGGCTTGGCTAGTCTAAAGAAAAGAAGAAACAGGGGCAACATGATAGCAATATTCCAGTATTTGAGAGGCTGCCACAAAGAAGAAGACATTAAACTATTCTCCAAAGCACCAGAGGGCAGGACAAGAAACAATGGTTGGAAACTGACCAAAGAAAGAAGCAACCTGGAATTATGGAGAAACTTCCTAACAGTGAGGACAATTAACTAGTGGAACAGCTTGCCTTCAGAAATCGTGGGCGCTCCATCACTGGAGATTTTTAAAAAGAGACTAGACAGTCACTTGTCTGAAATGGTATAGGTTCTCCTGCTTGAGCAGGAAGCTGGACTAGAAGACCTTTAAGGTGCCTTCCATCTCTATTCTATTCTATTCTATTCTATTCTATTCTATTCTATTCTATTCTATTCTATTCTATTCTATTCAGAATAGAATATTCTTATATTATAAGAATAGAATAGAATAGAATAGAATAGAATAGAATAGAATAGAATAGAATAGAATAGAATAGAATAGAATAGAATAGAATAGAATAGAATAGAATAGAATAGAATAGAATATGTTTAGCTGGGGACAAAATTGTATTGCAAAAGTAATTTTTTCTCCTTTGCCCTTAATATTGTCACAAAGGTTGGTCATAATTGTATTTAATGTGCAAATATTTACTGAATATAATATCATGTGTAATTAGTGAAAAAAATTGGATAGAAATTCAAAAGGAATGTCACATGGTCATTTTATTGATTAGCAATAGCTCAGTAAACTTTTATACTAGCTACGAGAACTTCCTGTTAATATTCCCCTGGGGCCTGACATTTGTGCCTTCAAAAGACAGCTGCCTAGTAACAGAGAATGTAATATTTTCCTCTCCCCCCTCCTTTTGTATTCATAGCACTTTATATAATGTGCCTGTCTGTCAGCTTGGTTCTGTTCTGTGTTTTCTCATCCAAGGTTATTAATTTTCCTGTTGACTCTGTCTAGTGCTAAACATAGGACAGTTCTGTACCCCAGGCTAAGCTGCTTGTCTCCTATGCTGCTTCTTGTTTTTCTTAAGACAATCCAGAAATTTAGTCTGGATTGCAGGGGGTTGATCACAGAACTGAGCTCATCCTAGAGCTACCTTAAGACCTGATTGGTTGCTCCTTTGCTTCTTGCCCTTCCTATCCCAGCATGGAAGGCAAGCCTTGCTGGCTGGATCCTAGTGGACCACTCTATCAGTGTGTGTCTTTTCTTTTCAGAGATTGTGCCCTTCTCTATTTTTCCCTTCCTGTCTATTGCTTTCCCAGATGTTTGCACACATAGATGCCTTCACACAGACATATACATTCATAGACGTATAGTGTCTCTTTAACTATTGACCCTTTCTTCTTCTTCTCCCCTGCTATGGTACGCACCATTATTGTTCTGATGTTAAAATAATTAAAATAATAAGAAAAAAAATTGTTATTCTGTCCGTGTATTCCTTTGCAGCTCAACGGAAATTTTATAACAAAGAAGAACCAACAGTTTAGCTTCACAGAAACAAAGTTCCTACCATAGAACTTAAATATGTTTTTAAAAAATAAGGACGGACACTTTGCAGTATCGTGGGTAGAGAGTGGGAAAAGGGGAGCATGGGCAAAACCAAATGGATGCCTACTGAAAAATGTAGGAGTCGACTGGAGTACAGTATGTGCTTCTAGGGTCGAGAACAGTTCATTGACTTCAGGAGCCATTGCTGGATAAACCACAAGGAGCTAGCAGCTGCTGACCAGCAGAGAAAATAACTGCTAGCAACCCAGGGCAAAGCAGCCACTAAAAGCGTTACTAGCCTCTGGAAAGAATGGGCATGCCAGATACTACAGGCAATCTTGGTCCTTCCTGGATCACTTTTAGAGGAACTCGTTAAGACTTAAGCTGCTGACTATCTCTGAACCTATCATGATGATATATCATGACTCCAAAGATTGGCTGAATAGATGGTTTTTTTCTTTTCTTTTTCTCCTAGGTCTAGGACAATGACTCAAAGCAATGACTTTCTCCCCCCCCACCCCTCCCACCTCCACAAAACTCCCTCAATTCTTATCTGAATTTTTTAATTCCATGTTATTTAAATTTTGTTATTTTAAGCACATTTATTATTCCAGAAGAGTAAGAATAAACCGGAAGAGCTCCCACCAGCTGTGTCTTCTCCATTTCATGTAGCCTTAAAGCATTTTCCAGTGCCTCTTTCACCTCTTGCTGTAGTGAAACTTGAATCCCTGATTCTCTGATCAAACTAAACCTCAGTCTCTGTTTCCTACTGGTATGAGACCTCAGTAGGTCTCCACTATTCAGCACTCCTCCAAAATAAGCAAATAAAGAGAAAAAGGAGTCTGATCAATTTGAATTTGATTTGGCATAGCTGTGCAGGTTTCTTTATAGCAGTCCATTATAGATTTAATTTCATTTTTTTTTTTACTTTCAGGAAATTGTTCAAAAAGACTGCAACGGGCATTCAGCTATTGATTTAATTTAAATTTACTTGAGAAGTAAAATGGAGGCCAATATAAAACTAGAAAACAATCCTTAAAAGTGCCTTAAAACAGTAGTTTGGCATAATACCTTTCAAGTCATAAAACTCTTTTTTGGAATAATTTTTAATTTTCAAGTGAATACTTATTTTTGCAATTACCAAGAGAATCTCTTCCCCTTTTTTGTTCTCAAAATGCAAGTGCCATCCAAAACAACTCCTGGATTGGAAGTAGGTCTTGTAGAAGGATCTCCCCAGTATAATTACTATCAGATGCCAATCAAGATGTTGCAAAATGATTCCATTTGTTAAGCCCATGAAACAAACACACATACATTTCATTAACTGAATTCAAAGGTGATCTTTCAAGAACCCCACTTGTTTCCCATGTTCACATTTGAAGATGGTACATGCAAAATTGCTTTGGGGACACAGTGTTGATATTTCAGTTATCTGCAAATAAAAAATGCCCGGAGGAGGAGCCAAGATGGTGAACAGGCAGCAAAGGCTGTAAAGAACTCCTCCCAAAGTAAAAGCTTCCTTTTCTTTTCTTTTCTTTTCTTTTCTTTTTATTATAACTTTTTAACCCTTTTAATGCTACATTTTAACCTACTTTTAACCCATTTTAACCTATTTAACCCATTTTTAACCTATTTTTAAATCTGTTTTAACCTTTGTTTGACTTTTTATAATAGTCAAAGACTTTTTATAAAGGATATATACTGGAGAAGCTACCATTGTTTTACCTACATTTTAACAACTGTACAAACCAGGATTACCAAGAATGGGAAAAAGGAGAAAGAGACAGCATGTTTACTCGGCAGCACAGAGTTCTTCCAAGCCACTGAAGCAGCAGAAAATGGAAGATTTCACTGCAAATAGACAGTCTGCTCCAGTAAGTAACTCATCTGTATGTGACTCATTGGAATGGGATTTACAAACTGAACTTGAAAGCAAACAGCATATAGAACTTTCTGTTTCTCTCACAGAAAATAGCACCCCTCCCTGGAATTCAGCACCCGCTTTTCCTGCACAGGATGGGATAGTAACAAACTTAGTAAGGGAGAATGAAACAGATCTCCTTTCCAGACAATGTTTGCTCACAGCTCAAACCATAAATTCAATCTACGAACTTTTATCAATTGTCACAAATAAGGTTGACTGCTTGAAAGAGTCTTTTGCAAAGTTTATCAGCAGTCAAACAAACATTGCAGAAGGACCAAGGAGGAGACATAATGATAGACATGGGATGGCTAATGCAGAAATGGAAACTAGAATAGGCCCCTCTCTCCCTTCTATAAACGAGAGAGGAAAGAATATCCACAAAGAAAACAACACTCAATCAGATAGTTCTAGAGGTGACCATTATAACCTCAGTTTATAGACCAACCAGGTTACCTTGCAAATCTACGACAACAGAAGGAATAAGAGGACGTTGGAGTGATAGAAAAGCTGTTAGGCAGTCTCTGAGCCAGCTGCTCCGCTGCGAGTATACTCAGATTGATTTATTACATGCAGAGTGGTTGCCAGCAAGAAGGCAATGTATGCGAATTTTGTTATCCTTCAAGCAGTCCATAATTCCCTCAATGCCTTTTAGAATGAAGCACTTCCTGAGCAGTTTTTCAATATTTCCAATACGTGTCTTCCGCTCAGGGAACCTGCGTCCACTCCTGGTTCAGTCTCTCCATGAGGGAACTATTGCTTTAAATCCAAGTGGCAACACACCTCATACTGATAAGTTTGAAGCAGGGGTAGCTGAATCGACCTTGAGAAAACAGAGAAGTGATCCACAAATAGAGTTACCCACAGTCACTGATTCTGCTGAGGGTGTGCCAGAAGAAATGTTGATAGACTTTAATGATGTATTGCCAGAACATGCCACAGAGACTGTATGGTTTAAAAGAAGCATTGACAACAACTACTCAATCTAATGCATCAAATAACAATTATTATAACTATCCTCCAACAAGTGCCCGTATGGAGAACTTGAACTGACTATATGAAGGCCAGTGCAAGAAAAACACTTTAAACATCATGTCATGGAATGTAGCCGGGTGGTATCGATTTAGAGGCCTTAATCACTCTGATCCTCTGAAAGGTAAGGATATTATATTGGTGCAAGAGACTTGGACTGTTGATGATCTCCTGCTTAATGGCTATTATTCATATAAGCTGGAAGCAAGGCCAGGCAGAGGCCCAGGGAGACTGAAAGGAGGGCTGGGTATATTTATTTCTACCAACTTGACAGCAGAGTCCACACTTATTAACCCTTTAAACCATTCAGCTATGGCCCTTCTCCTCAAGTTGGACTCGGTCCTGCTTTTGATAATTAATGTTTATCTCCCTCCTTCACTAAGAAAAGCTGAAATCACTGCTGTATGGCTGGAGTTGGAACACTACATTAATAAACAACTCATGGAACACCCAAATGCCAGGGTCCTACTAGGGGGAGACTTTAATGCCAGATTGGGACCAGATGATTATACATTATTCATGAAACATCATCAATACCCACCATTGGAGGTCCCTATACAAACCAATGCCCCCCTCATATGACTCTCTAACGACATTAGAGCTAACTATGCTGGCCTCCGTCTTGCCAAGTTGGCAAATAAATTTAATTTCTTCATATCTAACGGCTCATGGCCTGGTGACTATCCTGGCAAGTTTACATTTATGGTAGTGTCCAAAATTAGCACCATTGACTACATCTTAAGTTCTATGGACTTAGTACATTATATAGAAAATTTTGAAGTCCTGCCTTACCTAGAAAGTGATCATTTACCTCTGTGTATATACATGAAGCCCTTTATCAGGCAGATACCTTCCAAGGACCATTTTATCCCTGCAATCTCTACAGCAGGCTTAACAAGATGTCGGGTCAAATGGACCCAACAACTTGATCAGAAGGTAAAGAGAGCCCTAACAGAGGGTAATTTTCAAAAAATCCGCACAGCCTTTCTATCAGCCAACCCGACTCAAGACTTATTAGAACTATATAAAAGTTTAGTTTATGAGCTACAACCATTATTAACACATGACCGAAAATTCTCAGTTAAGAGGTCCTGTACCACCTCCAAACCATGGTTTGATAAGGATTGCGTAGAAGCCAAGAAAGCCCTTAACTTGGCATACAAGGAGTACAAAAGCGAGACTGGATATGGCAATAAAGCAATTCTTAAACAGTTACTTACACTCAAAAAACAATTCAAGCAATTGATTGCATTCAAGAAGAGACAAGACACAAGGTCTTCCTGGGAACAGCTCATCGTGGCAGCAAAGCAAAAGAACTCCTCCTTATTTTGGCGTCTAATAGCTTGCCACTCTGAAAGAATCTATATCCCATTAGACTGTCATATACCTCTTATAACCTGGGAACTTCATTTTTGAAGAATGTATGAAGACCCCTCCAGCAAGAGTACAAGGTCTATAATGAAGGATTTATCTGAGTGGCCTCCAGTTTCAGAATCTGAAATTAAATCCCTCATTGGCCAACTCAGGATCGGGAAGGCTCCAGGAGCTGACTTCATTTCGGCCAAATTACTAAAGAATAATATGGAGTGGTGGATACCCGTCCTGGCAGCACTATTCACCTATATTGACTCCACCGGCCATGTCCCAGAGGATTGGGGCTTGGCAATTGTGGTCCCAATTTATAAAAAGGGAAAGAGAGATGACCCTGCCAATTACAGACCAATAAGTCTGCTAAATATAATCAGCAAACTCTATGCCAAACACCTTCAAGATAAATTAAAGGAGTGGCTGGATCTTGAGAACCTGATTGCTGAAAAACAAGCAGGGTTTAGAGAGGGGAGAGGCACCATAGATCAGTGCTTAGTTCTTCATCATTTGATTGAAAAATATGCATCAGATAGACCTGTATCATTATACGCTGCCTTTATAGATCTTAAGGCAGCTTTTGACACAATTACAAGGACTAAGCTATGGGAGAAGCTGGAAGCTGCCTCAATTGATCACAGACTCCTCCATCTGTTACGTGCCTTACATACCAAAACATCTCTCAAGGTGAGGTGTAATATGCAAGGGTGTCTCTCAAGGTCAGTTGAAACTCAAAAGGGGGTTAAACAGGGGTGCATTTTGGCCCCCTTGCTCTTCAATTTTTACATAAATGATATGGTAAAATGGTTAAATAATCCAAATTACCACCCCCAAAAATAGGTGACCGAAGCATTGCTCTGCTGCTCTATGCAGATGACGCTGTGATTCTCTCCAGGACTCCAGTTGGCCTTAAAAGAGCCTTGCAAGCCCTTGTCCAGTATTGCAAATATAATAAACTGGACATAAATTATGAGAAAACAAAGGTTATGGCTTTTGCAAAAAGGCCAAAATGGTACTCATGTTATTTAAATAGCCACAAAATAGAGCAGGTAACCACTTTTAAGTACCTAGGGGTAGTCATCCATGCCACTGGCTCACAAAAAGCCCATGGAGAATACGCGGCTGCCTCTGGCCAATGATCAGCGAATGCCATTCTTAATTTTTTCCACACAAAGGGAGGACACTATGTTCCAGCTGCAATTAAGCTCTTTCTGGCCAGGTCGCTAGCACAGCTTCTCTACGGGACCTTGCTCGGACCCTCAGCTTCATGTTTTACACCACTGGAAAGAGTTCAATCCAAATTTATCAGAACAATTCTCCAGATGCCGCGCTGTGTCCCAAATGCACTTCTGTGCCTGGAGACAGGATTGATAAAAGTCAAAGCAAAAATCTGTATAACTTCCTTAAACATCTGGCTAAGGCTTAATTGCTTTCCGCAAGGCCTTGCTCCATTAATTCTTCAAGATAAATTCTCCTCTTCATGGATCAAGGCAGTCGAGTCCAACCTTGCCAAATTAGGCTTTTCGTCAGCCTCAATTCTCAAATTGGACTACGGTCAAGCAAAACAAACTTTGCGACAAAGGGTAGAGGACATCGAGAGGCAAGCGGACTTAGGTATAGCTCCGCTGTTTCTGGCTCCAGACTCTATTAAATACGTGGTTACATTTGCTAGGTATCTTAGTCAGTTGGAGTCAGTAAACCACCGGAAAGCATTCTTGCTTGCATGGTGCCATGCGTTTCCATCGGCCATCCTGTACGGCAAGTATAAAAACACACCATTGGCTGAAAGACTCTGCTCCTGTGGCTCAGGAGAGGTGGAGACCATTGGACACATACTCCTTCAATGTTCCTTCTATAGAGCTATTCAGAAAAACCATATACTCCCCATAATTGATAGGTATCCTGGTCGTTCGGAAAGTATTTATCTCCAATGGCTGCTTAAGGATGAGCAGGTAGTGACCATGGCCAGATTCTGTGTAGCAGCATTGGGGATTTGCCAGAAACATAAATAAACATTTTAGATCTTTTTAATAATCTTTTATAATGAATTTTATTACGTGTTTTTATCCAGCATTAGACTATACTCAATGTATATAGATATAGATTAAATAAAATGGCGGCGCCTTGCTTGGCTGCGGCTGCTTCAGCTCTCAAAAGTGTGGGGGTTAGGGAGGGAAATGTACAATCCGGACTGAAACACTTTTCAGAAATAGGGACAACTAAGCTGAGTTGGGCTGCTAAACTTTCATACGGACATCAGTCCATACTGGAGATGAAGAAATTCAGCGTGAAAGGAACGGTGGAGAAAACTGTTCAGGAGAGACTGCATGGCTTCAGATTACTACGAAGGAGGAGGAGAAAATCAAGCACGGAGTTGCCGGCAGCTGACACGGGGGGTGAGAGATCAGCTGCAATGTCTGGAGGAGCTGGGAGGAAGAAAAGAAATTGCTGGAGGGGAAAACAACATCGTGCTCAGTGTTTTGAGCAACAAAAGCAGCAAAGGCAGCGTTTTGGGCCGCAGGGGCAGAGTGGAGGAGCAGCCATTGCAGCTGGGAAGTTTCCCTCCGCTGCTGTTTATCTCCGGAAGAAAAGGAGGAGGTGCAACCAGAAGAGGAAGCATGGCAAACGCGGAGGCCTAACATCTAGGCTAAAAGCTAGACCTTACAGAGTGTCTCTTCCATCTATTTTGTTTGCAAATGCTCACTCCTTAGAACCAAAAATGGATTACTTGAGGCTGGATTTAACAACAAATCGGGAGGTGAGAAATTGCTGTGTCATTATTGCAACAGAGACTTGGTTAAAGCCCTCTGTTCCAGATAGTGCTGTTAGCTTGATGGGATTTTCAACATTTCGGCTGGACAGGAGTTTTACTCTTAGTGGCAAATCCAGGGGAGGGGTTGTCTGTTTTTATATAAATGACAGATCATGTAATAATGCCAAGGTGGTTTCAAGTCTGTGCTCCCCAGATGTGGAGCTTCTGACCATCAAATGCAGACCCTTCTATCTGCCTAGAGAATTCTCTGTTACTATTATCACAGCTGTGTATATCCCCCCTGATGCAAACAGAGAAGAGGCCTTGAAGGTTCTCCACCATACCATCAGTGACTTACAAACTAATCACCCAGAGGGTGCATTTATTGCAGTGGGAGACTTTAACCAAGTGGATTTGAAAGCTACCCTGCCACATTTCTATCAATATGTGGACTTTGCAACCAGAGGGGACAATACACTGGATCTTGCTTATTCCAACATCAAGAAGGCTTTCAAAGCTATCCCCCGCCCTCACCTGGGCTCCTCTGACCATCTCTCAGTGCTGCTTATTCCAGCATATAAACCTTTATTAGTCAGAGTGAAACCTACAGTAAAGCAGATGAGGATTTGGTCAGAGGGAGCTATAGAAGCATTACAAGACTGCTTTGAATGTACAGATTGGGGCATGTTTAAGAAAGCAGCTACTGATAACCAACATACAAATGTTGAGGAGTATGCCACCACGGTGTCTGCATATATCCAAAAGTCCATAGAAGATGTCTCTGTCCTGAAAAGCTTTGTTGTGAGGGCGAATGAAAAACTGTGGCTGACTTATGAGGTCCGCAAGATGCTGAAAGCACAGAATGTGGCTTTTAAATCTGGTGACATGCTGGCACTTAGAACAGCCAGAGCAAATCTGAAAAGTGCCGTAAAAGGTGCAAAGCAAGCTCATTGCCAGAAAATTCAGAACTTTTTTCAGGACCCAACAAACACCAGGCAAATGTGGCAAGGGATCCAGGCCATTACAGATTACAAGGTGGCTCCATCGAGATGTAAGGATGACACAGACTTCCTAAACAAACTGAATGCATTTTTTGGTAGATTTGAGGCATCAAATAGTACTCCTGCTAGGAAAGCTGTGCCCCATCCTGATGAGCAAGTGCCTAGCTTTGATGTCACCTCTGTCCGGAAAACACTGCAGACAGTTAACATTCGGAAAGCAGCAGGCCCAGATAACATCCCTGGACGTGTCCTCAGGGAATGCGCAGAGGAGCTGGCTTGTGTTCTCACAGATATTTTCAACCTCTCATTGCAGCAGGCAATGGTCCCATCGTGTTTTAGGACGGCCATCATCTTGCCAGTGCCAAAAAAGTCCACAATTACAGGCCTCAATGATTACCGTCCGGTTGCACTGACATCCACCATCATGAAATGCTTTGAGAAGCTGATAAAGGACACTATTGTATCTAGCCTCCCGCCAGCATTTGACCCGCTTCAGTTTGCCTACTGACCAAATCGCTCTACGGAGGATGCTATTTCTTCTGTTCTCCATCTGAACCTGAAGCACTTAGAGGAAAGAAATACTCATGTGCGTTTGCTGTTTGTCGACTTCAGTTCGGCGTTTAACACAATCATTCCCCAGCATCTAGTAGACAAACTGGGCCTTTTAGGCTTAAACACTCCTTTGTGCAACTGGATTCTGGATTTTCTTACCAACAGGCCCCAATATGTGCAAATTGGAACAAATACCTCTAATACTATTTTCTTGAGCACAGGTTCTCCTCAGGGCTGCGTCTTAAGTCCGCTGCTGTTCACCCTGTTGACCCATGACTGCTGTGCTAGGTTTGCCACCAACCATATTGTGAAATTCGCAGATGATACAACAGTAGTGGGCCTTATTCAGGATGACAAGGTGGAAGCTTACTGCAAGGAGGTTGAGGGGTTGGTGAACTGGTGTAAGGAAAACAGCCTAGTTTTAAATACAGGAAAAATCAAAGAGATCATTGTTGATTTCAGAAAAGGCAGGCACAGCCACACTTCTCTGTGCATTAATGATTCACCGGTGGAGATGGTTACCAGCATCAAATTCCTGGGTGTGCAGCTAACGAGTAGGCTGACTTGGTCGCTCAACAGTGAGAAACTGGTGAAGCGGGCACAGCAGCGCCTGCATTTTCTGCGCTGCATGAGAAAAGCACATCTTCTTTCCCCTGTCCTGACCACTTTCTACAGGGGGACAATCGAGGGCATCCTGTCATACAGCATCACAGTCTGGTTTGGAGGCATCACTGCTTCAGACAGGAAGGCGGTGCAGAGAGTGGTGAGAATGGCTGAAAAGATCATTGGCAGTTCCCTCCCTACCATCCAGTACTAGCACAGAGCGTTTGCTTGAGCAGTGGCCCGCCAAGATTTTCTGGGACACTACACATCCTCTTCACAACCTGTTTTTCCTTGTTACCTCTGGGAGAGGCTTCGTGGTAATCCTACAGAAACATCCAGTTCACCAATTTAGTTTGGTTTTTGTGTTGTCATTCCCTACAGCCTTAACCTGCGAACTCTCAAAACTTCCTCTTGCGTTATATATTCAAGATGGACAGTATTTAATATTTATTTGCTATGTATATGTAGGAATGTGGTCTATATATATTGTTGTACATGTATGTTTTAGGTGTGTGTCATGTATATGTTTCACTTTGATAGCGGGCACTAATTTCATTTGTTTATGTGTGCATTGTGCCCACAAATATAAAAATGACAATAAAGGTTATTTATCTTATCTTACAATGCTTCAATTTGCCCTCGATTCCTAAAAACCAGCCTCTGAAATTCCACCTCCTGATCCCCACTCAACAGTTTCTCATAGTCAGCTTTTTGCTCATCTTCTTGTGCAGCCTAGTTTAATGGTAGTATCTCTCTCTTGTAGGTGTGCACTTCCAAACTCAGAGTCCTGTGGCAGGGAGTGTATTCTCACATGATGTTTTGCTAGTTGACAGACAAGAATGATAAATAAGTGTGCTTAATTTGACAGACAAATAACTGCAGTAGAGCACTACATATTCTATGAAACTTCTCCTAGAGAGGAGTTTCAATATAGGCCTACCCAGGATTGATGCGATGCATTTACAGGAATAATCTAGGAAAATACAGCTGTTGCCTCTGGAAAAGATGAAGAACATAAAATGTTCTGTATTTTCATTCCTTGTTCAATATGGCTACTTCTTGTTTTATTGCCTTCACAGTGGATATTTTCAGCCTATATTACACTGTGCGACTAGTTATTCTTGTAATTGGCTTTGTTCAATGAATCCTCTCAATTTCTACTCATTTGTGTGATCACTGCCTTCAAACCCCCAAATCCCCTGCACAATGTAGTTGTGGCAACACATCTTCTCTAATTTCATTTTGTTGTGTCACTATCACACACCAAAATTCATCTTTCTATCAAGATATCAGAATGCTTTGATATAACTCAATTATTTGATATGTAACATTTTTTCGCAGTTAATGCTCATGATCTGAGACTGAAGCAGAGCCAAGTATTTAGATTTCACCATCAGATTTGAAATAGGGATCCCTCTACCCTGGACAGACACACACACAGATTGACAAACTTGAAGAGATTATTTTCTGCTTCATCCTGCTAGGCAGGAGATAAAGGCTCCCTGCCCCTCACTAAGAGGATCTGAAAACTATTCTATTTATCCAAACTCACATTTGGCTTTTCAACAGTAAGAAATTTGGCTGTACAGCAGAACGAAAACAGCTGAAAATGGCATATGTCTGTTAGCAGTAATTAAATCAAAATGCAAAGTTTCAGAGTTCTGTCTGCTCCTGTTAAATGTTCATGAGCTGTAAAACCTCTGATTAAATTTTAAGCAAGGGGAAATGTGCCAGCTTTCTGATACAGAGAGGCTAATGAAGTACATGGTATGCAATTATGAAAGTATGCCAGCTTTCTGATACAGAGACACTAATGAAGTACAGGGTGTGCAATTAGGAAAGTGTGCAGTATGACGATGCTACAAGAAAAAAACTGTTGGGCCTAATACCAAGGACACAGCAAGACTGCACAGCAAGCAGTTAGGCAGTGTTGACTGCACTGCCTCTTACCAACAAAAAGGGAATGATGTGGGACATCGCCAAGTTTAACTCCAGCCATAGAGAAAATCTACAAATCACAGCAGAAAGAGCTTAGATAAGGCTTCTTCTTCTTTCCCAACAACATTCTGGGACTTAAGATGAGTTTTGTATGGTTTGGTACAGCACTTTCTCACACCTTTGATGTGGCTTGGTTCCTCCCCTTTCTTTCCCTTGTCAGGAAAAGCAACTGCGGCAAGGGAAGAAGAAAAGGGAAAGTGAGTGCTGGTTAGTTTGGTTTTTGCATCCTCCCATGGACCATTTCCAGTGAAAACTGGCCTTTTCCATGAATAAATACAGCATAGTAGCAAGGACATCATTGTAGGGCATCTGGGCCTAATAGCTTAAAAAAAACAGAATAGAATAGAATAGAATAGAATAGAATAGAATAGAATAGAATAGAATAGAATAGAATAGAATAGAATAGAATAGAATAGAATAGAATAGAATAGAATAGAGTAGGGTAGGGTAGGGTAGGGTAGGGTAGGGTAGGATGGGATAGGATCTGGAAGGGACTTTGGAGGTCTTCTAGTCCAGCTCCCTGTTCAAGCAGGAGAACCTATACCATTTCAGATAAAAGGTTGTCCAGTCTCTTCTTAAAAACTTCCAGTGTTGGAGCATTCACAACTCCTGGAGGTAGGTTGTTCCACTGATTAATTGTTCTGTCAGGAAATTTCTCCTTAGTTCTAGGTTGCTTCTCTCTTTGATTAATTTCCAATTTTTTCTTCTTGTCCTGTCAAGCTTTGGAGAATAGCTTGACTCCCTCTTTTTTGTGGCAGCCCCTAAGATATTGGAACTATCATATCACCCCTAGTCCTTCTGTTATCATAACACCCCTAGTCCTCCTCTTAATTAAACTAGACATACTCAATTCCAGCAACCATTCTTTATATGTTTTAGCCTCCAGTCCCCTAATCATCTTTGTTGCTCTTCTCTGTACTCTTTCTAGAGTCTCAACATCTTTTTTACATCATGGTGACCAAAATTGGATGCAGTATTCCAAGTGTGGCCTTACCAAGGCATTGTAAGGTGGTATTCACACTTTAAGTGACCTTAGAGTTGAAATATGGAAGAACCATCATTGTTCAGAACAATTCCTTTCATTATTCAAAAATATACAGAGACTTTAGATGAGAGACAGGATAAAATTCTATCTTGAGCTGTTTTTTGTTTTGTTTTGTCTTTTGTAAAAAGAACTACACATGCAAGTTTTTAGTACTTTCCTTCTATAATCATACCTTCTAGGAAGAAAGGGGGGAAAAACAAATCCTTAAATATATATATATATATTAAAAAGTTTAAATTGCTGTAGGTTAACTTAAGTCATCTATCTTAAATTTTGCAATCAATAAACCTCATAAAGACATACCTTCCTTCCTGTCTGCCTTTCTTTTTTGCAATCTGCCATCCCTATGGCCAATTGCAACCTCATTGTCATCTCTGCCAGCAATCTCAATGCAAATATCTTCTCCTGCTACTAATAGCTTTAGGGAAAATGTAATCAAAGATGCACTGAGATTATTGCAGGTGAAGGACTTTAAACTCTCTCACAATCAACAGCCTTGATATAGCTGAGATTCTGGAGAGAAAGAATTTTTCTGTGTGAATTATTCCTGCATATGTGTTTACTGCATGCATGTTTACTCACATATATGCCGTACTGCTACCTCATGCAGCTTAAAACTTTCCCCATTTGATACAGGCAGGATATAAACACACGTAGAGATGCAATTTTTGATGTTTCGTTGTTTTTAATTGTTTTAACTGCTTTATAGTTTTAGAATTGTATGCTGACCATGGTCACATGACTGGGCTGGGCTATAGAAACTGAAAAAAAAGAATACATTTATATTTTTAAACCAATAAGCAATATAGATTATAAGGCATAACAGTCATCAAAATTATTTTGATAAATTCTCAGGGTTGCAAAGGATTATTAGCAAATTATCATTCACTCTAATTACTTCCAATATCTCAATCAGAATAGAGCTGGAAGAGACCTTGGAGGTTTTCTAGTCCAACCCCCTGCTCAAGCAGGAGACCCTGTACCATTTCAGATCCGTGGCTGTATTAATGAGGCATCTTCCTCCTAGGATAAATGTTTCTAATAATTCCAAGAATCAGGATGTGCAGGCTGAGTTCTGAAAAAGATCAAGCAAAATGGCTGTGGAGGCACTTGTAAACATGAGGGTTACAAATTATGCAGCTACTGTATGTATGGCCTTATATTAATTTTGAAATACCTCTTTCAAATTCCCTGCAACTTTCTTGGCAAAATTTTGGAAGTGCAATTTTTTATTGCCTCCTTCCCAGGGCTGAGGGAGAATTATTTGCTGGCTTCATGCCTAAGGTGGAACTAGAACTAGAACTCATAATGTCCTGGTTTATGTAGAGCTTACAATTAAGATTATTTTGTGGCCAAGACAATGGACAAGAGGAATAGTTCACAATCTCCTGCATATAGGATAACATCTAAGGTTATTTGAGAAAATCATTGAAATTATGCAAAGCTTCTAAAAACTTTGACCAAATCACAAGCAGCATCACAAATTAAAATGACTCTCTTTGAAAGAACAAACCAAATCAAATAGCTGTGAAATGCATGATAACTAACATTTTGAAGTTTATATGGCTTTCCTGTGTTTCCTAAGAATATGGAGAATGCTGGAGGGGCTTGGTGGCCTGGTAGGCTCTCTGATGACATGAGATGGAAGCCAATTAGCATCATCTTATTAAATGCTACCTCAAATTCTTTGGGGTAAAGAAAATTGCTGTTTCATTCACTTTCTCACGTCTCAGTTTCTTTCATCTGGTTACAAGCTGAAACTTTGCTGCCTCTTGTGCTAATAGAATCTTCATATCATAGAGTAAATTTAAGGGTTTCAAGGATTTGATTGAGAGAAACAGGGCAAAACAAGTACTTTTCCCCCCTTGTTATTCAAATTACTGGTTCAACATATAGAAGTAATCGTGTCATTTCCAGCTAAACTTTGCAAGTAAAGTTTACTGCAGCCTAATTGCTCTATATACCAATGCAAACAATTTCCATCCAGAAGAAAAAGTTTCAAAAGTACAAATGAGATTTCCCCCCTTCCTCTCTAATAAACTCTAAGCATATATAACTGCATAGATTATGATCTAAGCTTAACATATATGTGCAGAGTTATAATTCTATCTACACATCCAGAATTAAGAAAGGATCTACTTATTCATTCCACATATGTGACTCTAGGCAGCTTGCAACAAAAAAGACAAAACAGATAAAATACATAATATAGAAATAAAAACACAAAGCAGTTGAACTTCACAAAATGACCATCAACAAAGCCAAGAGATAGGCTCTATCACACACTCAGGGCTCTTGGCCCAGTTCCATAATCAGTTTACAGGGCTTTATAATAGGCCAGGTTATACTAGGTTATAATAAATAACCTAATCTCAGAAGGAATTGTTATGTATTGATGTGAATTACTTGGAAATTACTTAGAAACGGTCAAACGGCTGAATTGTTTAAACTCCAGACTGGCTGTCTACATACTTGTTAACTTGTTTTTAAGCGGGAACTTTTGCTTTAATTCTATTGGTCGCCGCCTAGTGGTGAGTGTATAAATAGAGGCTAAGCGGCAGTTAGGCCGCTTCTGTTTTAACCTAATAAAAGAGTTGTTGTTTGCACCTGCTGCCTCGTCAATGCCTCACTGATCCCGAAACACAACAATGGTGACGAAGGTAGGATGTGCTGCTAAGATGGAAGAGCTGAGTCACTAAAGGGGTGAGACCAGGCGTCAGCATCCAGGTTGGAACCATGTTCCCCCCTTCTACCTGCCAGTACGAAAACGCTGGAGGTAGTGCCTTCCCAAGTGACCTGTCCCTGGGAAATCAACAGAAGCCTTAGCAGCACAAGGCACTGAGAGGTCGGAGACAACTCACCATGGCCAAGCTCGGAAAGCTGTCAGAGTTCGACGTTACGCATCCGGAGAGGTGGAGTTCATATATCTCTCACGTCGAGAACTATCTGAGAGCTAACCAAGTTAGTGAAGACAGCTTAAAGACCGCAACGCTGCTGTGCGTGTGTGGCCAGGCGACGTTTGATATAGCCGAGAACTTGGTCACTCCAGCTACGCTTGAGTCGGTCACCTACGCTGAGCTCAAGAAAATGCTCAAGGAGCACTTCGAGCCGAAGCTCTTGGTTATTGCCTGGAGACACGCCTTCGAACAGAGGGAGCAGCAACCAGGCGAGTCTGCTGCCGAATTCATACCGCCCTACAACAGGCGTCTCAGCTCTGTAATTTCACAGACCTCGAAGAGAGAATGAGAGACCATTTGGTGTGTGGGTTGAGGAACAGGGACCTTCAACAGAAGTTGTTTGCGAAGGAGACCCTGTCGTTCCAAGATGCCCTCAAGGAAATTATGGCCAAAGAAGCCGCCGGGGGAGCTGTCAAAGCCTTACGGCCCTCCAAGAACACTTCCAGCCCTGAAACCGTCCACCATGAAGACACTGAACAGGACGAACGGACCATGAGGTCGACCGGTTGCAGAAACCACCAGAAAGAGCCCAGTGGCCATTTGACAAGACAGTTCCCTTCACTCGATGTGCAGGTTGCGGAGGCCGACACAGGTTCCGCACAGCAACATGCCGGGCATGTGGCAAACAACGCCACATCGCCGCTGTCTGTAAAGGCCGCCAGAGGGAAGTTCCATGAGAAGAGTTTTTCAGGAAAGGTACTGGGGCCCCGGGGCAACACAGAGTTGGCTATTGTGCCAGCCGTAGGAGTGTGTTTAGAACAGGTACCCATCGCCCACTTAGGAAAAAGCTGAGACTCAACGTCCAGCTTCAAGGAGTTTCATGCCAAATGGAACTGGACACTGGGTCAGCCCTATCTATAATTTCCCAAGGAATGTTGAACCACATTTGCAATCGCAGCGGCAAATGAGTTAAACTCAAGCCGTCGAATCTCCTGCTAACAGATTTCCAAAACTCCCACATAGTGGTCAAAGGAGAAGCTACACTCAAGGTTCAATTCAAAGAGTTTGAGGGTCCCCTGGAAGTCATGGTGGTTGAGGGCAACTGCACAAGCCTCATCGGGCTAGACTGGTTTGATGCCTTGGGCATCCAGGTGACTGGCATAAACCGAACGCAAGCAATGGACCTGGAGGCTGTTTTCCATGAGTTTGCTGATGTTTTCAGCTCTGACTTAGGAAAGTACAAGGGACCTCCAATTGCCTTCCACCTTGATCCTACCATAACTCCAATAAGGATCAAGCCTCGTAGAGTGCCTTTTGCCCTTAAATCTAAAATCAATGCAGAGCTGGACAAGCTGTTGCAACAGGGCGTGTTGCAGCCGGTAGACAGCAGTCAGCGGGAAACCCCCATAGTTACGCCACTTAAGGCCAATGGTGAGATGCACATTTGTGCGGATTATAAGTGCACTATCAATAAAGCGCTTCAACAACATTCATATCCGGTGCCTGTAGTCAGCCATATTTTGGCGTCACTACAGGGAGGTCGCATATTCGCCAAATTAGATTTGGCTCAAGCCTACCAGCAACTGTCCGTGGACGATGCCACAGCAGAAGCTCAGACCATAGTTACCCACAGGGGAACTTTCAGGGTAAGGCGCCTACAATTCGGGGTCAGTGTCGCCCCAGGAATTTTCCAGAGCGTGATGGAGCGCATGCTCAAAAATATTCTAGGAGTGTGTCCATATTTCAATAACATCCTCATAGCTGGGGAGTCAGTAGAAATATTGGTAGAAAGGCTCAAAGCAGTCCTTCAGCGTTTCCGCGAAGCGGGGCTGAAGCTGAAGAGGGAAAAATGCAAAATAGGGGTAGCTTCAACCAAATTTCTCGGTTTCTGCATTGATGCCACAGGCATTCACCCTGCTGAATCCAAGCTCAAAGCAATTCAGCAGGCCCCCAGTCCTAAAACTAAGGGGGAGCTTCAGGCATTCTTAGGCCTGCTCAATTTTTATCATGCTTTCCTTCCTCACAAGGCCACAGTGGCAGAGCCATTACACCAGCTCTTGGATAAGAAAGCACAGTGGCAGTGGACAAGCGTCCACGAGAAAAGTTTTGCAGCACTCAAATCACTGTTGTCATCAAACTCGGTGTTGACGCATTTTAACGAACAGCTGCCTATCAGTATTGTGATGCATCCCCGTATGGGGTAGGGGCTGTGTTGAGCCATTTAACGGCTGATGGGAGACAAGTTCCCATAGCCTATTATTCAAGGACTCTGTCCTCGGCAGAACGCAACTACGCCCAAATAGATAAGGAGGCATTGGCCATAGTGGCCGGCATTAAGAAATTTCATGACTATTTGTATGGTCAGCCATTCATGGTCTTTACGGACCACAAGCCACTTCTGGGTCTGTTCACGATGGACAAACAAACGCCTCAGATCATTTCTCCATGGATGTTGAGGTGGTCCATCTTTCTTTCAGCTTATAATTACAGGCTGATTCATAAACCGGGCAGGGAAATGGGCCACGCAGATGGCCTTAGCAGGCTGCCCCTGCTGCAATTAAAGCCAGACCCCACTCCAGCTGCTCGAATCCTGGCTATCCAGGATTTGCCGGAGTCTCCCCTTAACGCAGGGGATGTGGCTGCCGAGACAACTTCAGACAAGACGCTGAGCCGCATGTTGAATTGGGTGCTCACAGGATGGCCGGACATTAGTCCGGGGCCTAACTTTCAGAGCTTCAGTAGGAGGAAGGATGAGCTGTCAGCTCACAGGGGGTGCATTTTGTGGGTCATAGTCCCGAACTCATTGAGGCCCAGGATGTTAGAGTCTCTGCATGAGGGACATCCGGGAATAGTCCGGATGAAGGCACTTGTGAGAAGCTACCTTTGGTGGCCTGGGCTGGATAAAGATATTGAGGCCCAAGTACACAGCTGCTACATTTGCCAGCAATGCCGACCAGAAATGCTGCAAGCCCCCATCCATAGATGGGAAACCACACAAGCACCGTGGTCAAGAATCCACATTGATTTCGCAGGACCGTTTCAGGGACAGGTGTTCCTCATTGTGGTAGACAATCACTCCAAATGGTTAGAGGTTGCACCTGTCCCAACTATGACTACTGCCAGGACCATCCAGGAACTGCGCAGGATCTTTGCCACGCACGGGTTGCCCGACATGATAGTCTCAAACAATGGGGCTCAATTTACCACTGCAGAATTCCAGTCCTTTTTGAGGGCTAATATGATTAGGCATGCCACTTCGGCCCCCTTTCACCCGGCCTCTAATGGCCAAGCGGAACGCATGGTCCGGACAACCAAAGAATCCTTAAAAAGGATCGTAACTGGCAACTGGCAGTATAGGCTGGCAGACTTTTTACTCTGCCAACGCACGACTCCCTGCACTTCCACGGGCAGAAGCCCAGCAGAATTAAGATGGGGCCGTCGATTGATCACTAAGCTGGATCGTCTGCATCCAGACCGAGTTGCCTCGGAATCAGCACAGCCAAAGCCACTGCGGAGTTTGCAAGTCGGTGACTCGGTTTGGCCATGAAACTATGCTCAAGGGGCACTGTGGGTGGTAGCTGTGGGTGTTAAGGTATCAGGGCCACTTTCATACGAAGTGGTCCTGGAAGATGGTTGTGTGCTATGCAGGCACATCGACCAACTGCACAGGAGGCTAGCGAACCAGCCGCTAGCTCATGACTCTAGCAGAGGGCAAATTCAAGGGCAGCTTGAAAGCAGCCATGCATCGGAGCCTTCGAGTGCAAGCGAGACCCCTCAATGAGGGGACGGGGCACTAGCAGAAAGCAAGTCGGCCCTGAACACAGAGACTGCACCCACTGAGCAATTCTGGCAGATGGCTCCAATTTCCAGCCCGGTGGAAACTGTTCCACCAATGGACACTGGCTCGGGTCTACCCGGACAGAGCAGCCACAGAGACTCAGGTCTACCCATAGTGGATGGGTCCCAATGCCCCGGTCTACCCAGCCTGGCAGGCGAGCTAGTAGACCAGGGGCCTCCAGCGCTGCCGAGGCACTCAGAACAGTCGAGAAGGCCACCGAAGTATTTACAGGACTATGTTCAATACTTGTTGTTGTGAACTACCTATGTTAAATACTTGTTATTGTGAACTATCTAGGTAAAGGGGTGTTATGTATTGATGTGAATTACTTGGAAATTACTTAGAAATGGTCAAACGGCTGAATTGTTTAAACTCCAGACTGGCTGTCTACATACTTGTTAACTTGTTTTTAAGCGGGAACTTTTGCTTTAATTCTATTGATCGCCGCCTAGCAGTGAGTGTATAAATAGAGGCTAAGCAGCAGTTAGGCCGCTTCTGTTTTAACTTAATAAAAGAGTTGTTGTTTGCACCTGCTGCCTCGTCAATGCCTCACCGATCCTGAAACACAACAGGAATGATGTTCCAAAGGGTGGGCACCATGGCAGAAAAGGCTCTCCTCCTGAGCCCCACCAGCTGTCATTTCTTAGCTGGTAGCATCTATAGGAAGCTTCTCCTAGACCAGGTGGGACAAATAGAAAAAAATGGGGAGAGGTGGTCCATAAGTAACCTGATCCCAAGCCACAAAGGGCTGTAAAGGTGACTATTAACATCTTGAATTGCACCCAGAAAAACACTGGAAGCCAACGCAGCTTGCTGAGAAGGGATGCCATATGAGCCAAATAACCAACACCATAAGTGCCACCACATTCTACATCAGCTACACCTGTAGAGAATGTTACAACATCTAATTTGAGGTCATGAGGAAATGGAAACAATTTACACACAACCCAAAACTTTGCAAAGGCCCTCCTAGCCACAGCTATCACTTGCTCCTCAAGTGGGAGCCACATGTCCAGGAGGACTCCAGGATTGTTTGAAATAATGCCACCCCTTCCAAAACCAAAAATAGAGGAGTAATGGAACCAGGAGGTCCAAAACCTCAGAGCTACTCTGTCTTATTTGGATTGAGCCAAAGCTTATTGTACCTCATCCAGGTCACTGCAGAGTCCTGGCGTAGATACAGAACTTCACTCGATGACATAAAGTCCCTCTGAGTTCCAGCCACAAAGAAGGCAAAATGGCCACCAGACAATAAAGGTGGTAGCCCCAGGAGCCAGACCAATTCCAATGCCTCTTGTGCCTGTTCTGCCTCTGCCACAACCAATTCACATCCATATTGGCATATCCTGTTTGGAGCACCCACCTGCAGATCTTCTAGTCTTCTGCCATTAGTCACATCTCCTTCAGTCCCAGCAAAGATCCAGCAATCTTCCTCTACCCCAAATGACATTAAGCATCCCATAATGTCTCTAATGCCACTGGCCTTCTTTCTGCTGCCGTATTGCTCCATGCTAATCAACGTGAAAACTGCACAACAGTTGATTTATTTTTTTCACTTGGCCGTCCCACCGTCCAGCTGCCACCATCGGCCTCAGGCAAACAATCTTCCATCTGGCACATGGAACAACAGGTAAGTTATTAATAGGAAATTACCTCTTACTTGGATTCAGTCATATAAACTGGCAGGTTGCCTAGATCTAAAAGGTTTGATCCTCTTTTCTTCCCATCCATCATCTTCAACCTCACAGAAGGTCCTCTGTCATGAATAGATTAAGCCCTCTGCTGGACCTCTTACTCTTTAGCACTCTTCTCCTGGATCATGCTTCGAATGCCTGATAGGCTTACAAACTAATGAGCTTTAAGCAGTGCAAAAACCACTTAATCCATTTTATGATGACTAGCCACACTTTCTCTGGATTAAAACCAAGAATCCTTCTAGAGCTTTCTAAGTCCATGTTAGCCATTTTAGCTGCCAACCATCATTTCTATTTCTAAACATCTTCTTCCTAAATCCCTGTATTTTCTTTGTCAAGACTTGTCCTTTGCTATTCTTTATCTACCAGTCTTCCTGTACTATGTCAACTATTTTGAATTGTTGGTGAGACTAATAGCAGATACTAAGGCTATAGATGCCACTGTTTCTGTGCCAGCCTCACTCTGTGACCTGCTGATCTGTATTATTGTACTTCTGCTGCTTGAACATCACTGGTGAGCCATCACCAAATTCTGCCATGGATCAGGATTTCTTTCCCAAAGGATCTGTACTAACAACTGATTCTCCTGGCACCCAAAAAAAATCCAATACAGCTAGGAAAAAATCAAACTTTGCTAATGTGCTTTGCACCAGTCTGCCCTCCTCCCCCCTTTTAGAATTATTTTTGATTTTTGTTAAACTGAAGTAGAACTTCATCAGTATTGCTACATCATAGTCTATATCTGGGTTATCTGCTGGGATGTTTGTAGTCTGCTGTACTGTCCTTTTTTTCATCCCTGCTATCTCTCCCTGAAAAAAAAAGCAGGGTGAATATTTCAATTTTTTTTTTAAGATGTTCAGGTGAAACTTTGCCTTATTAACATTTCTAAGGACTATATCACCCCAGCTCCATTAATCTAGTTCTTCCCTAAAATGAAGCAGCTGCAGGTCTTTTCACACTTGTTTATTATTGTCCCAATATGATTCAAATTAAATTACTTTTCCCTTGCATTTGTAATTGCTGATTTGAAACAAATCACACCTCTTCAGAGCCTGAAACACTGAATTGACTCAGATCATAGATGGCTTGCATAGGCCTACAAAGCAGTTCTTGAGAGTTGGTGAACTGATAGAGTATGCATGGATCCAACAATATCCATTCTATAAGCCTGATTGTTCCACTCAAGGATAAAGCCAATTTGATGCAAACTGTGGAATAATTTTTATCATGTATAAGGATTTCCAAACTAGCTTTTTTATTGAATATATTGTATGCCTGACTAGTAAATTAAAAAAATGTGGGGTTTAATGGATGATTGTAAATTCCTCCCTTCAAGTAAAACTCTTTTGTTAATTATCATGATGTTTTTCTTTGCCAAAAGTGTGATCTTTATTTTTCATCTATAATGGGTACCTGTCTCAGTTGTGGTTGTGGTATTTTTGCTAAGAATTTGACAAGGAAATTGCATAATTGAATCACACACATTTTCCCTAGCTCTTTTGCATTGTAGTACTTTGGAGTAATAAATGGGTCCAGATAAGATATAGTCCAATCCTCTGTCAAATCTTCCTACACATTGCTTTTCTGACTTGTTTCAGTTATTTACTGTAGAATGTGATGGCTTTCTGCTCTGCAAGCTTTCGGGCTTTTTTAGAAGAAAAGCCAATATGGTCTACGATCCAAAGGCCTTCAGCATTTTGTGATTACAGAATGAAACTTATTGTATTGACACATCTTCTGAACATATCTGAAACTCTGTTTCTAAAGCAACAATGACAACATTGGAGAAAAATAGCACATAACTATTTTGAAAATAAATCTGAAGTAAATCAAAACTCTTTCAAATATTTCTGCTTTGCAGCTTTCTGAGACTGAATTTTGTAGAGAAAGAAAATAATATTTGTATAGTTTCTTTCATCCCTGAAATTTTCAAGATAGATTATGGGGGTTCATCTGTCCAGGGTGATATTTAGTAGTTTTTTTAAAAAAACACACAGAGAGAAATAACCCAACTGTTTGATAACTTGGAACCAATGGATTTACTGAAATTACTGGGATATTTTAATGCAGTAATATTCAAAAACTAAATATGCTCACAAATCAAAAGACTGTAAGAGGAAGAGAACTTTGATTGCCGTAGTCAATATTTGTTAAAGTACAATCAGGAAATACAGTTATAGAAACATAGCAATTATACAATACGGTAATACTTAAAGACAGTATCATGGACTGGCAATGCCATAATTAAGCAATGTGGTTGTAAAGCAAAAAAAGTCATGAAACCACTGGATGAGATAATCCAACAATGTGGGATGAGGTATCATCAATACGCTGATGATACTCAATGTTACATCTCCATCCAGGTGGCCTAAGTGGTGTGGTACTTTCCCTTTTGTGGGACCTGGAAACTGTGATAGTCTGATGGCGGACAACAGGCTTCAGCTGAACCCTGGTAAGAAAGAGTGGCTGTGGGTCTGAGGGATTTCAAGTTCTGGAGGTTTATTATCTTTATTTATGAATGGACTTACACTATCCCAGACAGATCTCATATGAGTCTCCTAGACTCATGATTCCTGCTCAAAGAGCAGATGGCAGTTGTGGCAAAGAAAGGCTTTGTGCAACTTCATATTTTGCACCAGTTGTGCCCTTTCCTGGATCATGAGTTACTCGTGCCCTGGTCATTTCTCAGCTGAATTACTGTGATGGGGCTATCCTTGAAGAGTATTCAGAAGCTACAACTGGTACAAAATAAAGCAGTTCTGAAGGCCTCTCAGGTGGCACATGTAACATCGCTGTTGCACAAGCTGCACTGACTGCCAGTCTGGTTCATGCTCAATTCAAGGTGTTACTTATCAACTTTAAAACTCTCTATGGCAAGAGTCTAGGTTATCTGAGGAGCCATCTCACTCCAATAGGATTGGTCCATCCCGCTGACTCCAGGAAAAGAGGCTTCCTTTGGATCCCATCTCCCGAAGAATTTTGGCTGATTGGATCCAGGAGAAGAGCCTTCTCTGTTGTGACCCCCATCCTTTGGAATATTCTCCCACTGGAGGAGAGGTCAGCCCCTCCCTCCTGGCCTTCCAGGAGAATCTTAAAATCTGGCTCTGCCTGCTGGCCTGAGGCCCCAGTAGGGGTGTTTTATGCTGGTGGTGATAGAGAGATCCCCACCTCCATGTCATTTGATCTTGGTTTTTAGTCTTTCTTTATTAAATCTTATTTTAATCATCTTATATTATCATTTTGTAAGCAACCCAGAGTCACTGCAACAGTAAGGTGGTAGCATATAAATTTAACAAATAAATAAATAAAACAATATTACTACTAACTACAAAAAAAATTAAGATCCTCTTTGGCATATTCCAAACTGTCTTGTAAATGTTGGGGCTTTGGAGGTTTTAGAACCAAAAGACAAGTGCATTTTAAAAGAGCAAGAATTGACCCATTTCATTCTTGGTTTCATTCTCAGCTCACTTTTCTTATTAATGAATCAACTTAATCTGCTATATTGCCAACTATCAGAATCTCTCAACAATTTTCAATAAAAATAAAATAAAATTGAGACAGTAAAAAAGTTGTTAAAATTGCAATGAAAGCAATAATAAAATAGTTAAAATGCACAGTTAAAATCAGCAGTTAAAAGCCTCCCAAAAAGATGTGTTCTAATGGCATTTTAAAACCTGATAAAGATATTAAACTTTTTGGGTCTGCCATGAATAGTTTCTGAAGAACAGCAGCAACACAAGTTTAAATCCAAGTCAAGCTTACGGCAAC
This sequence comes from Azemiops feae, assembly GCA_023970755.1. NCBI lineage: Eukaryota > Metazoa > Chordata > Lepidosauria > Squamata > Viperidae > Azemiops > Azemiops feae. The sequence continues at coordinate 79,375 of JALGBA010000098.1, forward strand.
TGTAGAACATAGATTATCTTTAGATAATCTCACTAAGCATGGACATTCATGTAGAAGGACTTATTACCACAATTGGACCTTGGTTGTTAAGTGAAGTGGTCATTAAGCGAGATGTCACATTCACTCAACAACTGAAATTCTGGAACCCTCTGTAGTGTTCACTAAGCAATCTCATAGTTCATTAGGCAGATGGAGTCCCAGGTGAGGAGCTCAGAGTGATTCCAGAATGGAGGATCCCTGGGAAGTGCTAGCACAGGCCACGTGTGGGTTGGAAGGTGCTGTAGTGTGGCATGAAGTGACAACCATCCATGGAAGCTTCATCACCCACCCAGCCCACCAATGCATACAAAGCTCCCAATTTACCTTCACTATTTTTCTCCAGCTAATGACAGCCCCACCCAGCCTACACAAACTGTGCCTTCTTACCAAGGCCACCTGGTATCATTCTCCAAGTGAGCGCCATTCTGGTTATCCTTCAGAAGCCTCCTTCTCCAAATCTCTCCACTTTGGGGTTAAAATCTTCCATGCCAAAATCCAATTTTCTAGGGCTGAAAATTCCCAGCCACATCCAGAGAGCCCTCTTTGCAACCTTCACTGTTAGCTACCCCATTGACTTTGTGGGGAAACTGGCAGGAAAGATTGCAAGTGGGCATCACATGATTGTGGGGCACTTGGTAACAGGTTATAAGTGGGAATAGGTTGCCAAATACCCAAATCACAATCACATAACCATGAGGTCACTGCAATGGATGTAACTTCAGTCATGGGTCAGAAGTCCATTCAGTAGCATCGTAACTTCAAATAGTCACTGAATAAGTGTGTAAATGTCCTGGCCACTCACATGCACATGTGACAGAATGGTCGAAAAGATCATTGGCAGTCCCCTCCCTTCCATCCAGGACATAGCACAGAAGCGTTGCTTGAGCAGGGTCCGTAAGATTATCTGGGACACTACACATCCTCTTCACGACCTGTTTTCCTTGTTACCTTCTGGGAGGAGGCTTCGTGGTATCCGCAGCAGAACATCCAGATTCAGCCATAGTTTCATTCCATACAGCATTAACCTTGCGAACTCGCAAGCTTCCTCCTTCCATTATATATTCAAGATGGACAGTATTTAATATTTATTTGTTATGTATAAGTAGGGGTGTGGGTCTATACATATGTTGTATATAGTATGTTTTAGGTGTGTGTCATGTATGTGTTTCACTTTGAATGCGGGCAACTAAATTTCATTTGTGATGTGTGCCATTGTGCCCACAGTAAAAAAATAACAATAAAGGTTATCTTATCTTATCTAATGGTTGTATTAATATTCCCCAGCAATTCCCTTCACCAAAAACCCAGAACTGTCCCAATTGAGTCCAGCCAAAAGCAAACCAATGCTAGTCCATAGAGCAATGGCCAATGACTCCACAAGGCACATGAAAATTCCCCAAACAAAGTAAGTCCACCAGGCAAATTAAATCCACAATAGGGTTCACAAGGCAAGAAGAGGCCAGAGTCCACAAGGCACAATCCAAAGTCAAGGCACTGTGTAAGTCCGAAGCAAGGCAGTAATCACGATGACCATGAAACACACAGCTAGGAAATGAACACATTGTCCCCAGCATCATCTCCATCTGTCTGCGGTGCTAAATAGCCAGCTTTTGGTGCAGCCCATCAAGAGGGATGAGGTTGCCATCTTGCGAGTAGTTGGGTTGACCTTCACTGTTCTTGCCTTTTCTCTGCCCATGTGTTCTCAGATCAGGTGGAGAAGGCAGTTCCTCTTCTTCATCACTGACCAGCTGCAGCAGCATGCTTTCCTCACCCAAAGCCTCAGAACTGTCTTTCTGCTGCGGTGCCTCATCCTAATCACTCTCAGCCAGCTGCTCATTCGGTCACTTTCCTATCAACTGCTCCACCTGGCTTGGATTCACAGAGCCATCAGCCATCTCCCCTCCTGACATGCCTGGGACTGGCTCATCCTCCTCCGAACTAATATACAGAGAGCCATCTGCGGAAGCATCCAGGGGAGTCATCACAAAATGGTCATAAACTGAAAACCACCTGTAGAGGATTCCAAAAATAATAACCAGGACTTTGCAATTTTGGCTAGAACAAGTTGGTAACCACTGTCAAATTCAGGGAAATATTAGCTTCATGATTTACAAATGTCAAGACACAGATCTGGAAAAGAGGTTGATTAATGTGCAGGAGAAACCTTTGGAAGGTTACAGTGCAGGCCCTTAATCTACACATATTCTTTGAACGGTTATCACAAGCTCAGCTAAAAAGCTATTAGGCATGAATTCTCAATAGCACGAAATGTAACATGGCACTAACAAGATAAATTAATGTGTTAATCTCAGGAATGCAAGCCTGGGTCCAAAGAATTAACAAATAGCACTGGGAATTATTGCAAATAACACTTAAGCTAAAAAAAAAAGCCCCAACTTTCTTAAACCCCATTGTTTAATCTAAAAAAACCCTATTCCCCAGCTGGGAACTGTGAGTACAGTAGGACCCCTACTTGGCTACTTGTGAGGATTGGATGTGGAAGGCACTTTCTGAAGTGAGCTATACAGGAGAGGGATTCAAAGTCCTCTTGCTACAGAATAAGACTGGTAGGATCTAGCTATAGATGAAAAGGCTTAGTTCCAATCCAACATTTCTATCTTTAATTCTGGATAATATTGTGCTTTCCCAGGAAGAATTAGAGTTCATTTTCCTTTCCTTTTTTTCTTTTTCTTTAATGCTTTTCACTTGCTATTTCCATTTCTTTATTAAAAGTATTGAAGCATCCCCATTATTTTCAATGATATGCGAACAAGGAAACATTTTAGGAAGTTGTGCAAAAGTCTGTATAAATCTGTGCAGACTTCTAATATACTTTATTTTTTTTAGCAAGAAGGAAATGTAATGTTGTATAAAGAATATGTTGTGCAATGGAAACAAGAAACCATCTTTAGACTAGTCTAAGACAAAATAAACACCACAGTGAAAGACCATAATAGTTGCAATATTCAAGAAAAAATACGACTCTGTTTCATCAGGGCAACTATATTCTCCAATTACCTGTATATGCACTAAAGTAATTAGTTGAGTCCTGATCTGGTAAAGTTGAGGTAGTCCTCAACTTACAACAGTTCATTTAGTGACCGTTTGAAGTTATGATCATTTTTCACACTTACAACCATTGCAGCATCCCCATGGTCATGAGATCAAAATTTAAATGCTCATCAACGACTCATATTTATGCGGTTGCAGTGTCCTGGGATTATGTGAGCACCTTTTGCGACCTTCTGTCAACCAAAGTCAATGGGGAAGCCAGATTCACTTAACAACCATGTTACTAACTTAACAATTGCAGTGATTCGCTTAACAACATTTGCAAGAAAGGTAATAAAATCAGGCAAAGCTCACTTAACAAATGGGCTCAATTGTGGCGATAAGTCAAGAATGACCCGTACTTCTAGGTATAGGTGAAAAAATTTATTTTCTATTCTATTGCATTAAAAATTTAAATCAAACCAATCTAGGGCTTTTTCAGATTCTAAGAGTTCCTTGTGGGGGGAAATGTTCATGTTGGATATTCCCGTTTTCTTCTCATTGCAGCCTATGTCACTGCAGTTTTCTTCTGCTGCCAGTTTTTGTCTTGAAATCAATGATAGAGAATTAATTACTGAGGGAAAATCTGACATAACATCTAACATGTTATTTTGACCGATTAGTTTTACTGATTTGAATAATTATATATATATATATATATATATATTGTTCAATAACACAGTCCTCGATCTCCGGGAGAAATATAAACCAGCTGTTTATTGTTAAAAAGTTTAAAACAATAAAAACAACTATTTACAATATTAAAACAACTTAGCTTTCGCTGGTAAGTTGTTTTAATATTGTAAATAGTTGTTTTTATTGTTTTAAACTTTTTAACAATAAACAGCTGGTTTATATTTCTCCCGGAGATCGAGGACTGTGTTATTGAACAGATATGCCCGAATAATGACCCTCTCCCGGTGTGGGTTTAGTATACTTGCCCCATTATCCTCTGAACATAAAAAGGCCTCGAACTCACAAGTTTTCAATTTTTCACGAATTGTTATTGTTTAACATTTTAAGATATTCTTAGAAATGCATTTCCCCAACTCTCTGGTGTGATTGCAGCACGTTCTACACCTCAAAATTCTTCTTTTAGTATGTGGGTAACGCTTTGGTTGTGCTTGATTTGTGGCCTACGGTAACAGAGGAAAACCATTTTCTCTTCTGAAGTCATATAGCAGAACTAAAAGCAGAGATACCATATGGCAATTCTGTATTCATTTGCTTCAATCTTTTCCATCACCAGGTGTAAGACGTTGAGCAAAAATATGTCATTGTAATATGTGAGTTTGCTAAATAACTAAGCCTGAGCTGATCATCTGTGCACAAACTGACTGGGTGACAAGTGCTGAAAGCAGTGGAAAAGCCATCCTCACGTAGTGCACCATCTGCTACCATTCAGTGGGGAGACGAAAAGCTGAAAGATTTCCCTTATTTGTGACTACCTAGCTTGCGCTTCTGCTTTAATAGCACAGTAGAACAGAGAGAGTTTGGATTATAAAATTCCAAGGCAAATGCACAACATGGCATTACTTTTGCTTCCAAAATTGTCACTTGGGTAACTTTATTTTCTTGACACATTGTACTTGTTCTTTGTTGCTATTTGCTGGAGCCTACTATCTGCTATTTCTAGTTCTCAAACATTTCCAGCACCATCTTGCCACAGCTGGGAGTTCAAACAGCATCTCACATCTTGATAATAATCCAGTATCTGAACTGATGATCAGGTCAACATTTTGGAGTATGGATTCCACCTTGCCTAGGCAGATTATGGCTAAAACATTCACCAAATAAGGCTCTGAAATTAAACTTCTGGAAATGTTGTTCTGCAATACAATGTCCTCCTACTCAAGGATCTCAGTGGAATAGGTAAATTAAAATACATTGTATCAAATATATAAGTATGGTGACAAAATCAGATCATCTTATACATTATTATTTTTATTAGTCATACCAACAGGAATTGGGGTGTGACACCCTGCTGCAGCAGCATTTTTCTAACCCAGAGTAAGATCATATAATAATAATAATAATAACATATGTATATAGAGACTTCATGTGTTATTTTCAACTTATCGTGCCCTAGTCAATACACTACTGTAGTATGACTCAGGATTGCTGCTAATGCTCTTGTTTTTGCCACCCTAACATGTGAATGTTTTAAGTATTGACAGGCTACAATAGGTGGTTGGTTAACTATCTCCAGTTTCTTGAAAATCGTCCCTTCCTTCTGCAAGAACCTCACTCTCTTTTAGTAGCAGAAAGGTGTCTCCCTGAAAGTGGGATGCCTAGTCCCCTGATCCAGGAACAGGCACAACTGGCATTCAAGATTGGTCATTTAAAGGCTCTCCTATCTGTGACTTCCATATGCTCTTTGAGCAGGATCAATAAGTCCAAGTGGATAGATTGCACATTAACTGTGTCTGGAGGAGTGCAGCCCCATCCCAAGTTATCAATGGAACCGCTCCAGAATCAGGGGGGCCTCAAAACCCAAAGACACTCAGTCTTGCTAGGGTTGATTTGCAATTTGTTGCAAATCAGAATCTTCCAGAAAGCTCATAGACTCCAGGGCCTAGATCAGCATCTCTCTGTATCACTTTTATAGCCCAGCCCAGAGATGTACAACTGAGCAGTATCAGCATACCAGTAATATCTCACCCCATATTGAAAGGTGATACAGTAGCTTCATATAGATGTTGAATAGGAATGGAGAAAGAATTAAACCCCTGTAGCAAGGGTTTAGATTTAGACCTCTCTTACCTAACAAAACCAACTGAAACTGATCTCAGGAGGAGAATTACTTCAAAACTAACTTCTGCTTCAAGGCATGTGGTGCAACAAGCTAGCACCTCTTTTCTAAGTGGGGTAAAGGCTTTCCACTTTCTGCTTATTGTTGCAACTAAGTAAACTGGTTCCAGGAGATTTGCTTCTGACCTTTCCAGAATTAACTGCCTTCTGGTCTGAACAATTTGAGACTGGGATGCCTAGTCTCAGTAGAGAAAAGGGAGTAAGGGCCATCAAATGAGAAAGCAAGAAGCATTGAGAAAAACTTTTTTTATTATTATTAAAGGGTCCTTCAAACTTCATGCTTTAGCATGATCATTTTATCAGCATCACAGGGCAATGTGAATGCTAATCGAGAACAACTTCCAAGAGATGCATTGACAAAATCTGCTGCTCAATATTTACTAATGGAATACTTCAAGAATAATCTCTCTCTGTGTCTCTGTGTGTGTGTGTGTGTGTGTGTGTGTGTGTGTGTGTGTAACAGAGAGAGAGAGAGAGAGAGAGAGAGAGAGAGAGTTCATTTACAAGTAAAGTTAGGCTAAATGAATTGGGAAATTGTCGTTTTTTTTTCAAATGAAATTAAACAAAAATCCACTTTTCTTTTAGCAAGATCTATATACAGTAGAGGATAAAATATGCTGGATTTGGAAATTGTACTCTGATGATACATTAAAGCAAAAAAAATGGAACTAGAGCTCTTTGCACTGATGGGAAGAACCTAAAAATGGACCAAATCAGACAGGGAGAAACATCAGACATGAGCCAACATGAAATGATCCCATTAACAACTGCTTTTGGGATAGATTTGATTAAAATTGCCTTGACTTCAATATGTGTTCAGCTTAGAAGAATATTAGCCTTTCTCAGGCTTTTAATAAATGAGGAAAGAAGTGATCCCAAGGGACCAAAAAGTCATTACAGAATTAATTCTCAGGAGCTAGAAATGCACATCAGCTCTTTGTGTGAGGGGATGGATCAATGAGTGCTGAATATTGCCAAATATGGAACTTATTTTTCTAAATTGAACTGGGGAAAAAACAGAGGAATTGTACATGAAATCTAACAGCAGAGTAGTCACTTGCACAAAATGTTTATATTCCAATCCTCCTCTTTTACGCTGTACCTAATGGAAGTCATACCACAGGGGAGTTTTTGGTCAAATTCACAGACAGCCTGTTCAAAGGTTCTTTTCAAGCCTATCTAAGAAATATATAAGAAGCTACGTTAATTCAAAAGGAATGATTGGTAAAATTTAAATCTTTCTACTTGTCCAAACCAATTTATCACAGGGGTAAGAGATCTCCCTGAAAGTAGCTCAATTATAAATAGACCTCAAAATTATGTTCAACCTTTGCTTCTGCTTTTATTCACTGCTCAAGCAGTTAACTCATTCCTAATGCACTTTCTTAAAATTGGTTGAACCCTAATATATATAATATTCCCTGATCACACCTATGGGCAGTCTGTTTCTTCCTAATTCTTGGGTCTTCTCCAACATGGGCCTGGGAGTTTGAGGGTTCTATGCAGATTCTTAGCTGTTTCTAGCAATGCCCCCTTCTGGACAGTGTTGTACCTGGGATCTGTTGGAGCCACTCTTTCAGCTTAGGAGTCATAGCCCCAACTGCTCCTACTGGTACCACGATTGGGACCACTTTGGCCTTTATTTTCCACATTGTCTTTAGTTCCTTGTTCAGGTCTTATTATTTTTCCTGCTTCTCATTTTCCTTTTTCCTAATGTTGATGTCACTTGGCTCCACAACATCTATCACCACCACTATCTTCTGCTCATTGTCTACAACCACAGTGTCTGGTTGATTAGTGAGTACCTGTTTGGATCCAAAAGTCCCAAAGAATCTTAGCCCTGTTCCACAACTTTCTGTGGAATCTCCCATTTGGATTTGGGAGCACTGCACAGATGTTCCTATATAAAATGCCAATTCTTTAATTGTGCTGGTAACATATACTTTCCCTGCCTATATATTATACTCTGCCACTATGGACTGTCTCTGAGGCCTCTATGTGTAGTTTGCACATCAGGTCCTGTCTAGCGTGATAGATCTCTGCTTCTGTGCATTTGGTGCTTAATGCCTATTCTTGTGCTGCTATGGTCAGTATCTAGTGCTTTTAATTCAGACATTTCCAGCCACTGGTAGGATTTCCCAATATCAGCCACCTCAACTGTCTGCTGATAGTACATACCATGAGGGTGATATGGGCCAGTACATGAGCACAGCTCAGAAAAATACTGGGAACAACAGCAGAGGCTCAAAACAAAATTGCTGACAGATGAAGACTCAAGATCTAGACAGACCAGTCTGAGCACAGCCTGGATTGACTACAGGAAAACCTATGATTCAAAGCCACATACAAGGATTTGTGATTACCTGGCACTAAACAAAGTCAACAGGACACTAAGGACTTTTCTCAAGAACTGAATGGTACTGTGGAAGTCAACTCAAGTCAGCTCACACAAGTAGCCATCAAGTGTGGTAAATGCCAAGGTGATACACTATCCTCACTGCTTTCCACATAGGCTTGAAACCCCTCAACCAAATAATCACAAGGACTGGCTATGGATATAGTTTACTACCAGCCACCTCTTGTACATGTATGACATCAAGCTATATGCTAAGAATGAACAAGACATCAACATATTGATCAACCTGACATTGATCTATAGTGAGGGCAGCAGGATGTCATTTAGACTGGAGAACTGTGACTAGATAATAGTCCAGAGAGAGAAGGTAGTTAAAACTGATGCAGTGGAATTACCAGCAGGCTGTATAGTAGACATGCAGACAGGCTACAAGTACCTTGGTATCCCATAGTCATAAAGAGGAGACCAAGAAAGCAGCAAAATCTAGATACTACTAAAGGATAAGCCAGTTCATTGGGAAGGACAAGATCCATACCATCAATATGTATGCTCTGCGAATAATCAGAAATCTTACTGGTATAGTGAACTGGCCAACGGAAGACATGGAAGCAACCAATAAGAAGACCCAGAAGAACAGGTGGGGTCTGATAAGTGTCAAAGCCACTGTCCTAGATGAAGCCTAGAGCATTCAGGAGTATACCAGTAAGAAGGCATCCCAAATGAGCTGCTGAGATGCCTGAAGCAGCAAGACATTGGAGGAAGATTAAGCAAAAGAAATGCCATGGTAACACCCTGCATGTCAATAAGCATCTGAGTGGCAGGTACTGGGAAATCCTATCAGTTGCTAGAACGGACTTAAATAAAAGACAGCATATATATATCAAAAGGTCACAAATTGTAATTCACTACAGTCATTAAAGCAGCAATACCTGTATGAGAAAATCAACCTGAGAACTACAATATGTAGTCTGAAAAGGTTGCTAGAGTGTTAAATTGATAGGATATGGAACTCTGGGTAGGAAATCCAGCTGTTATTCACATTTGATTACTTCTGAAAAATTCCTTCTTAGCAAGCATGGCATTTTAAAACACACATGCTAGAGAGTCTTTCATAGTTAAAGAATATGCACACCACATGGCACTGTATAGAAAAACCATTTTGCGCTGTATATTTTAATCTTTATATCTGAAAATTCTTGAAATACATTTTCTGCTTTAGCAGAATATTTTTGTGCTGTAGCTTGTATGAACTGTTAGCTACATAAGATGCTTGTAACAGAAATGTGAAGTATAAATACTTAGACACCTACGAAGTCAAAACTGGAAGTTAAGTAATACTTTATATGGCTGTTCAAGTACTCTCATCTACAAGAGGATAATGTTCAAGTAATACCAACAGTGTGAATTAAAAAAAACCTTAAATATGACTGATCCCCAATTGATTTGAACAGGCTTAGCCATATAAGTATGACTCGTATATTACAGTATATACAAGTCATATAAAAACTAATATATTGAATGAATCAATATATTGAATGAATACAAATAAAATAGGGGAATTATAGTAGGAATACAGAAGAAGCAGCAAGATAATTATGGAAGGAAACAGGAAACTAACTACCTTTGGAAAAGTAATTCTTGATTCCAAAGAGGGGAAGTCTGAGAAGGCTCAGAATAAGTAGGTATACATTGAGCAAGATAATTATTTTCATAATCTTTCAAGTTTATTGGCAGGTCCTACAAGGTTCGCAAACTCAAGAGACATAAAGTACTTGAATTTATGTAAAAATCATTATTGCTAGTAGGGTAATGTATTTGAATACACAACTGTGACTGAAAGTGTTTTTGGATCCAATCTGGGTCAGTCACCAGGACCAAAGGTTTGGTCTTCTGAGCTTTTGGACTCGTGCTGGAGAGAAGTTCCCTGAAGATGGGCTCCAGCACAAGTCCAAAAGTTTGGAAAACAAAACCTTTGCTCTCGGTGAGTAATCCAGATTGGATCCTGCAACATTATCCTGGGACACATATATTCCCTTTCATTTGTAAAGTGTTTTTATAATAAAAATAGAAGTGAGAAAGAAGTGATATCATTATGGGAATTTAATACAGACCACCCGGACAGGTAGAAGATAGAAATGAGGTATTTTGGGGTCAGATGACACATGCATAGTGACAATGAGATATTTCAACTACTGTGGCACTTGCTGGAAATATAACTCTACCAAGAATCAGAGGTGCAAGAAAGTCTTGCCCTCTTTTGTTTATAATTTCCTTGGTCAGAAGGTGAAAAAAGAAACTAGTTTGTCACAAACAAGACATTTTCTCACAGTAAGAGCTTCATCCAATGAAATCAATTGCCTCAGCAAGTAATACATTTCTATTCATGGGGAGTCTTCAAACAGAATGTGGATGGCCATCCGTCCTATAAATGCTCAGCAAACCAAGGGCGGATTTGACTAGATGACTATGAAACATTCTGAAAGTTCAAATGAAAGTGGGCATGTTCAAGAAAAGCTGGGTATGATTGTTGTGCACCAGCCAGGATCACTTTTGCTGCAATGGGCAGCTCTATAAATTTGATAATTCAATAAATAATTGACTTTAGGAGTGATGACAAATTCAGTTCTAATTTCATTTCTGAGGTTTGGTTCTATCAGAAAGCTCTCTGTGCTTTCTCAAAACTCAATGCAAAGTTAAAGTTTTAAAGGTTAGATACAGTGACTGGACAAATTGTTTAGATTCTTATATCTTAGGTTTTGAATACAGTTAACCTCCAATGCATATTAATGACAAATATGCTTCAGTTAACCTCTTAAATACAGACCTTTTTTCTTCTCTGAATCTTAGATTCCTGACCAGATGCAGCATTAAAGGTTTAACAATAAAACCTGTTCAGGAAAACAGAACTCATATATTGTATATGTGAGAGTGACTGTGTGTGTTTATTATAGGCAGAAACTCTATTCTCAATTTGCACTTAAGTTGTGTAAACTGTTATTTAACTTTGTAAGTACTTATTTCTATTCCAAGTAGAACATTAGTCATTATTTTACACTTTCAAATTACAATTGAACACATATTTGCTATATTCAATAGAACATCTATTGTATATCTCAAAAAAGGGGAAAATAAAAATGCCAACTATTACTATAAATTACTCTGTCTTTTGACAGTCACTATTTTCTGATAGTTCCCTAATATACACATCCATATGCACATAAATATAGGGCAGTAGTTTAAACTGAGCTGGAAGGCACTTCTTCAAAAATAAAATGAAATGAAGCCAATACTAAAGTGTCATTTACAGCATAAAAGCTTCAATTCCTCTTCTTTTAGATAGAAAAAATTCAATTATTACATACCAAATCACTAAGCATTTGAGAGAAAATTACTTTTGAGTTGATGTCAGTTTAAACATCTCTATTAATTTTCATCAATTTTACACAGCTATTAGCTTCTCTGACTAAGTAAGATGGCAAGATTCATACAGTACATGCCTTCCAGTTCCAGTATTTTCCTTCTCATCCATGCTCTATTTCTATTTACATAGAAAGGGATGTATATTTGTTTGCATGCATATATACATGCATGTATATCCCACTTTTATTATTTTTTTAAAGTAACTTAAGACAGCCAACATACTTAATACTCCTTTCTCCTCTTATTTTCCCAATCACAACAGTCCTGTGGGAGGGTCCAGGACAAGTCGCCGCAGCCAACTCACAGAGGCCAACTCACCATGGCCAACTTGTAGCCGCCAAAATCACTGCAATATAACTTGCCACAGGACAACTTATCACGAGATAACTGTACTCTAATTCCATTCGTCTCTTAAAACTATTAGTAATACTATTATGAATAATAATATAGTTATTTCACATTTAGTTGTCCCATGACGAGTTGTCCCTCGATGAGTTGGCCACTGTGAGTTGGCCCATGTCAAGTTGGCTGTGGTGAGTTGGCCATGGTGAGTTGTCCCATCCTGCCTGTGAGATGTGTTGGGGTGAGAGAGAGAGACTGGCCTAAAGGCATCCAAGTCATGTAACTAGAAAAGCCTTTAAATTCTCCTTTCTATTGCTCAGGAAAAGGAAGATTTGCTACAACGTGGTTTCTTGCTTCAGTAATAAGTTTCATCAAAGCCTGGCACTCCACAAGCAATTCCATCAATAGACACATTGACCTACAACCAGCCTATGAACCCCTCAGAATCCAAATCAACTGCACAGCCAACCAGAGACAGCACCGATCCTCAACCAACTCATGAACCCCCCCCAACCAGCACTTCACCTCCCAATGACCCTCATCTGATGTAACCTCCCCATTACAAGACCCATCACAAGACTCCCACTGATAACTCTCACCTGACCCATCACCATTACAAAACCCTCACTTGAAACATCCACACCTGACTCATCACAAGACCTCACTTGACACACCCACACCTGACCCATCACAAGACCTACTGACCACACAAAGCCCTTATAAATAGAAGAACACTGAAACTGACATTCCCTAACCCCCCCCCCCGGAAGATATTGCCTAGCCTGGTAATGAAATGTTCAGAAATCAACCCACAAACTCAGAGAATGAACCTTCACCATCATAATAAGTTTTTAATTTTATTTTATTTTAATGTAGTTTATATTCTGTTTGTTTATTAATTATTTAAATTTATATGGCTGCCTATCTCAAATTCAGGACTCTGGGCAGTTAGCAATGTTAAAAGTAAACATAAAAGCATAACAATAAACCAACACACATAGAAACAGCAGTCAGGATTTTTAAAAAATGATAACATGTAGTTGTTATACTTGAATAATCTTTTTCCTTCCTGGGATTATGCTATTATTGTCTGAGTTCATATTCTGTCAGAATGGGAACAGAAGCTTCATGTTTCTATATATGAATTTTAATTAGAATATTTTGCTTCAAAATTATCTCATTCACAATCTATTATAAAAGTAATTATGAAAACAGTTAAAAACAGGAACCAATTTGGCAGTTATTCTTGATCCTATAAGTGAATTACTTTTTTCTTGCTATCAGGATTCCTGCTATATGTTTTTAAAAATCTATTTTAAAAATTGGCTAGATCATCCTCTCTTTGTCCATTATATCACTATCCCTTCTCATAAACAGCATTGCTAATATGTTAATCTAGAGCAGGACTAGAGAACTTCTCAGGTGAAAAACAAAAGTGGACTTGAACTCCTCACAGTATGAACTTCTTTGCATTGGCTGTTTCCTTTCCTTTTCTTTTTTTCTTTCTTTTTTTTTTTGGAACCATGCCCCTTTCCAGACCCACCGCTGCTTATTTCATGCAATTCTGTTCTCCAGGCATGAAACAGTTAAAGGAGACTCTGACAAATATTGATGGATACAAATGCCATTTTCTTCTTTCTCTGACTCCAACAGATTTGAAGAATGTAGTAAGAACTTCAAAATTTAGCTAGAAGATAGTTTCCACATATCTTCAAGAGTTTTGCTTGTCTGTGATGCAACTAGATCATGGAATAGAAACAGTTGTACTTTGTTCACCCTTTCAAAAGTCACTATCTCTCCTTAAAATCACTGGGGCAAGTAAATTTCATGACTAATTTTGTGTATGAATCCTGCACTAAAGACCTAGTTCCTCAAAGCCATAATAATATTATAGGCTAATCTGAAACCTTGGTCTTTTAGGTTAAATTATATTATAATCCTGAAAGATCTGTTACATTACCCAGAAAGTGATTGCTTCATCACTTGCTCAAAATATGAATATTTTAAAAATATTTTAAAACTCTAATAGTTATGTAAGTTGATTGCCTCTTGGGTACAACAAACTTACAGATCTGAGACTTATGGTCCATTTACATTTGGATATTATCATTAATGAACACATTACAGTCTACATTGTCATCTTTTATTGCTTACACATTGCTCCTTGTAAAAATTAATCATGATTTCTCTCATCAGTTACAGATGCAACCCAGCAAAGACAAAATGTGGCAGCATGAACTTTAAAGAGGATGTTAGATTTCTGTCATTGAAAAATATTTATAAAAGAGGATGATGCATGATTAGTGACATTTTTGCAGAGAAGCTAAAACAGAATTACAGTCACGTAGTCTGAGCACCATATTCAGTCCCTTTTTTTCTCTAGTTATTCATGTATTGCACCACCAGTAGCAGCATCTCCACCAGCAATCAGCACCCAGATCAGCATAGATTAACTCCAAGTTTAACATCAAACCAACAATCAAGTAAACAATACCCCAATCAAGAAACTGCCAAAGAGCCAACAGTAAACATCCCAAGATCAGAATCTCTAAGACCACCTCCACCAACACTGCAAGGGCAAGCCACCAGAATATAAACTGACAGCAAATTGCACTCTTCACTAGCACTGATGTTGTTACCTAGTTTGGCTAATGAAACATCTGCAAGAAAAAAAAAACAAGCTCAGAGAGCACCAAGGACCCCTCATGTCAACCCTGAACTACAAATATTCTCCTTTATTAGTAGTCCTCTATTGCTTCTTAATATTATATATAGCCAGTTTATTTTAAGTTTCTGAGGCCTACACTTATATCCTAAAGAAATGTAAATTACAATATAGGTGAATAACATCTTTTTTACCGTATGTGCATTATCCTTATTGCACAAAGAACCTTGGCTTAAATATAAATCATCAGAAAGAAAAATATAAGCTATCATTTCTCAAAGCTATGGCAAATCAGATTAACTGTCCTATTAAAGTGATTTAAATTGGACAAATATTTGTTCAGGAACCCTGACTAAATAACTTGCCCAGTTCAAAAAAGTTAGCATTTGCTTTGGCTGATACAAATGTGCCAAAGAATGACATAGTTTCTGCCAAAAAACAAAGAGAAATTTGTGATGCTCTTTAAATAGCATCCTATGGATCTCATTTAATGCAGCAAGTTCAATGATTTTTGTTGGAATAACTCAAAGATTCACTTGAATTGCCAATTCCGTTTTATTACTCTTCCTAAGCTTGTAAGCCAGGCAAAGGGGTCTAATTTCCACTTACTGGTCCAATGTTTGTCATCCTCCTTTACATCATCATAACTAAAATAGTCGCATGATAATATGTTGTTCTTAGAAGTTGGCTTGAATAATTATCAATATAGAAATTGTGCACATTTTAGTTCTGGGAAGATGAAGAATAGTTTCCAACCATATATTGTTATTGCAGGGCCTATCCTGATTCCACCCCAACTTACCATGTATATAACTGTGAGTTGGATGTGATTTTAACATTGCAACTGAAAGGAGCAGCAGGCTAACTCTGAGGGAAGTGGCAAGACAAAGTAGACTATTGTCTACCAACATCTCAGACTCATTCTTTAACACGGGTTACCCAAAATGGCCAACTAAGTCCACTTAACTCTTCCATATTAATTAATGGAAATGTATCTCCATTTTCAAAAGCTGCCACTTTGCTGCCAAGCTTGCTCTGAGCACCAATTATGAGGTAAGAAAACAAATCATTGATTTACATATTATATATATTTACATATTGATTTACACGGCATAAGTTTTAATAAACTGTTCTTCTGATTATAGTTTTCTTGAAGTAATAGTTCCAGTTACCCTTCAATATATAGGACGTATAGAAAAGACATTCCTTTTCTTTATCTCTTGTCAGGCAGCCTAATTAGAGAACAAGAGAAAAGGTATCTTTTTTATGGACTACTAGAAAACTGAAGTCAAATATATAAGGCACTGAATTCCCTGGTCTCACAAAGACTCTCTGTGTTTAATAGGTAGTCAGGCCTTCCCTAAGATCAGGATACAAACCATTTTGTGGGCCAATAAATCAATCTGAAAGTCTAATACAATTTTCAAAGCAGTGCTTCCATATGACAGATGTTGTGGTCTATCTCCAAATCCTTTGGTCTTTCTTTTATATGAGCATCTTTCTCACAACACACCTCATCCAAACAGATTCCCAAACAGAAAGAGGCACCTGCTTCAAAGTAATGGTTCAAATTAACCAGGTATCTTTGAAGCACTGCATATACAGTAGCTTAATTCATAGATTCAGTGGTTTATCTGGTGTATCTGAGAGCATTATAACTTCACTTCTATTTGTGGGGAATGCTGAAAAAGATTGAGTGGTGTGATTGGTTGCCAGCTCATATTGGTGTCAAAAGAGCCTATAAGATTTAACAACTTAGGAGCCACTCTTGCTAATCAGAGTCCTTTTGGAATAGCATGGTTCATGTTACATCGGACTTCATTCACTTCACTCTCAAATTCTTTAATGTGGCCACAAACTTTAATTTTGCTCTTTCTTCTGCTGATGGAGTGCTGCATTCCTGGGAAGGCCCAAGGAGTTCAGCTCAGTGCTCAGCACTCTAGATATGGTCTCAAGGCTGACCAATCTGGTACACAATTTTGGGTCAAACCTTAATTTTAAATTCTGAATTGGCCATCTCAATCATGAGTGACAGGCTGAAATATGTAGAGAGTGGCTTATATATTCACTATTTTATTAACATCCCTTTCTCTGCTTTTCTGTGGCTTACCTATTTCCACATTATATTTCACTATGGCAACCTCTTTTGGCTACCTTTGCTAAATCATACAATAGTCTTAAGAAATCATAAACGTTACTCAATCAAAACGTGCCAGTGATGAAGAGAGCCTTCCAAAGTGGACCAGGCTTGCCAACCAGTTATACCAATGCCATAAAAGCCAATGATTGAGATGCACATCAGTGTTGTGCACAAGCAATGGACATCAGTGTTGTGCACAATCTAGCACTCCAGAAAAGCAAGTGGAAAAGAGGATACTTATATCTTAAGCAGATTTTGAAAGTTTAAGTAGGATTAAGAGCTTTATGCAGAATAATTTAGAGATTGCTATATTATCCTATCCTCCTTCATACCATCACTGCTTTAAAACAGGCATGGAAGATGTTTAAAAAAATCTTGAAAATTTCCAATTGAAATTTGATGAGGTTAGGTGTCTGAAAATGAGTCTTTCTTCCATGCTATTTTCATCCTATTTTGCCAAAAAAAAAAAAGAAAAGTGGCAGCTACGGGTGTTTTAATGCTTTCCCCCTGTAGTTTATTGATATTTTAATGAGATATCATTACACTCTTAAATAATTGCATCATTTGTACAATGATGTCATGAAGTGTTTGTCATCATTTTTCTAACATCGGGTTTGTTAAGACCCTTATAGAAAAACATAAAGTAAAGACACGTTTCCAGCACTAGATTATTTCCAAATGACAAGTTCAGACCCCAGGCTTTAAGTCACTGCTGTGACCAAGCTGAATTGCATTTGGTCAGTTCAGAATGCTACTTTGTTGCAGACCAAAAGTGATTTCTGTGTAGCTTATTACACCCAAGATGTATTTCCATGTTTCTGCACTTCTCAGCTTCTGTTCTAGAGCTACCATTGTTCTCAGAGATTTGGAAGGTATTTAGAAGATCTCTGATCAAAATCTGAGGCTGCAGATCCACTGTTAGCAGGTGTCAGTTTTACCCTACTTGCCCTGCTGGGCTCTACTCAGCGCTACTCATCCAGCAAAAAAGTTTGATGCATTTCCTGTCTTATTCTCATCCTCTAAGGATGAGTCTTCTGTGAAGACTATGAATATTTATTGGGTATAAAATTACACATCTATACACAAACACATATCTCCTCAAAATAGCTTTGCAGACAGATGTTTAATTATGGTTCGTGAAGCTGGTTTGTGAATGTTGAAATGACTTTTGCCATTTAGTCTCTCATAATTCTCTGTTGACGCATTTTCTGTTTCATGAAGGATGGTATATTATGAGCATACAGCAAAGTACTTTTAACAGAAGACTCTCAAAGATAAAAGATACTGAATACACAGGAAATGCCAGCGCTTTTCAGGTGCATTTTCAATATATGTATATTTAAAGAATCATTTCTGAATTGGGCAGCTTTACAAATCCAAGAAATATACAAAATAAATAGGAAAAAATGATAGTTGAAATGAATAACTAGCTCTAACATCTATCCTGTCATCAGAGATATTAAATTTTCTCCTCAAAGAAGGTAAATGTAATAACATAAGATTGTGCAGATGTTTGATAAATATGGGCTGTGTAAAGGATACTGTCTTGTCACATACATGAACAAATCAATGATGTCTGGTTCTATACCTCTTCTGATCTTAGTATAAGACTAATTTCTAAAAATAATATACTAATAGACTTGCTAGCAGATGTTTGTAATCTACTTTGCTGTTCTGGAAATGCATCACATTTCAAGATATGTTAATAAATATGATTTGGTCTTGCCATCCAGTTGTTCCATATTGTATACATATTGTCAATTAAATTTGTTAATGTAAGTATCACAAAAATTGGAATGTATCTGTTAATGAAGAACCTTCAATTTATTATGCTTGCATTTTTGCAATTCAGTTGTTACATAGTTTTACAAGCATACTAGTCACCAGGTTTCAGAAGTTGGGTTAATTAATTATGTGTGCTGTTAACCTTTGAATTGGCTCTTTAACATTGTAATGAAGGACTCGACAATATTATTCCATAAGGTCAACATTTAATTTGCTGCTTGAAAATTAAGCTGTATTATTTTTAAGCATTAACATACATTATAATTTGTTGTAATGCATTTATTTGTGAATTTTTCTTACTTTTTCTCTTGTATTGAAGCAATAAAAAAATTGCAAACAGTTGAAACAATGCAGTAATGTTGATCTGTCTGTTTAATGTTCACTTATCCATGAAGGAAGGATGAGAATTTTTTCCAGTTCAGCTTATTTGAAAGTCAGTGTTCATAAGCCACTGCTTTGGGGACCACTTTTTTCCTCTCTTCCTCTTGGCAGTACTTTCATTCTCAACATATCAAACCAATATTTCTCTATTAGCAGGAGATGTAATGTGATACCTAACTATTTTCCTTGCAAGAAGCAAATCAGGCAATTGATCCACTCTGAAGACTATCCTACTATCAATAGCAAAAGAAAAAGCTTTCGCTTGCAGCAAGTTTCACATATTAAAATGATATACTATATAACAGTTAACATTTATTTTTCAAATGCTGTATATAGAGCAGCTCTAGTCTAGTATAATAGACTAATATATTTAACTAATCTGAAATTGCTTAGGCTTTGTGCAAAATTTCTCAACATTTCTTCTTCACTTCCTTATGACAATCCTACAAGCTGTCTGCATCTCCAGGCTTGCCAAGTACAGCAGGCTGCCAGACCCCTTTATATATATATATTTGCAAGAGAGATATGCTGCCACCATTTGCATGATTTATAAATACTAAACCTCTGCCTTAACATACAATCTGAACCTAAGGCAGTACTTAAATAAAGACAGACTCTTTTCCCACAGTTTTCCATTACTCTGCTTAATATAAAAGTGTATACCCAGCAGTCTAGCACATGGCTGAGCACATGGCATCACTCCTCGGGCTAACCAAACAATAGGGATATGAAAAGTGTTCCATGAATTGACTGTTCCATGCATGAAACAGCTGGGTTCAGGTAACATATGCACACTGACGGAAGCATATAAGGCCTGGACACAGGCATTGAAGGGCAAAATTGCTCAGAAAAAGGACAAAACAATTGGCAGCAATTAAGGAAAAAGGAAAGGAGGAGGGGGGAAGTACTGTAAAGATTGGGGAGAGGGAACAGATGGGTCAGCAAGTCACATGTGAATTCAAGTGTAGCAGAAATGTCCTAGGAAGATTACTGAGTGGGTTGGCACACAAGCCTCATAGAAAAAGAAGGGAGGTTGGGTTGAATCAAATCAGTCTTGTCTTACTTTCCTTGCAAGAACTTTCCAGCATTTGGCTCAGACAAAAACTGGAATAACCAAGATGTTTCAGATTTCAGGTTTTATAAGTTTTGCTGGAGAATTTTTTATAATGTTAAAAAGATACAAGACAATGTAAATGAAGAGTGAGAAAATAGAAAAGGGAAAGGGAAAGTGATAGAGCAATACTTAAAAATAGAAAAAGAAAACAGACATTTAAAACTGCTTATCCTCTTCAATATTGTATAACATGATTCCCTTCTCCTCATATTCTGCCCTTATTAATCTGTAAATCCAGAAATCATCACTTTATCATTATCCATTTCCAGTAAAAAGTCCATAAAGTCGAAAAAATACTATTTTATAAAAATAGCAGTTGTTCCCTCCCTAATCAAATAAGTCAGTTTATCCATTTCTATAAATTCAGCCATCTTCACTGTCCATTCCTTCTTTGTGGGTATTTAACTATTCTTCCATTCTTGCACTTTGTGCAAATAATAAACTCACTGCAATTATCATATATAGATTATCTATGTCATTTCTAATCAACCATCCATAAGTCTTAAGAGAAACAATTCTGGTTTCATCTGGATGCTAATTTTTAAAATTCTCTGCATCATTCCATGTATATATGTCCAATATTTTTTTCACTTTTTGACAAGTCCACCATGCATGGTAAAGTCACTTCATGCTTTTCACATTTCCAACAATGTTTTAAAGTATCCTTGTACAGTTTAGATGATTTTTCTAGAAAAATATATAATATTAAAGATATTTTAGGTTTTAATTTCACTAGACCTGGACCAGTTCAGAATTATTCAACCAACCATTCAAACTGCAATGTATTTTTGTAGATTTTGGCCTCAGCATGTCTAGACCTGCCCTTTGTTTAGAGCAGTGTTTCTCAACTTTGGTCATTTGAAGATGTCTGAACTTCAACTCCAAAATTCTTCAGTCAGCAGAAGCCTACACATCTTCACATGGCCAAACCTGAGAAACACTGATTTAGATAAATGGTTTAGCAAATTGGGGAGGAGATCTCTCACATTTACTCATGCAGGCATGTTATTACAGCCTCTTTGTCATCTTCAGGATAATTTTTGCAATCTGACCCATTTCTCTACTAAAGATTTGCCTCTAGCATTTCTAGACTCATCCCATGTAATATCCCAAACTAAAATCCGGAAATAATAACTTTCAGTCACAATTCATAAAAGCTTGATCTAAAATGATGGTCTCAAGGTGAAAAGGTTTCCTTTGTAATGCCCTTATCAATCATTCAGACTTCTCTGTTGTGTTCTCTTTTTTGTTAATAAAGGGGAAATACTCGTTGTCTATAGCATGGTAGGATGCACTGAATCAACTACAGTGAACAAGGAACATTTAAAAAAGAAGAAAGTTTGTACCCAAAGCAGAAACTGGAAAATGAAAAGAAGTTATTTTTAATACATATGAAACCAAGAGCCTTTTATATGACTGAATTGCTATTGAAGCCTGGTTTGATGTGATTACATTGAGCTATTGTTTCATGAATGAATTTTAATCCTTTTGGCACAGCGAGAGAGGGTATAAATTTGTGAGCTAATTGGCATGCAGATCATTCAACTGCTTAGGTTCTGATTTGAAAGATTCAGAATGAATATGCCTGCTTTTAAAAAGAAAGCATTCGAAGAAGTGAAGGAATGCATTGTTTTGAGAAGCTTTACAAAACACTGTCAAGTGGAAACAGAGGCTTGTCTCTCGATAAGGTTCTTAAACTACCCCATACCCCAAGAGCTGAGATTAATAATGAACAATTCAGTCAAGCATGGTCCTATTCATTTTCACTTTTATTCCTTCCCACATCTGAGATGCTTTAAAACAAGATCTAGGACATTCTAGGCTTAAGAATTTTCCTCCCACTACAAATAAAAAACATGGCAGCCACTGCATGGGATTTCTAAATAGGGCCATAACTTGCAGTTATCATGGAATGATAGAGTTGAAAGATCATTTGTTCAAAGTCTTAGCAAAAGAATCCAGATTAGACCATCCCAGACAAACTGCTATCCATCTTCTACTACTAATTCTACTAAGAGAACTACTAATTCTCTAAGTAATTATTTGTACCAATGGGATCAAATCCCTAGGTCTGAATCTGTTTCTCTATGAGGGAAAAATGGCTGCTTCTCTAAGCATATGTAACCAAGCATCTCTTTTTTTGTATATGCTATTTAAAAAATGCATATTACACTAGTTGACACATCTTGAACACCAGTTATACTTTGTAGACATTTAGAATAGCTTTGCCTAGGGAAAGGAGGAACATTTAAAACTGTTTAAAATTCATGTAGATTTTAAACTTGAACTTTTCTTACTAGGTATAATACCAGAAAAATCTGATAAACAAAGTGTATATTTAACATTACATGTACTAACAGCAGCGAGGATTGTATTTGCTCAGCATTGGAAGAATGAAGAAACACCACTAGATGAAGAGATAATCAAGAAGATACTGGACTGTGCTGAAATGGACAGACTTACATTGAGGATCAAAGAGAAAGAAGATACAGAATATTTTCAAACATGGAACTTATATTATCAATGGTTGGAAAAAAGGGGTAGAGACTAAAAATGTAACTTGTATTATTAAGCAAACAAATTAACCCAGACAACACGATGTTTATTAGGCACTAATCAAATGTAATAATAGAAAATTAATTTTAAAAAATTGAAAAAAAAATAAAACTGTTTAAAATTGTCAACATAAATTGTTAGGTGACTTCTCTGAATTTCTACAAAGGAAGAAGAGACTTTCCAGAAATCTGGAAGAAGAAAAAAAGCCAAGACTGATGGGAAAAATCCCTTCATGATGAATTCTCTTGAGATTGAGATTAAGCAACAGTGTAGTAAAGCCTGCTGAATAAATGATTGTATAATGAAAGAAAATACTTTTATACAACTGCATCCTGAGAGAAATATGTGAATGCCAAAATACCATCCTCTACCCATGACAATTTCTGTGAAAATTTCTTCTCAAGAATTTCTAAAGCAAATTATCTTGTATCCACTGAGCATTGATTGTAAAATTGCTGGACAATTTCTCTACTGGACATATGGACTTTAAATTGAAACAATGGAATTCTACTACGTGGGACATAGGCATACACAGGAGAAATAATGGAATAAGTATTGTGATCCACTGCCATACATATATAAGAGGTTGAGCTTGCACTATGACATTACAACACTCATTTTCTCACTCTGACAAAATTGGCAGATTCTGTAAATGTCTCTAGACTGGGAAAGGTTTAAACTTAAGAGGAAATCTGTCACACCATGCAGAAAACAGCTTAAACCACTTCTTAAACCAAAAAACCATGTGTTCACATTGGCTCACTTGGATGAAGAGCAGATTAATTCCATATAGAGAGTTGTTTATTATATTCCAATATGGAGGAACACTTAGTTGATTGAATTCCTGCTTGCAGGCAATCCAATTCCAGATTTATCACTTTAAATTGGATTCTGCTTATATTCAAGAATTATTAGGCCAGAGAGACACCATTAACTTTTTGTACAGACATTGTCCCTGATTCTAGACATTTATGCAGTTTTCAGATCTGGTTAGTAGATCTTCAGCCTGATATGATAGTTAATGAACAGGGATGAAAGTTAAATCATTAAACACATATGTGTTGAAAGAAAAATCTTCATCAGAGTCCAGTCCAAGCTGAGAATAAACAACTTGGCGACTGCTTTAGAAAGAAGGTTGTAGTTTTTAATCTTTTAATCTTTTTAATCCAAGCTTCCTAGCTCCAATCTTTCTGACAAGATTATCACATCTGCATTTCTGCAGATCTGGTTTCTGTTTGGGGCAGAGAGACTGGGGGGGTAGTTTCTGCTTTTAAGATCCTTTGGGGAAATATATACTGCCTTTTTAATATTTCCCAAAATATTTCTTTCTCTGGATTCTTCCCACATATGTACCTATTCCATCCTAAACATTTGCAGAACTTTTCAAAAGCTTCAGATTTTCATTCTTAAATTGTCCTTCTCAGCTCTGGAACTGTTTGGAATATTTAACAAGTAACAATGGAGAAACTGTATGGAATTCTACGGTGGCCTGCAGAAGTTTTCATCAATCTTCTGAATTTTCTCACTGAAACATTAATTGACTCTAATGAATTCAAGCAGCTCTAATTGAGACTGACATACTAAATCAACTCAACTAACCTTTATAATCACATTCACAGTTCAGTTAAAACTACAGCTAACAAGTTACCTTTAGGCATGCAAATCTAACAAAACTCAAAGTTTTTCCCTGTGTTAAATTTATGTTGCTGGAAACTCGCAACAGATGTTATCTCTCAGATGGTCAGAAGTGCAGGATGACAATTACTTTTATTCTGTTTGCTGTCTGTTCAAATTATACTAAACAAAAAGGATAAGAGGAAATGGGGAGAGAGAAGGAGAAGGAAGTGATGAGCTGGGGAAAGAAACAACTTCAGAGAGGAGGGCTAGTTCTACAAAGAAAAATAAAATGCAATGAACTGCCAGGAGCAATTGCTCCCATTAGCCCTCCCTCCACAATGCATGACTTCTGTCTGTTGAAATCACAGAATTATCATTGTAATAATAACAATAGCAACAAAAACAATTGGCAATTCTACCTTCTAGCAATCAAAATAAAATAGCATTCAGAGATAATGCTAAACCATGATTCAACTGCTGATTAACATGTATATGACTTCTGTATTATTTAAACTATCTTCTGTACTATGTATGGTTACTTGGCTTGTTCTATGTTTCAGCATAGAATAGTTTAACAGAATCTTAATTCCTCTGGCTTTAGAGATAATAGAAATGATACAGTGTACCTTTACATATAACTAGGTTCAATTCATCATATTTTTCATGGTCTGAATGTTGCAATGTATAAAAATATAAATTTAAATGGAATATATTGATTTTCAAAGCTGTTGTACAACCATTATAAAATATCCAGATAATTTATCTTGAGTCACCCTAATGTTTTATGTAAATATTTGTGTTCCTTATCTCATGTAAGAATCTGATTTGATCATTCATTTATTTGATATAAGTTTCTTAAAATGTTTTCAGTAATTATTTAAATATTTCTACCTTGATTGCTTTATGTGCCATTAACTCAGTATCAACTCTTAGTAACTACATAGATTTACTCCAAGATGATTCATTCCCAAACTGGTCTTTCAGATCTTCCAATGATGCCCCATTAGCACCATAATTGAATCAATCCACTTTTCTTCTCTTTCCTTCCTCCTTTCCCAGCATTATAGACTTCTCTAGAGAATTAGATCTGGTACAGAACACAGTGGTATGGACAGTTCTGGAGGCCCCTTGAGTGGCACATGTGACACTACTATTACATGAGCCAAACTGGCTGCCAGTTTCCTTCCTTCCTTCATCACCTTTAAAGCCGTTTATGGTATGGCTCCAAGTATCTGAGAAACTGCCTTACCCTGATGGGACTAACCCACCCAACTCTTTCCAGCAGAAATGGCCTATAGATCTCATCAGCCAAAGAATTTTGGCTGGTAGGATCTCTAGGAGAACACTGTTTCTGCTGTGGACCCCACTCTCTGGAATATTCTCCCATCAGATATAAGATCTGCCCTCATAGTCCTGGCCTTCTGAAAGAGCCTAAAATCTTGACTCTGTCACTTGGTCTGGGGCCCCAACATGGACCTGCTACATTGGGAGTGGCTGATGGAGTAGAGAGGATTCTCACCCCCAGGCTGCCTATCATCTTGGTTCTTAACTTTTAATCTTTTTATTCTAATTTTAATTTTGTAGTACTTTTTAACTTGTTATTATATTGTAAGCCACTGAGTGCCTTAGTGAGATAGAAATTTAATAAATAAATAAATAAATATACAGTTCTGAACTTTGTGGATACAGATATATCCCAGCATCAGAATATCTTTTCCAAGGCTTTCATTGCTACTCTATAAATGTGTGCTGCAGGCTCCTTTATTAAAGGGCAGAAGCTGTCCACCACTTTAGTATCTTCACTGTCAAATTTCTACCTTCAAGTAATTAATAGGACGAGGAAGGAGTATTAGGTATGTTTACTGCTTTGAGTTATTTATAAAAATAATAAAGGCTGGGTAAATACATAAATAAGAGTAACAGCAGGGTAAAGAATAAATGAATATGAGTATGCTTTCCAGCCAGCAAATGAAACATTTATTTTATTTTCAGCAAGTTTGTCTATTGACTTCATATAATGTGAAGAATACAACCACACGATTATCTTTTTTGTAATTAAGTGCTTCTTTTCTGAACTTCTGTGTACTTGAACTGTTTGAACTGATTATTTTTTGTCTATCCTCATGATAAAAATAACCTTTATTCTTATCCTTATGTTTGAACAAGCTCAGATTTATTTATATAGTTTTAAGAAGCAGGATACATCTGTATTTCAGAGTTAGAGATGGGAAGCTCCTACGATTCAATGAACTGACTATGTGAGATTACTTGGCCTGAAAAAGAATTGGCTCAAGGTTACCCAGTGAGTTTCTAGGCCTGATAGTGGACTGCAATCTTCCAAATGCAAATCCAACATTTTAGCCACACTGACTATTTAAGGAAAGAATGTAATGTTGTGGTGTTGAAAGAAAAATCTTCATCAGGGTCCAGTCCAAGCCAGGAATAAACAAAATGGAGACTGCTTTAGAAAGAAGGTTCTTGTTTATTTAGTTGCAGAACCAGACAGAAATGGTTCTGGGGCAGCTGACAAAATGGGAGTGTGGGAGTGTGTCTGAGCCTGAGTGTGCCCTTTTGGTATTCTAATGGTGGTGGGTTAATCCTATGCTTCCCTGGGGCTGATGGCTATGTCCTGTGTTGAATTTTTGGGTGGGGTTGCTGGTTCTAATTCTATCACTCTGCTATTGTTAGCTATCAGTTTTGCTGCAAAAGATTTCAAAATATTTTGTCTAGAATGGGCTTCTGCCTGGTAGTATTTGCTCGTGAATGGGGCCTCAGTCTTTCTGAATGGGATTATCAAATCTGCATTTCTACAGAGCTGCCCTGTTTAGTTTCTGCTTGGACCTATTAAGAAAAATTGGGCCTGCTTTTCTGCCTTTAAGATCCTTTGGGGAAATATAATATTCTGCCTTTTTAATATTCCCCAAAATATTTCCTTCTCTGGGGGGGGTGACTTCCCATAGTGGTAATAAAAAGTTACCACTTAAATTAATTAAATAGGACAACAGTTATCCAGTGATTTCTTTATCATTAACATGATTTTCCAAAATGATACCAATATATATGGATCTCACTAGATGGAGTATATAGAAATCAAAATGAATTATATTATTGGCACAAGAGAGTGGAGAAATTCAGGTATGGCATCAAAGACATGGCTAGGTACTAACTATGTAAAAGATCAGGAACTGCACATGTCTCCCAACATTTATCATTCAATTCAATTCAGTTCAATTCAATTCATTAATTCATTTGGAACCAGGTTTCACAACTAAAGGTATAACCTCATGACTTGGCTACTAGATTTACTGCAAACAGAATTATGCTAAATATCACATAAAATTTGCTTACAAAGTCTGCTTTAGGTTGCAATTCCCAGTCTTCCTCAAAAATTTTCAAGTCAATAGATTTTTACCATTCTCTTCAAGACCAAGCAGACGAAGCTGATGCATTTGAATATAATGGGAAACACAGCTTTCATCTATATTTTCTCCTTTTCTTTATCTTCTGAGTCTATAGACATTTCTCCTCTTCCATTCTTCTAGTTATTGTGGTCTGGAAGGCATCTTGCCCAGTTTCCCCTGCCCCCCCCCTCCAAAATCTACCTCCTCTGTAGGCATATGGACACATTATAGGAGGGACAGAGAAAGAGAGAAGTTTATGGGACATTATTTGATGGGATTGAAGGTCACAGAAAGTAAACAGGAATTCAAAGAGTATCACAGTATTTGATCTGGGTTAAAATATATGTTGGTATTGTGATAACCATTAATGGGATTTCTTTTTGATGAAGATGTGCCTCTAAAGATGTGTTTATAAATGGAGAGAGATTTATTTTGCTGTATTTCTTAGAGAAGATGGTGTTTTTAAAAAAATGTGGTTTCTGGTTGCTAGAAATGGGATTTCTTTTTGAGGAGGACTGAATGATGAAGCTTTAAAATTCTGTTTATAGGTGGGGAGAGTTTTCTTTGGCTTCATTTCTTAGAGAAAGGGATAAAATGGATTACAAAATGAATTTATTTGATTAAGGTTAAAATATATGTGTTACTATTTCTGATAGCCCTTAATAGACTTTTACTAGTTAGGACTGAACAATGAGTTTTTATAGTTTGATTTTTGATAAGAGAAAAAATATGGGAAGAAGATATCTTTTTTACTGAACTACTAGACTGGAGTTAAGTTCTGAAATTATACTTTTCTGGAGGGGGGGAGTTATTTTTATATTTATTTATTTGTTTGTTTGTTTGTTTGTTTATTCATTCATTCATTCATTCATTTGTTTATTTATTTATTTATTTGTATCTCTTTGCACTTCTCTTTTTCTTTTCTCTACTTTTTATATATTTATATTTCCCTTAGTTTGTATGAGTCTTTGTACTTGCATACTCTGTATAAAATTATTATTGAAAGAAAGAAACATAGCAGTTCTTCCTCCTAAAACTCCACAGCTCTGCTCTTCTGGATAAGACTTAAATGCATATTGGTATGGAATTAGACTTAAAAGCTTGGGATTTATGTATTGGTATTAAAGTCATTTTATAGCAATTATTTGTGTTACCTCAATATTTTACATTTGGGAAATGTTTTTCATCTGGTTAAATTCTCAGAGGAAAAAGTAAATGCAGTCTTTTTTCTTTGTAATGAATTCTGTCTCTGGAACATATTTCAGTAGGATGCGGGGGGGGGGGGGAAACCATAGTAAAACCAGTAGTAACCCAGCTTATCAGTTCCCATGGCAAACTTCTCACATGAAACAAGTTGCCTTCCTTGAGGTTAATCTGTAGAATGCCACATGCTTTAAGGGAACACTATCAAATGGATCCTTTGGTAGGAGGAGGTATCATCATCCTCTGAATGATGATGGAAAGCACAGGATGGAAAAAAAAGGGGGGGAGAATAGTGGCATGCTTTCTTTTCATGCCTATAGTCTGAATAAATGCCCTAGTCCCTCTCTAAACTGATGACTGGCTAGTTAAGGTTCATTCCAATCCAAATCCTGAGCTAACAGCTGAAAGGCAGCAGCATTATCCTACACTAAGTCCTTACTTTGACAAAAATAACAGATTTCATATTCATATAGTTCACAGGGAATGCGAAAGATGGTCAGTTTGCCTGGATTCCCATAATCTCTTTTTTCAAGCAGGATGTTGGTATTAAAGATGACCTGCAGCAAATGTCACTCTTCTAGAATAACTGCCAGATCTTAGCCAATTGATGTAGGTTCTGTCCTATTTGCTGTGTTATCTAGTTCCTTCTATGAATTATTTAAGACCTCTGGCTCACTACTTGGTTGTGATACTGGAGCAAGATATTGGCAACTAGATCAATGATTAGTTGGGTTGCAAGACAGTCTGTAGCCATAGTGTCACCTTGGTCTCTAGGTGCAAAGTTTGTTCCCATTGGCTTATGGGACCAAGTGTTGACAGACTTGCTATTAAGTTTCCTTCTAGTTATGATGGAAATGTCAGCATCAACATCAACCCCTTATCCAGGACTCAGTATCGTGACTGAAGACCTCAAGGACAAGACTTGGTTTGAATAGTTGCTTTATTAAAAACTAGGATGAAGCAATGTGCAACATAAGATTTCATAGCACACAAAGCCCATGCATATTCACCTACAAATATGAATGCATGCACAAATGCATGTACATACCTGCTGTAGTCTTTAAATCCTTTAAACTTAAATCTCTTAAACTCTCCGTCCTCTTCCTTCCTCCTGTCTGAGGCAATTATTACTTTGCCTTCAAAACCAGTTGGGTGAAATATTCTCTCAATCTTGAGAAGTACTGCTTCCTATCTCATCTCCTTAATGCCTAACAAGTTACATTCTCTGCGTTGTTACTCTTTTGAGAAGCCCACCAAACGGGGATGGATTTTTCCCATCACTCAATGAGTCCTTTCTACTCATGCTGGAATTAGAATCTGTAGAACTGAAATAACTAACAATGACAAGAGATAATGCTCTAGGTTTTACTAACAAATTAAAAATCAATACATCACCAGATCCAAGTGGAGTTCATCTGAAAGTTCTTAAATAACTCAACAGTAAAATTACTGATCTTATTGATCTAAAAATATATAAATTCTTTCTTTCTTAGTATTTGAGAATAAGAATCTATCAAATGTAACAACATTTAAAAGAAAAAACCTCCAGTGACAGTGGTCCAAGAAAGGACATGGCAGTTTATAAATAAAATAATCAAGAATATGGGAGAACATGTCAGGAGGATCATCATTATTTCTAAAAAAGTTATTCCTGTCTCACTAACTTTTAATAATTTTTGAGAGGGTCATACGTATTTGGTTAGTGATGCTCTGGCAAATGCTGCATACACTGATATTTAAATATTTCTTTCCTACAATTTCTCAGTCTTGGAAAAAAAGATTAGCAGACACGGCATAAAATAGTGGGCCCTGTCATGCACTGATAACTCTTGAAAAATGAAAAACTGGGATTAGGATTAAGTTGTCACAAGAGGAATGTAAACAGTGGCATTTCCTTGTGAATCTGTATTGGCACTTTTTTTTTTTACTTTGTTCAGTAAATTTATGTACTTAGCGGTTAGCAATAAACTGGCCTCCTTTGCAATTGAACTGATTTAATTCTGTTAAACAAATTAGGAAACAGGATACATAAATACATACTGTGCTCACAAATTTATACCACTGTTGAAAGTTATTTGAAAAACAAACGTCATATGACAGAAAAAAGGTTAAAAATCAACTAATAAATTTGGAAAAATAGATACAAATAAAGGATTAAAAAATGTATGAAAGCAAACTTGGTAGATTTGACCCACTCTGTACATTACCTTTTCTTCCTTTTTTCTAACAAATATATTTGTCATTAGGTAAACTTCAAAACTAAGCTGCAATTCCTGAAAAAAATCTATTTTCTCTTTTTTTCATGCATAACTTTATCGTGCATCTGAAATAAATAACTTTGAAACATCTGATGGCTTTGAAAAGTGACAGTGAAATATCTTTCTGCAACTAATGACAGAAAAGCTTTCCATTCCATGTAAAACAAGTAGAACATTTAGGAAATAAAGCAAGAAAAGTGCTGGCTTTAAGAAAGGATGGCTCCTTTATATTTTTTCCTGGTTGAATTCCTGAAGCATTGCAATTCTACATGCTCTACAATGTTGTGTGCATGTCTGTGTATTGAACAAGTTCACCCAATAGACAAATATACTATCACTCTCAATGAAGTCTCATCTTGTATCACTGATTGTTCCTATTTAACTAAAAGAAAATGACTATCGACCTGTAATAGCTTGATTGCAATTGCCTGGTCCTGCATTTGCTTTGAGATATTAGGGAACGGCTAAGGAAAAATCAATTGTGTTTAAAAGATTCTGAGGAAAGTTTTACAGCTCCAAATTAGGAAATGGTGTTAAGCAAATAAGAACTAATTGCTCTTAACTTCCTTTATAAATGTCCAGATTTGCCTCATCTTTGTGGCATCCATTCAATGAGAACAAGAAATACCAGCCAAAGTTTATGAAGGAGCCACGGTAATAAATGTATTATTATCTGAGACAAAAACATGTTCTCCGTATTCTGTTGCTCTAGCTGACCATGCTATAAAATACACAAGATCCAGTCAGGCTTGAATATCACAAAGCAACATCTGACACGGTGTTATGATCCTCAGAAACACTGGCACATGCACATTTATTCTTTTTTTTCTCTCTCTTGCATCAAAATCTCTCATCCTCTCCATTTCTTTTTTACATAGCATGGTAAGAAAGGTTGTTGAGAATGAAAAAGAGAATATTCACTAGATGGATGGAAGATAAAAGGTAAATTTGGAATATGTATGAAGAAAGAGTATAACCGCCCAAATAAATGAAAAAAACTCATAAAGAGAAAAGGAATTTCAGAAAAAAGGATATTTCCACCATACTTCATGCTGTTATGTACAATATAATTCCAAAAGAATGACAGGAGGAGGAGGAGGAGGAGGAGGAAGAGATGATGGAGGAGACACACAGGTTACAAATGCAACACACTAAAAGGCAAGTATAAAATACTCTACAGTACAGCATTAAAAGCATTAAAAGCGACTCTTTAAATGCAAAATTATCACCATGCTCAAATGTCTTCAATTACAGAAAAGCAAGAAAAACTGATGATTATTTACATCTTTCTTCTAATTGTCATTCAAATGAGTCATAAGCCTACTGATTAAAAAAATCATTTTGACATTCAAGTGTCATTGTACTAATATAAGTAAATGACAACATAAATTTAAAAAATCAACATGTGATTGCTCTAATTCTAAACATTTTTTTTCTATGACCCTAGTAATCCCTTTTATCGGGGTGGATGCCCTTTCAGAATTCACAGCAGATATTTTCTCTTTGTTTCCTGTTAGAGAACCATCTGTTGCTGTCTACAATTGAACTCTCAACCTTCTGAGTGGGAGGCGAGTGTCTTCACCTCTAGGCCACCGTGCCACTCCACTTTAATTCTAAACTTTAATTAAGCTTAATTCCTCCAGAGATACAAAGTGATGAGAGAATGGAAGGGTGGCTTGTCCAGTCTTCCCAAAACATCTTCCGGTGTGTTCTAAGAATGGCTGACAACATTCCAACATTTAGGCACAAAGATACAAAGCTTTCTGAGCCCTGAAAGGAAGCCTTCCACTGGAAGATATGCAACATCATGAAGTGCCTCCAATGGGTCAAAAGATTGTGCTGAAATGTCAGAAAGATCTAAGCAAATTAGATGGCGTGGTTTAGGGAAGTCAAGATCTGAAGATCTAGATATAACTCAAATAACAGTGTACTTTTGACAGAACTGAGTTTGCACCATACTTTTGCCAACAATCAAATATATCAAGCAAGGGAAAATAGATACAATGATTCCATTATGGTAAATTAATGTAAATTTACTAGGAATTAGTAATTGCCTAATTAAAATATGTCTATTCTAACTGTGTTCAAAGGATGAACAATTATTGCAACATGTCTGAAAATATAAGAACATTGCAAGTGACATAAGCGATGATCTGAGAATCTCCCATTATCAAACAAATTAATGATCAGTGTTACAATGTTTTCAATTGACAAAAATCATTCTTTTTTTGTTTTAAAGTAATTCTATAGCTGCTCAAAGAAAAAGGATTAAAAATACCAAACAACTTAACTTCTGAAATTTGACATCCCATTCTAAGTTGGACATTTCATTCAAAAAGCATAATTCATTTTCCATCTGGAACTGATTTCAAGTACAAAACATACCTGGAACTGCCTGGCATTGAAATATTTTAGTCATTACTTTTTTAAAAAAAGCATATTACTTCATTATCAAAATATAATAAAGCGGGTTAATATTCACAGATGTTGTTTTTGTCCTTCACTCTTCAAGCTAATTTTCAAGAAATCATCAGTTGTGAAAATTGTTCTATGATTGCATTGCTAACAGTCTGAAAACACTTGCCATTGGTGTTAAACATCCCTAATTAAATGTTATCTTTGTGAATAAATTATAAAAATAAGGCCAAGATAAAGATTATTATCCCACAATTCTTTTTAGTAATGATGGTTTCAAGTGTTAATGTCACACCTGCTTTCATGAGATAGAGATAACTATTATCTCCATACTTCACAATACAGCTTTTATAGGCCATTCAGAAGTAAGTCCAGTTGAGGAGTTGTTGTTGTTTTTGTACTCTAGTTAAGTGATTTAGACAGAAAATCAGGAATTGTCATTGGACCTTTTACTGGAAGATACACACATTTTCATTTGTTCCATTTTTTTCTTACATTGACAATAAAGCAAAGAATCTAAATTGATAGTTCCAGATCTATTGTGGTATTTTCTCTTCTGGGTAGTGCTATTATGGGCATAAAGATGTGTTTTATTCTGAGGCATTCCTTGATCTTCCTAAATAAATGTGACTGGAGCTCTCTTCACTAGTTACCAAAAAATACTGTCTTTATACCTATATTGTACACCTATCTGATGGAGTTTTCTACCAATAAGTGTATACATTGAAGGGAAGCATTAATTATCCCAGTACTTCTGGGGACAAAAGTACTGCCCTAATATCAGAGTTACTTTCCAACAGTCAGACAACATTTGCCCATCCCATAGTTAAAAACTTGTAGGATTGCAGTTTTAGAGTATTGATTTTAAGATGTACTCATTAAACACTGTGAATCCAACAGGTACTCTCCCTCTCCTATGGCATACTAATACAGAGGGATCTTTACTCTGGCATGATGTCATGCCCTTCCCTCAGCTGTCTTTGAAAGCCAATACAGGAAGATTCATTACCTGAAGAGACCCTTCCCCTGTGACTCTGGACCCACAGAAACCACAGAGCATGTGCTTGTCCAATGCCTGTATTACAGAAACATTAACCTCATAGCAATAGCAATAGCATTTAGACTTATATACTGCTTAAGTCTAAATGCTATTGCTATTGCTATGAGGTTAGTGTTTCTGTAATACAGGCATTGGACAAGCACATGCTCTGTAGTTTTTGTGGGTCCAGAATCACAAGGAAAGGGTCTCTTCAGGTAATGAATCTTCCTGTATTGGCTTTACAGCCCTCTCTAAGCAGTTTACAGAGTCAGCATATTGCTCCCAACAATCTGAGTCCTCATTTTACTGACCTTGGAAGGATGGATGGATGGCTGAGTCAACTTTGAGCTGGTCAGGATCAAACTGCTGGCAGTGGGCAGAATTGGTCTGCAATATTACATTCTAGCCACTTTGCCACCATGACTCTCATCTCACCATTACTTCATAAATATTCAGGGCACATAGGACATTTCTATATCTCCCTGCTGTTTTCAGTTACCAACCGTGCTACCACATACAATGTTGCCAGGTTCTACATAACAGCTTCTAAAATTCATTGGAATGGATTCTTACGTTTGCAATAGTGGCCGATATCTGTAGCTCGGGTATAGGATGAGGGTGAAGGTTTGTTCTCCGAGCTTGTGGGTTGGTTTCCGAACCAATCCTCAATGCTCGGAGAACGAACCTTCACTCTCAGATTCTTATGCGTCTTCAATGCTTTTTAATTGACTCTACCCCATCCTCCTTTATGCTGGTCCATTACCATAATAAAGATTTGATTTGATCTTAAGAGACAAAGAAATATTTTTTAAAAAATTCAGAATGGCCAGTTGTGCAATACAGAGAAAGAAAGAAAATAAAATCCTTTTTACTCAGCTTATCTTTACCAACCTGTACTCTGCAGCTGTGTATCACTGCAGTCTGGAAAAGGTTCCATGCATGTTCAAGTTTATCAATATGACATAAGAGGGCAAACTTATGATCGCTTTCTGGGTCTTTCTCTGAATTGGCCCGCAGGCTACGTGTCAAATAAATAATTTAGAGTGGTTGAGCACGACCAGAAAATAAAACCATCCGTCATTTTAGCTCCATTATTGATCACCAATAATGAGATACTTGCTAAGACAAATAGTCCTTTTATCACACCAGTAGGTTTTAGCCTCTCCTGACTATATAAATCATATTAAAGTGCTTGTTGTTTTAAGAGGTGCAAACTTATCTGTAACTCCCCCCTTTTAAAAAAAATTGCATCAATTTATAGAATTCGTGTTATGTAGAAGACATGCTACTTGACCGCTTTCCATTCTTCACCAGGCATGCATCATGCATTCATGCATTCCTATTTAGCATGCAGTTGTTGTTTCAGACTACGGTCAGTGCAATTATTTTTAACCTACAATGTCTACTCATTTTTCTACTTATAAAATGGCGGGAAGGTGAACTTCTTAACCTCTATTTTGCATATGCCCTTTCTCAGAAGGGAAATTAAGCCCAAATTGCCACTGAAGGTAGGAAGGAGCTGCAAATTAGGATAGATAAGGGAGGGAGAGTAAAAAAGAATTTGCTTAATTTAAGTCAAGTCTCCAGGAGTCAATTGTTTAAATCAGGATACTAAAGGAACTGACAGGTAATTGGTAATCTTTGGGAATTCCTGGTGGACAGGCAAAATCCAAGGAATTTTATCTGTTACTTCTGATTCTGCATGTTGCTCTTCCGAGAACTGGCACATTCTTTTCTAATAGCCTCTCCTCGTTCGATTTTACTTGTAATAAGAGAGCATTATTTCTTTGTTTTAATTCTTCATATATTTGCGATGGGTAAACACCTTTTCTTCCGGTAGTCCTGCAGTTGCTGACCCTGGTTGTTCAGCCAATATTCCTGAGTCTGTAGCCCATTTGTCATCAGATATCCAAAAACTCCAACAATTAACATGGCCCTCATTGACCTAAGCAATGAACAAACCTGGTGTAGGTTTGTGTAAATTATGTCTCAACATATTGTTTATGGGACAGACACTCTTTGTTATCTTTTGAAGAGTGGGTAAGCTACCAAAAGAATGAATGCATACACACACACATACATAAATGGTATGCAAATGTCTATCTCCCACCATTTAACTTTGCTTCAGGGATGCCTGATTTTGCCTCCAAATGTTGTCAGTTTTGTGGCTAGGATTCAAGTGGGTTTGAATTGCTTATTATTTTGGATTGTCCTATGTCCCTTCTCTAGACAATAATAATTGAGTGTGGGATACCTGCAGCTCCTCTCTAATACTCTACTACTGCCATTTTACAGCAATATTATCTTCTTGGTATAACACATTGCTAACTCTCTCAAAAGAGGAATATATACAGAGTAAATAAATATAAAAGAAACCCAAGTGGCTCCTTTAACAGGGTGTTTTCTGTACCGAAACACAGAAGAATGAGGTGGGATGTTATAAGTATGTATTTTTTTTCTCTCTTTTTTTCCTTCTTCTTTTCCTTCTTTTTTTCCTTCCTTCCTTCCTTCCTTCCTTCCTTCCTTCTTCCTTCCTTCTTTCTTTCTTTCTTTCTTTCTTTCTTTCTTTCAATAGTTTCCTAACAAGTTTTCAGGCAATGGTTTTCTTGACATTTGTCAACTTTTCCTGACTATAATGTATGGGTCAGTTATTTTTTTTAAAACCCCAGTTTCAATGATTTTATAGCTACCATTCTCTTTTTCCTTCTTTCACAGGTCTAAATTTTTTTTTCTTGCACTGTTGTAAGATCTCACTTGTCAAGCAGGCCATCATTCAGCTAACATTATTTCAGTAAATATTCTTGAGGCACAGGCTGGAGTGTTATTTTTGCAGTTGTGGATGGTTATCATAGCTTCCGGGGCAAAACATTAATCTGATCTGAATATCGATTGAAAAAAACTTGTTCTTTGGTACCTACACCTTGAGGGATGATCAGATATCTCTTTGAAGTTGAATTGGGAAAATATAAATGCAGAATAATTACTTTGTGTTAGTTTGCTGCACTGGAAGGCAGACTATGCATAATATTGTCCTTCCAGTATTGCTGCAATAAAAGACATCATAATTATTTTTTTTAAAAGTGAGACTGTTTCAGCTTGTTGCTGTGGTTGTTATTGTCTTAAGGGGGTTTTGGATTTCATTATTTCCATATTTATAGTTGCTAATACCTTCACAAAGTAACAGATAAACTGTCTTCAGCAATCACTAGCCTATTCTCAGGATGCCTTAATTTGAGCTGTCACACAGAAAGAAATTTTGTTGTGATGGTTTAAGACCCTAACCTCCTTCTTCTATTTTCTTTTAGGGGATAGAAAACTTTGTCAAAAATCATTACTTCCTTTAGTTTGAAAAGCAGGGAGTCCTCTCACTTATCTCATCTATAATGGCACAAACATAAAGCCAAGGTTAAAGTCACATGTATCTTAAAGGACAATCTGCCTGAACATACAATGAAAACCTCATACGTAGCCTTTTCCCACTTGAATCTAACCTCATCACAAGCACAACTTGAAAATATATATATATTTCTGCCATGTCTCCATAATGTTAGTTTCATCTCATCCCCATGAGTGAGGCACTGATGTTAAAATAGTGTTTCTCCCTTCTTTCAACACCAGGGAAGGGGAGTGTCAAAGTAATCTTTCCTTTCTTTCTTTATTCTGTATTGCCAAATCTTGTGAATTTGTTTAGACCAAAGGGTCCTTCAGAAATCAGTCCTCTCCTTCCTACTATTTATCCTCTACATGCGACCATAGGGAGAGGGTATACAGGTGGTCTTCAAGTCATGACCATGGTTGGGACCAGAATTTCCATTGCTAAGCAAGGCAGTTGTTAAGTGAATTGCACCTGATTTTACCACCAATTTTGCCATGATTGTTAAGCAAATGACTGCAGTTGTGAAGTGAATCATGCAATCATTAAGCAAATTCAGCGTCTCCTGTTCAATTTTCATGTTGTATATGATCATGGTTATCACTATTACTGGTTTGTACACTGAGAGCTTATGCACCGGAAACAAATTCCTTGTGTGTCCAACCACACTTGGCCAATAAAGAATTTGATTTTTCTGTTTGCTTATGGGAAACTGACTGGGAAGGTCACCAGTCGCACTAACATGATCCCTGCAAGCATCATAAATACATGCTGGTTGCCAAGCACCCACATTTTGATTACATGACCTTGGGCAAGCTATGATGGTCATAAGTGCAAGGACTAGTTGTAAGTCACTTTGTTCAGAGTTGTTGTAACTTCAAACAGTCACAAACAAATCGTGGTAAGTCAAGAACTACCAGTACACCCAAGTTGGGAATGTTGCAGGCAGAGCTGGAGATGCCATAGAAATCTTGATTCAGTGATTAGAGACTGCAGGATATCTGGATGGAGAGAAGGTAAAGTTGAACTCTAGCAAGATTGAGTTTCTTTTGTCCAGAGACACTCTGTCTCTGAATAGAATGGCACTCCTATCTGAGTTTCATAGTTACTATGTAACTATTGTAAACACAGTGAGGTAAGGGACACCTTTACCCAGCCTTGCTAATTTCTAATACTAACAGCTAGAGGAACTCCAATACCAATCCAGGACTCCCAACCAGTGGTGGGATTCAAATATGTGAACAACCGGTTCTCTGTGTGGATGCCGCTTCCGGAAGTCCATTCTGGGCCTGGGCAACAAAAAATTAGCTACCGGTTCTGCCGAAGTGGTGCGCACTGGCTGAATCCCACCACTGCTCCCAACCCTGTGGCCCAATATCACTCCCAGATATTCACATCCTGTCACCTCAAGAAAAAAATAGAGACACCAACTGTGCCTGAAGGTCATTTCCACCCCTTCACAGTCTCCCTGGCATTTTAGTTGGTATAGCACCTGAAATCCAAGATAACTACTGCAGTTTAAGGCCAAGGTCACAACTTCCTAGATGCAAGAATATAGCTGAGAGGTGAGAAGAAGGGATTA
Source organism: Azemiops feae (assembly GCA_023970755.1). Taxonomy (NCBI): domain Eukaryota; kingdom Metazoa; phylum Chordata; class Lepidosauria; order Squamata; family Viperidae; genus Azemiops; species Azemiops feae. The sequence goes on from JALGBA010000098.1 coordinate 118,923, forward strand.
GCAATAGGTTGCTGATCTTTCTTTTCATGTAATGGCATATCCTTTATGCTTTTAAACATACTTTTCCCCTTCTCATCAGTATCTTAATCGACTTTGTTTCTTTCTTTCACTTAGGGGTATTATAGGGGCTATCTAATCTAGCCAGATTATTTTGACAACTGAAGCAGAAATCTCACTTATGTCTTTCCCATTCCCCAGTTTTGAACACATACACATATGCACGCACTAATGATATATTAAATAACTAAAAATGTGCTGCCCTTTTATGACTTCCAAAATCAATTACTTGAGGCAACTGTCTCACTCTCATGACTCACTGGATGTATATTCTCCAGTGTTGTAGTTTTCACTTATTTTTTTTTTCCTTTCTTTTTTCCTTTTTTAATATAGGCAGTCACTGCAGGAGAGATAAAATCAACCAGACCTTGTTTGTGCATAAGCCCCGTATCATGAAAAGACAGCTGTAGTCAAGTTAAAGATAAAATGTGTAACCACCTAAGGATCTGTCCTTCTCCTTTTACATATTGTTGTTACCATTGTCAAAAGTATACCTTCACAGCATAGCCCGGTAAGTTTATTGTAACCCAAAATCCCCCAAACAGTTTTGAAGCTTAAAGATCAAACTTTTCTGCGGATTTCTTTCTGTTTCATCCAATGCACAATTATTGGAAAGCTAGACCTTCCTACTTGCTGTATTCTCTGCCCGTATGACAGAATTAGATCACTAATGATGCTCGGCAAAGACCCTATTTTCCCAAGGCTCAGGACTTGGTTTGTAGAATATGCACAGGGAGATACAAGAAGGAAAAGAAATGAAGGCAGTATAGACCATCATAATTACCTATTGGTCATGCAATTCATAAAGGAGTCATTGAAAATTGACATTAGTCAACTGTTAAGTACATGTAGTGTGATAAAAAGACCATTAAAAATAAGAAACTTGTCTCTCAAGCAGATATATTTACTTTGTCATATTTGATGACAGAACTCGTCTCATCACCTCCATAGATATTCTATGTCCGAATGCAAGGGACACACAATCTTTCTCTGGAAAATAAATCATTGTCCATCAAGGAATGTCTTCCTATATCAGCCAATACAATCTGTTACCTGTAGATGCCCAGCCAAAGCCCAGCATCTCCTTTTCAGCTCTTTATCCCTCTAGCATATGCAATTCCTCCTTGAACCAGTGATTTATCACTCAGGTAAATGACAAGGATAGGCAGTAACTAATAAAAGAGCATAAAAGTCAAAAAGGAGTTGCAGCAACTTAGCAGCAATGGTCACTCGGTAGGCAATAGTCTGTGGCTGATGGGAAGCCAACAGCATTAAGAGTAGTGATGTCTCAGATTTCATCTTTACCAATTTCAGATTGTTTCATGGCAAAGCCAGACCTTTTGGCTTGCTGTATTATCTGCCCATATGATAGAATTAGACCACTAATGATGCTCGGCATACTAACAAATTAGCTATTGATCAGATGCCATTACATATGGCATTAGCCTATCTGACAAGCTCCTGGAAAAATATAATAATAACAAAGTGGTTTTCCTAATGAAAGATGATTTGTGGAGAATTATGTTTACACAGCTGGAATTTAGTTTACATGGTGCCTAGATAATGTCACAGATAAGAGTGAAATCATTTTAGGGAGATTTAAAGGAGAAAGAGAAAAATTATATAGAGGACCAAATGGTGTTATCATTTAAGCAGCATAGGTAAAGAAATACAGAATAGATGGATGAGTTAATAGGAAAATGTTACACCAATTAACTAGGAGATTATTTATTAGATGCATTCACTAGTTGCAGAAATTGTTTGTTGCATGATGCGTAACCAATGTAACTATAGAACTGCCTGGCCATGCATAGCTCCAGTTAAATTGTAATTTAATTCAGACCCCACTGAACTATTCAGATGTGTCTTTGAGAATGTGCTCACCACACAGAATCTAATAGCAATATTCTTCTTGTTGTTGTTGTGCCATATCCGTTATCGGACGTTGGCGATCCTGTTTTTATCAGCAGCCGCACGAAAAAGTGCTGCTGAGTTTTGTTCAAACCAGTCCCTTAGATTTTGAAGCCATGATGTTCTTCTTCTGCCTGGACCTCGTTTGCCTTCAATCTTTCCCTGGAGGATTAAATGGAGTATGCCGTATTTTTCTGGGTGTCGCATCACATGTCCGAAATATTCTAGCTTTCGTTTTTTAATTGTTTTGATGATTTCCCTTGGCTTTCCCAGGCGGCTTAAAACCTCCTCATTTCTGATCTTGTCCACCCAGCTTATACGTAACAGCCGCCTGTAAATCCACATTTCAAATGCTTCTAGTCTCTTCAGGTGGCCTTCTGTCAGAGACCAACTCTCTACTCCATAGAGCAGGATAGAAAAAATATAGCATCTGACAAGCCTGATTTTCAGTCTTAGGCTTATGTCGTGACTGCAGAAGACCTTTTTCATTTTGAAGAATGCTGTTCCTGCTTTCTCTATCCTTGTCTTTACTTCAGCGGTCATGTCCCAGCTTTCATGTAAATTAGAACCGAGGTGCGTGATCCTTTCAACTTTTTCTAGTGGTATTCCTTCTGAATTTATTGGTGGTAAATTAACGGGTTGTTTGCTGACAACCATGATCTTGGTTTTTGAGGTGTTAAGCTTCAAGCCGTATTTTCCAGATATTTCGGTGACTCTGTTGATGAGGAGCTGAAGGTCTTCATACTTACTGGCAAGCAGAACTGTATCGTCAGCATATCTTAAGTTGTTGATCCAAACACCGTTTACTTTGATGCCAGCATCGATGTTCTCCAGTGCCTCGTTGAAGATTGACTCAGAGTAGATATTGAACAACAGTGGAGGCAGAATACATCCCTGTCTGACCCCTCTTCTTATTTCTGCATCAGCTGAGTATTTTTGGCCTAGTCTCACATTTGCTACCTGATGCCAATACAGATTCTTTATTATTTGGATGTCTTTGTCATCTAGTCCCCCTTGTTTCAGGATTTCTAATAGTTTGCTGTGTCTTATTTTATCAAAAGCTTTTCCAAAATCAATGAAGCACATGTAAACACTGTGATTGACATCTCTACAACGCTGTACAAGAACTTGAATGCTGAATAGCACATCTCGTGTACCAAGATTGTTTCTGAAACCAAATTGTGTGTTACCTAGACGCTCTTCAATTTTGTTGTATATTCTTTTGTGAATTATTCTCAGGAATATTTTCAGGGCATGACTCATTAAGCTTATTGTTCTGTATTCGGTACACTTCTTTGCATTTATTTTTGGGGGGATTGTCACAAAGGTTGATTTTAGCCAATCATTTGGTATCTTTCCTGTTTCGTATATCTGATTGAAGAGCTGCAGTAAAAAAAAATTCCCATTGTCTTCCAGCAATTTTAAAATTTCTACTGGGATATCATCAGGTCCTGTGGCTTTTCTTGTTTTTGCTATTTTTATTGCATGTTCAACCTCCTCCATAGTGATGTTTGGTCCAGTTGTTATACTTCCCATATCTATATCATCCCTAGTGTCCTCAAAAAGTTCTTCAATATATTCCTTCCATCTTTTTAGTTTTTCATCCTCATCTAAGATAATTTTTCCCTCTTTGTCAACTAAGTTGTTGGTTTTCTTTTTGTAGAGGCCTGCTGCTTCTTTCACTTTTTTGTGTAAATTGAAATTATCATGCATACGTTCTGTCTCTTCTATTTCCTTGCATCTCTTTGCAAACCACTTTTCTTTTGCCAGTCGAATTTTTCTTCTAATTGTTTTCTGCAATTCATTGTATTTTTCTTTGTTTTTGTTTTTATAAGATCTTCTTTCATCCATGAGATGAAGAATTTCCTCCGTCATCCACTGTTGTTTCTTGTGGTACCCCTCTCTCTGTTTTGAGTTTGTTACCTCTACTATTGCATTTTTAAATTTATTCCAGTTCACTTCTACATCATCATCATTCAGGTTGTTGGTTTTCCTTAAATGATTTTCTAGTTCTTCTTTAATCTTCCCTCCATGTTTAATGATGAAGTCTCTGTTGATTCTTGGTTTAGCAGGGTTTGGGTTTTCCATCCTTTTTAGTTTCAGCTGGACTTCAGCAAGTAGTAGATTATGATCGGATGGTACATCTGCACCTGGGTATGTCTTTACTGATTTTACTGAGTTTCTAAATCTTTTGTTTATTGTAAAATAGTCAATTTGGTTCCTTATTACATTATTTCATGTATCTGCTGGTGATCTCCAAGTGTAGAGGCGTCTTTTTGGCAACTTGAAAAAAGTATTCATCACACATTGCCTATGTTCCTTGCAGAAGTCTACAAATCTGTCACCTCTACCATTTCTGGTTCCTAAGCCAATAGCAATATGCAACTAGAATTCCTTAAATAGAACTAAATAGGACCCTATTTTGACCCATTTATCCTCACCTTAACTTGCAGAGCATATGTACATCACTTTCATCGAGTTTACTAGCTATCAAAAGTCAAGGAATCATTTATACACTAGTCTAGCTACACTTAGTCATTATTACTGATCTGGAAGTGTTTGAGATCACTGAGGAGGTCCTAAAATATCTCTTAAGAACAGTTGAATGCCATCTAGAAGTTTCTCAAAAGTGGTTTTCTCTGTAGAGGTAGAAATTCTGAAATAGTCTCCTTACTGAAATTCAGGAGGTATGTACTATAAGGGTGGAGATTCGTTCTCTGAGCTTGTGGGTTGGTTTCTAAACATTTTGTTATCAGGTTAGGTAACATCTTCAGGGGAATTTAGGGGATGACAATATCAGTGTTCTTCTGCTTATAAGGGCTTCATGTGGTCAGTAGGTCTTGTGATGGTGAGGTCACGTCAGGTCAGGGTCTTGTGATGGGTCAGGTGTGGGTTGTGCCAAGCGAGGATCTAGTGGTGATGAGTCTTGTGATAGGTAGGTCACATCAGGTGATGGTCGCTGGGATGTGAAGTATTGGTTGGGGGGGTTGGTTGAGGATCGGTGCTATATCTGGTTGGCTGTGTGGTTGATTTGAATTCTAAGGGGTTCATAGGCTGATTGTAGGTTGATGTGTCTATTGATGGAATTGCTTATGGAGTGCCAATCTTTGATAAATTCATGAATGTGGTGGGTGGTAGCATGGGTAGAGAACAGGAATTTGAGATTGTGGTATTTGACTGCCAGCTAGTGTTCCTGGGTCCTGGTTTTCAATTGACATAATGTTTGTCCCATGTAGAATTGGTTGCAATTGTTTTGTAAATTACATTGTTTCTTTCATCCTTCTGTATTTTGTCTTTGGTTCTGGATAATTCCGGGCAGAGTGTGGCTGTGGGTTTGTGGGCTATTGCTATTCTTAGAGGTTGGAGAATTCACCCCTTTTGTGTATGGTAGAGTTAGCTTTTGCATGGTGGTTGGCTGTTTGGTGCATTGTAGTTTGGGTGCTGTGTGTTGGAATACAAAGTTTTTCAGATAGCCATTGTGGAGAAAGATGTCAAGCAGCCATTTCTCTTCCACTTTTCTCAGTGTTGTGGTGCTACACTGTGTCCTGGCCCTTCTGAAGAAGGTCTTAACACAGCTTCTTTTTGTGGGGTGTGGTGGTTGCTTGCGAAGCTGAAGATCTAGTCTATATGAGTGGGTTTGCGGTAGATGCGGGTTCCAGTATCTACTATAATCTACAATATTTTAGGCAACTCTTCAGCCACATCTTCTAATAGGCTTATCAGGAGTTGTGAATTTTTAATTTCTTTCTTCCCATTTGCTTTACACAAGTATGTTTTAAAGTGTTGTTGTACTATGTATATTATTAGTGTTTTACTATAAGCCATTTCAAGGTTCTTTAGCATGGAAAGCAGCATTTAAGCAAATTAAATAAATGTTTTTAATGAGAACAAATCACAGTGGATTATAGCTTGACTAAAACCTTTCTTTTTTTTACTAAAAAATAAAAATGTGTTGTAATATCACACGATACATTTCTAACATGTGTTTGCTTTAAGTACTTACTCAATTGATCATTATTATCACAAGTACAGTAATGGCGTGCAATCTGTCTATTAAAAGATTATTATCATTACATTCTATTTAAACTAACTGATGTAAGCATTGAATACTAATCAGCATTGCAATGACTGCTAAATTTGGTATAAATGCAGAAATATAGCTTGTTTTATCAAGAATCTATAGTCCTAGTTTATTCCTGGTAATAAAACATAATAACTAAATGCTGAAATTAAGTGCTTCACAAAAAAAAAAACCACTTCAAACAAAAATGTCATTTCTAGCAGATCTTCTAAATTCTCCTCCTAAGCTTGACCTAATTATCAGGATATTTTTTCTCTCATTAACAGCTGTCTTCCCAAAGAAAATATATTTAAGTAACTTTATAGCAGGCCTCCCAAAATAACATAATAGAAAATGCAGAAAGAAAACATGGCTAATGACTTTCAGTTCTACCCTGAACATAATCCAATGATTTTTTTTTCTAAGTAAGAAATAATGATGAAGAAGAGATTTTTCATCAACAACTTAACTTATCAAAACAAATATGTGAGCAGCCCACAGCCATAAACTTAACTTATGGATTTTTTTTTTAAAAAAGAAAGAAACTAGTGAGGGCTGACTCAAAATATAGAGATAGTCTTGCAGAAATCACGGTAAAGGTAAGGCTGAACATCTGAATCTATATACAAATATTTATTACATTGCCCATTGATCTTTCCATAGAATACATATCCAATAGTGGAGATCATAAAGGAAGAATAAAACATAAATCAGTTTACTTTTGAGTGCCCTTGTCAGAGGGAACAATTTTGGTGCTCCTGAAAAGCAGGAATCTAATCTGATCAAGGATCTGTGAACTAGCCTTCATAACTTTAACAAAAATAATCCAAACATATGGGCATAGGAAAATTCTAACATCTAGGGAAATTTTAAGGAAATCCTCACTCCTATATCCTAGCAGAATGTTAGAGACCATGTTTGGGAAGGCAAAAGCAGGAAGGAAACATCCAGAGATTAACTGATCAAAAGCAGGCAAGGTATAAGATAGACAGTATGCAGAGGGATCCTACCACCTCTTGAGATTTCTAAATTGTAAGATGATGAAGAATAAGTCAACAAGTTTCAATTTTAGTGTTGTATACATTTAAAAAGTTAAACATGCTGCTATTATAGATTAGGAAAAAATTGAAGTTAAAGTGCATGTGGTTCAGGGGATTTTAAGGCCAATCTGCTTAAAGCAAATAAAAAGTGTTTGATAAAGGTGTTATTACGGTCAGGAAATTATTTTCATTTAAAGCTATATTGAAACTACATTCTGCCAAGTTGCCTACTGAAGTTTGAAATGCCAAAAACCTCATTTGATCATATTCCATCAGCAATATATTTCACAACTCACTCCAATGAAGAACAAAACAACTATAAACCAATAATAACTATAAACCTATCAAAAACAGAACCATAAAAGACAGACTAGGAATACAAATTAAAATAGGCAAGAAAATGGCAAAAGAACAACTGTTCTCTCGAGATGAGTTCAAATTACCAGGTCCTGATGGATTACATACCAGAATTCTGAAGGAGCTGACAGATGTGATCTCAGAACCACTGAACCATCCCTTCCAAAGATCTTGGAGCACCAGGGAACTGGAAAAAAAGCTGATGTGGTTCATTTTTAAAAAAGGGGGAAACAAACAGATCCAGGAAACTACAGACCAATCAGCCTGACATCAACACCTGGGAAGATCCTGGAAAAGATAAGCAACCGATCTGTATACACATAGAGATAAGCAAGGTTATAACCAGAAGCCAACATGGGTTTGTCAAAAACAGATCATGCCAAACAAATCTTATCTCATTCTTTGATTAAATTAAATTAAATTAAATTAAATTAGTGGACCAGTGAAATGCTGTGGACATGGTATACTTGGATTTCAGTAAGGCATTTGACAAAGTAGACCACAACCTACTCTTTCGTAAGCAAGGAAACTGTGGGATAGACAGATGAATTTGTAACTGGCTGACAAACTGCACTCAATGTGTGGTCCTTAATGGAACTACATCTACATAGATGGAAGTAAGCAGTGGGGCACCCAAGGTTCTGTTTTCTTGAGCACAGATTCTCCTCAAGGCTGCTTCCTAAGTCCATTGCTGTTCACTCTCTTGACCCATGACTGTTGTGCTAGGTTTGCCACCAACCATATTGTGAAGTTCGCAGATGACACAACAGTAGTGGGCCTTATTCATGATGACAATGAGGGTGCTTACCGCAAGGAGGTTGAGGGTTTGGTGAACTGGTGTAAGGAAAACAGCCTATTTTAAATACTGGAAAAACCAAAGAGTTCAGAAAAGGCAGGCACAGCCACACTTCTCTGTGCATTAATGATTCACCTATGGAGATGGTTACTAGCATCAAATTCCTGGGTATGCAGTTAACAAGTAGGCTGGCTTGGTTGCTCAACAGCGAGACACTGGTGAAGTGGGCACAGCAGTGCCTGCATTTTCTGTGTCACATGAGAAAAGCACATCTTCCTTCCCCTGTCCTTATCACCTTCTACAGAGGGATGATCGAGAGCAGCCTGACATACAGCATCACAGTCTGGTTTAGAAGCATCACTGCTTCAGACAGGAAGGCGGTGCAGAGAGTGGTGAGGATGGCTGAAAAGATCATTGACAGTTCCCTCCCTTCCATCCAGGACATAGCACATAAGCGTTGCTTGAGCAGGGTCTGTAAGATTGTCTGGGACACTACACATCCTCTTCACAACCTGTTATCCTTGTTACCTTCTGGGAGGAGGCTCTGTGGTACCTGAAGCAGAACATCCAGATTCAGTCACAGTTTTGTTCCATACAGTATTAAACTTGTGAACTCTAAAGCTTCCTCCTTCCATTATGTATTCAAGATGGACAGTGATTAATATTATATGTTACTTATATGTAAGGGTGTAGGCAGTGGTGGGATTCAGATATGTGAATAACCGGTTCTCTGTGTGGATGCCACTTCTGGAAGTCCATTCTGGGCCTGGGCAACAAAAAATTAGCTACCGGTTCTGCCAAAATGGTGCGAACTGGCTGAATCCCACCACTGGATGTAATTCTATACATATGTTGTATATAGTATGTTTAAATGTGTGTTATATATATGTACACTTTGAGAACAAGCAACTAAGTTTCATTTTTAATGTGTGCCGTTGTGCCCACAGTAAAAAAATGACATTAAAAATTATCTAATCTAATCTACAATACAATACAACACAACACAACACAACACAATACAATACAATACAAATGACACGTCACAAGATAAATGACATTTGCCATATATACTATAAATTGATTGTTTGGTACCTATTATTGAAATATAAATAGAATATTAAAAAAAAAACTAGCACCCAAGCCACTAAATAAATGAAAGGCAATCATAGTAGAAATTGATATTCAGCTCATTTGTGTATTGCAATCAAAACATTTAAGCCAAAGCAAATTCAAATTTGAAAACAATACAAATTAATTTGAATTCTAATCTTTGACTACAGAAAGCTACCATATGTTCTTTTGCATGTGCTCAGTCAACAGACCTTTGAATCGTATAATGAAGCAACTCCCTGGCTTCCTGGAGATGGGAACCAGAAAGCCAACAGTGCCAAGCATAGAATTGTCAAAAAGAAAAACATCTTCACACTGTGCACAGCTGAGTTAAAGAGTTTGCTTCTACAAGAGTGATGGCTGTCGATCTAGAAGGCTTTAAAGGGGAATTAGACAAATGTTCATAGAATAGGGATAGAGAACCAGTTTGGTGTAGTGGTGAAGGTGCTGGCCTAGAAACCAGGAGACTGTCAGTTCTAGAGCCACCTTAGGCATGAAAGCCAATTACATTACTTTGGGCCAGCCATTCTCTCTTAGCATAACTTGCCTCAGAGAATTGTTGTTGTAGATAAAATAGGAGGAGGAAGGAGTATTAGATATGTTTGCCACCTTGAACTACTTATAGAGTAATAAAGGTGGGATAATGATCAAATAAATTCAATAATCTATCAATCAACCATAGGCACTAAACAATATAGCTTCCATATTAAAGCTAGTGTACAGAGTGAATGGGAAAGTGCTAGTATACTCATGACTTTGTACACATCCAGTTAGTCAGCACAGAAACAGAACATGGGACTAAACAGAATTTTGATATCACCCATCAAGGCTTTTATTTTCATCCAGCTTTTCTTATGTTGGTGAATATCAGCATTTATGTTGCCATAGCAATTACTACTTTAAGTTTAGATTCTAAAATCTAAAATGTAATATTTGATACTAACCAAGAAGCTCAGATCTGCTATTATTTGTTTTCTGCCTTGTGTTTCTCTTAAATGATATTCTGTTTAGACATTACTGATACCCCTTTCATTTTCTCCCAGAAAATAGATGGCCAACTAAAATAAAGAAAGGCTAGTGAATATATTAAGAACAAAAATAACTAAGATTTTGTTATTATTGTGCTTACTGTTCATATGCTGAATGGGTGAATCGGACATATTTTCTTCCTTGATTAATTAGACTGAAGGGAATTTTCCAGAGAATGATCAATATTTATTAATGTCTATCTCAATCGACCTTGTAAGTAAACTCATAAAGTTTGGCTAATCCAAAATCTAGTGAGGACAAAAATCTATCTGTAAACACCACCACTCTGCTAATAGTTCAAGGCAATTAGAGGAAGGTAACATTATTTTATTGTATTATTTAAATAAACCATCTCAAATAGTAGTAATAGTTATAATTAGCATATACTTATAACTTTGGGACACAGATCTAAATCTAACCAAGCAGTCAAGACTTCCCTAGCATTTCTTTTTAGTGCTTTGGATGTAAATTTTGTTATTTGTATTATCATTAAAAATCAGTGTTTTTCAGTTTATAACATGTGTGGACTTCAAGAATTCTCCAGCCAGCATGCTGCCTGGGACAGTCTAGGAGCTAAAATCTATAAATCTTAAAGTTGCAAAGGTTGGGAAACATTGTTCCAGAATACTACAATTCTTAGAATCCCTGAGAATCACAATCAACGGTGAAAGATGCTAGGAATTGTATTTCAACAACACCTGGACACAGGATACCTGGAACTTATCTAAGCTACAAACCATGAGGTTCTGAATCCTTTTGAATTTGGACTCAGGTCTTATTGTTGGCTTTATTCAGGCACACAGGTATTGTTAGTTTGTCTCAGACTATCTGAACGCTAAATTATCACAAAATAGACAAAGATTGTATCGGCCTTTTTTGCAATTATTCTCTTCATTGAACTATCTACTATCTACTGTAGGCCCTGTTGCTTCCTTTGTTATATTTGGATTGCTTGCTTCCTAAATGTAAACACTGCTGTTTTACAAAATCTCTGCCAGAGTTAATCTGTCATTTCATTCAATTCCACCAAAAAAAAAAAAAACCCTTTTAAAAAAAAAAAAAAAAAAGGAGAAAGATATTTAAAAGCATCTAGAAAAAAATTTCTATACCAATATCCTCAGTGTATTAATTGCCTAATTTGGAAAGGGGGAATTCCTGAACCAATTCTAATTATATTCAAAAATATAGGTCAGTTTGTTGATTTTTAACAATAATGAACTGGCGATTTAGATTTCTGAACTGAGCCCTGAATAAAGCAGGGATTTCCAAATTGATCAAGATGCAAATTGATATTTCTTTTAGCTACTAAGTCTTACATTTGATATGTCCCCTTCTCTCTGGGCCAGGGGACAAAGCCTCTGAAACAGGGGGACAAAGAGCAGAAAGGAGATAGAGGAGAGTCACATGGCCCCCTCCACTAGATGATCCCCTCCATGCCCACCTGGCCTGAATCTGCATGTCTGATTTTATACACTCCAGTATTTGTCTGTTTGCCATCTTTGCTGACCAAGGAATGCACAGGAGCTGTAGGAGATGACTAGGCTGAGCCCTAGGGAGGAGTCAAAGGCATCATCAGTCATGAGTCCCTTTGCCCCCACAAGAGATCTAAATCCAGCCCACCTTGAATTCTTTTGACTCTTATCTACCACCAATTTGCTTTGGTCATTAATAGTTCAGATTCTTGTAGAGAGCTTAAGCTTGCAATAAATCTTTATACCCATTGGAAATGCCTGGATCTTCTGATTTCCCTGGCGCTTGACAGGAGCCTTCTCCAACATCACCATTTGAATGTATCCATTTTTTTTTCTATCTAGTTTTTTCATGGTCCAACTTTTGCAACCATACATCGCAATGGGAAACAATAGTAATTTGTAACTGCACCTTACAAATGCCATATTATGTCATCCTTTTACTTTATGCATTGCTTGGTATTTAATATTTAGCATCATGGTACAGATAATTAATTGAATTCCAGGAAGAATTCCCTACTGGTACATTAGAACCCTAAAAAAACCTATTATTTAAAACAATAAAAAAACGGACCCATTCATTCTTAACAAAAGTGGAACACGCCATAAGCAATGAAATTTTTTTGATGTGATTTAACAGTATGCCAGCAAAGAGCACAACTGTAAATTATTTTTGCAACATGTTCTCAGAGTCCCAAATTACCTTTTTATAGTCTGCAATCCTAACAGTGGTTAATATATCTCTGCAAAAAAAAAAGTAATAATCATTATTTGGATTTAGTTACCCATTTGAGGTTTATTCAATAGCAATAGAGAGAGAAATTTCTGATTTTATCCACAAATAAAAAATAATAATAAACATATTCCAAGGAAAGTTGAAAGCACAGCTCACAATGTGTATTTTAATAGTGATAAGCAAATCCATTTCTACCTAACTAGGACTTATTGAAAATATCAGTAAGATTTACATGCCTTTTTATGGTTATACTTTTGAAGAATAAAGGAGAATATTTGTAGCTCAGGATTGAAATGAAGGCTCTCTGAGCCTGATTGTTTTCTTGCAGACGTTTCATTACCCAAACTAGGTAACATTATCAGTGCTGGAGTGCTAGAAGGCATCACCAGTGCTAGCTCTGATGATGCTCTCTACTTTGGATAGTGAAACATCTGCAAGAAGACAATCAAGCTCAGCGAGCACCAAGGACCCCCTCCCTTTGGAAGAAAGAGTGAAATATGTTATATTATATAGAGAAGAATTATGAGATCAATTTTATTTCCTTGTAGTAAAATGTAAATGTATGGGTCTCAAATGGAGATTCCATCACATAAAAGCGGAAGGGAACAATTAAAAGGTAAGGCAGAATAACAGAGTTGGAAGGCAAGAAAAATAATTCCCAAAGTTGGGTATACCACCACCAGTGATTACCTTAAGATACCTTAAGATACTTGCAAGAATCCTGCCAACTCAATGGTGTACTGTCTCATTAATTCTTCCATCTTTTTTTTTAAACCTGACACATAATAATACTGGACGTGTGCTTAAAAACTGATCCCCAAACAAGATAAGAACAGGGAACTGGGGATAATTCATTTCTTCTTGATCAACTGTCAGTAAAGTCCAAATCTCTGGTCGTTTCATTCATCTGCAAGGCTCCACAAAGTCCAAATCTCATTCTAAATCTCACAGCAAGAGTGGGAGCAAATGACATGGATTATCCAAGAGGACAAGAAACTGCAGAAATGTCCAGATCAATATTTCATAAGCAGCAGAATCAAAGTCCTGCCAAGTATCTAAATAGGAGGAAAGAAATTAGACTTGTGCAGAGATTGCTTGACATGCTACATATAGCTAAATATAATTTGGGCGCTAAAAATAGCTTGTCATTCCCAGGTCATCTAGATGACTTAGTCCTAACTTTCCCAGTCTAAAACATGATTAGTGAAAAAAGAATTCAAGAAATATATCATGTTGTATATGAGTGGTGGCGAACCTATGGCACGGGTGCCAGAGGCGGCACTCAGAGCCCTCTCTGTGGGCACGTATGTTGTCGCCCCAGTCCTAGGCCTTCAGCTGGGTTTTATAAAACCTTTTCGCTTTAGGCCTCCGCCGCCGTATGCAAAAAAAGAAGAAGGTTCAATCAGTCAATTTCAACTTCTTGCGGGGGGGAAAAAAATCTTGCAAAGTTGGAATTGATTGATTGAACTTTTTAGTCCCACCCTGTCTGCCATTACCACTGCAGCCACGCCCACCCAATTAGCCATGCCCACCCAATTGGCCACACCTAGCCAATGGGCCACACCCACCTGGCACTCGACGATGCATAAGTGGGTTTTGGGTTGCAGTTTGGGCACTCAGTCCCTAAAAGGTTCGCCATCACTGTTGTATATCATAAAAATCCAGCCTTATTGCTACTTTGTTTCTAAGCTGAGAAAATAATTGGGAAGTAATCATTCTAGTGCAGGCCTGAAAGCTCCTCTTGCTCCTAGTAAAGTAATCCTCTAAAAAAACCTCAAGTCCAAGATGAAAGAAGCCCCTTCCCCTTTTCTTCCCCCACCATCACACATGCACATATTTCAGCCTGAATGTATAACTCCTATCCCAGATCTTTAGGGAGAGGTAAAACTAGTTGAGAATTTGCAAGAGGTGGCAAAAGAGGGAGGGAATCTGATTCCTTTCTGAAAGTCAGCGTTGAGATTCTCACTTTAGGAACAGCTATGCTTTTTTTTTTTCTTAAACTGCACCCAACCTTTAATCTGAATTTCTCCAGGCCTATTGTAAACAGTGCTCTATTTTTTTATTTTGGTCTTTTGACTGTAGTAAAACACTTGTTCCAATCTCTTCATCGGATTCCCCAAAATTTGCTTGTTTATTTATTAAACTTACATGCTACCCATGTCACCTAGAGGTAATTCTAGGCAGCTTACAATCATAAAAACAAGATAAAAACCTTAAAACAATACATATTAAAACTACAATTGGTTTAAAATTGACATGATGGGAAGGAAGGGAGCAAGATGCACACACAGGGAGGATCCATTAACCACTTTTAACACTCCTCCATTTGGGCCCCAGGCCAGTTGGCAGAGCCAGGTCTTCAAGCCCTTCCAGAAGACCAAAAGGGTGACTACAGGTCTCACCTTGTTTCTAGTAACCCTGTGGAATGATAGGTTGAGTGAAACTTGTCCTCGTCCTGCCCAGCCTTTATTGTTCAGTCAACTCTCTATTTTGCTCAGTTAGTTCTTAGGAGTCCAATGAGACCAAGGACTGTGATTGGGATAAATAATGATGATATGATCATGCAGAACAATCTGAATTTAGGACAGATTGTCATTGAAGTCAATACTTTTCCTGCCTGTCCTTCTCATCAAAGTATGTTATACAAGCAGCAGCCAAACCTTTCAAAGTATATTTCTCCCTGTGGAGTAGCTACTGCAACAGCACCATTTACAACACAATATAATTCCAAAATTACAAAATAGAGTTGGTGCTTTTCAAAAAAATTTGAACTGAGCAGTCCAAAATTATGCTGTTTTATGGAGATTGGACTTCATCCCAAATCCAGCAAATTTGGAGTTTTATTCAGAGCATCACAACCACAATTATATTGGTAGCAATTAATAGGCTTTGTTTCTGGTAATAACAAAGCACTTACCAGTAGATCAATGGTTCCCCTTTCCCAACATCTTTACACAGACCTTCCTTGCCATTGAAAGTTTGGAGGACTGTAGGTCTGTCTGATGAGTAGGCAGAGATTGATTTATATTCATGTCATATAGCTGCAGCACTTTTTAAACTCAGAGAATATTACATTTACACAAGAATGTTTGCATTGTGAATAATAATGCAGGAACTTAAGAGGATATACAGGATTATATTATAACTACATTATCTCTTTTTTTAAATCCATGGATCACCTTCACTACTAGTCTCTGGGCCGCTAGTTAAAACCTATTTTGTTAGGGGGGTTTTCATAAATAAAAGTTGCATGTAATAAGAGCTCAGTGTTAAAAGAGAACACTTTTAATGGCAGCCTACCTCTGTGTTCCTCAGCTTTTTCATTATTGCAAGTAAGAATCTTGAATAGGAAAGTCATATTTAATATTAGTATTTAATATTGTATAAAACATTCAAAGGAACATATAGCAAAACACTAAAGCAGCTTTGTCCTTTGGAATGCCAGCATAGCTGCTTCAAGGGCTTTCTCAGATTGTGTGACTCTGCCTGTGAAGATAACACTTCTGAGTGGCGTCTCAAAGAAATGAAGTCACAGTCCAAGCAGACACACGTTATGGAGATGACCTTTGAAAGCCAGTGAAATGGCTGGTTCTTACAATCCTCTAGCTCAAAAATTAACGTTCTGCAATTTCCACCAGAACTGAGAGAATCATTATTGTCCTTGTAGCAACTGGGTAGCTAAGTCATTTTATTGGGTTTTTACACTAGGATCTGTGACTCTTCAAACTTTGTTGAATGGCATATCCAGTCAGCCCTAACCAACAGCGCCAAAAGTGAGAAATTATGAGAACTGCAGTCCAACAACATAATAAAATCAAACCTGAAAGATAAGCGCTACTAGTTCAAAATTCTAGCTGGCCACTATAGAACAAAGCAAAGCATTAAGAGAATGCCACCTTAATGGCACCTTGCTGGATTGCCATCTATTGGCAATCTGGATTTTGGCAGCCTACACATGGTGCTCCACTGAAGTAACCTATTCTTACCCCAGGTGTACCATAGGGATTTCCTGGTAAGTTGTTCTCTCCTAAAAATGTTGCACCTGATTTTGGTTAACAGATTAGTTTAGCCACCTCCTTAAAGAGAACTATCTTCTCCTATTATCATAAATATTTTGTATCTTACAGTCTACTGTGGTAGAATGTATAAGTACATTTTACAACATGAAACTGCATGTGACCTGCAAAAATCTGAAGTCAACATATATAAACTTGATCTCTCAAGTTATAATTGCATCAAAGCAGAGCTTATGGCTTTTGAAATACCACCTTTGTTGTAATCCAGAGAAAGGAATGAAACATATTTAACTCCAAACTCTCAATCTGAAGTTAATGAGTTTTAGAGCTTTTCTGCACTGCAGCTTTCAGGTGAAATGAAGCAAATTTTTAAAAATTGGCTTCTGATTGTCTGCCTTTTTCTCCATTTTGATGCAGGCTCCAAATTTATGAATACCCTTACTTCTATTCCCCTCCCACTCATGTCAGGATAGTAAGTTCTATCACTCTATGCTCCACATGGTATAAATAAAATATTTTTATTATGTGCAACTAACAATTCTGTTCAATTAGCTACTTATATTGTAAGGAATCTGGTAACATTGCATATTATGAGTAGACATAATTATTATTCCTGTAATCAGAATTCTTTAGCTCATCTGAGAAAGAAATTTGGCCATGCATTTCATTCAAAATTACTCAACCTAATGTTCTTGAAAAGATGAAACTATCCTTAGTCCCATCTCACCAATCACTATTTGGCATCTGCTCCTTTTAATTGTGGTAAATGACAATCATTGCATAGTTCAATATGTCATCATTAGATTTCTTTTTACAAATGTTATAAATTTAAGAAAACCATTATTTTATGGTAAATTAAAGACCTGGCAGTGGAATGAATTCAATTTATAAAATATAGAATCTGACAGGAAGCATTTATTAACTGAAACTCAAAGCTAAAACGTGGAGGCAGTTCTAAGATTGCACTCCTAACTCTGCACAGAGATCTTTTGGAACCGATAGGACTTCCTTCCAAATTCACTTGTGCAGGCTTAAGACCAAGTTTGGTAGTTTTCTCAGGGTCAAAATCCCCACACTGAGGGAGCATTTATATTCATGCACATAAAAAACCAATCACCACCCTTGTTCCATGGAATTCATCACTCAGCAGTCTTCTTCGGGTACACCTATAAATGTCACAAATTACCATTCTTTTATTGGCCATTTTAGGATGCTGAAAACTGATCTGCTCCCCTCCTGTCTCTGGGCATTGTCTCATTGGCTATTTTGTCTTGGAGTATAAGAAAATCTCATGTTAAGTTACGCCCCCAAAGACCAGACTGGAACTGTTGTGTCCTGGGCCATGCTGAGTCAATCAGCAAGGCTCAGGAAATCTGCAGGACAACTGCAGAGACCCGGACAGACCATGTGTTTGCCCGGGACCGGTTGTAGAGACCCGGGCAGACCACATGTCTGCCCGGGACCCAGATAGGCTGTCTCCAGCCTTGTGCGCATGCGCGAGGTGGGAGAATAGCCTGCATTCATTGGTTGAGCCTCCCCTTGCAGGGGAAATAGGGCATGTTGCCATTTCTCACTTGCTTCTGTTCAGTGAATGTATTCAATAAAGAACATCTTTTGTACCAACTGCCTCGTCTTCATGTCTGCCTTGCGAACAGAACAGGAACCATTTAGGCAAGTTTACAAGAAATTTCTGGACGAGTAATTTTTAGGAAATCATAACTGAAGAATTTCAGCAACCACTCTGTTTCAAGAATAAGCTCTATAACAAAAAATATTTAAACCCTTTCATATCTTTCTCTGGTCTACCCTACAAAATTGGTTGCTTGGCTCCATCTTTTGAGTAGGCTGGTTTGTTTCCATCAGTCCCTTGTTTTTGCAATGGTCAGATTTGTTGATAATGCTTTTTACTGATTATTTATGAACTAATTCTTAAATTATTTTCTCCTACAATGTTATACACTTCTCCTACCTAATGAAATTTGAGCTTCTTCTTCCATCTACCCTGATAGTTGGCTCAGAAATGAGTTATTATTCTCCCTTATATGCCTTACTTATTGGTAGAGGTTGTAAAACCTTTTCTCCCATCTGTCTCCAATGGATGACTAGGAGTATCAAGTTTATAAGAGGTGAAGAAACATGAAATTCAGGTTGAGATTTAGTCACTTCTTCCATCCCACCTTGTCCCACTGGATGAAGCCTGGGAGAGGTCAGACTGTTTGTAGGGATTAACATAAACAGGATCCCTTGGTGGTCCAAACTCTATGATTTCTCCAGCAAATATGTGAAAGCAATTCTGATAGATTTCAGGGTGAGTCAGGAAGCCTGGGCTTTTATGGGTTTTACAAATTAAGTCAGTAGAAAAGAAGGGGCACATAAGCATTCTGGAATCCCAGAGACAGAGAGTTCCAATCGAATTCAATCCTTTATTAGCTTACACTTAATGGATAGCATTTTACCAAACTAAAACAATAACTTTCTTGCCTACTAGATATATCCTGAAAGATTCTAGCGTGTGGCTACCCTGAACCCCTCCCACATCCTTCCATCCAGCTCAGGACTGTGCAACTTCTTCATCTAAGCCTCTTTTGGGAAAAGTTCTGTGTTGCCAAAACTATCCCACAGGCTCCTGCAGATGCACAGTCCATCACACTATGACACACATGAAAGTTGGACTCAACCCTGAATCCGTTATCAATGATAGACTGAATTAGGAATAGGATTCTGTCCTGATCACTTCCTCATAAATGAAGCATTATACAAGTATACAAGCTATGATCTACTATTTTAAATGTGAATGCCCCCTCAATAAATATATAGCAGACAACAAAGGAGAATCATCATGTATTTCTGCATATAAATTTAGTGAGATCTTACCATCCCAAGACTAATATTTTAATATAACATAATGATGCTTGTTTTGAAAATTGTGTGAAGGGAAACTCTGATATCTGTCCCTCCCAATGTAACAAAGTAACATAAATCGTATTTTACATGCCCAATTCATGATTAATTATATCCATGCTTGAGAAATATAAATGTGACGTTTGGTTTCCTTTAAGCAGACCTGAGAATTTCAACAGAGAGAGTATGATAGAAACATACTGATGCAGGATTTTTTGCTGGCAGGGGTTAACTTTGTTCGGCAGTCAACAAACCTGATTGTGCCAACAGTGCTTTGTCAATTACCTCTCAGTTCTTCAAAGAAGTGATGAAGTCCTTTGTGCTTGTCAAATAAATACTAAAGTTGAATATTGCTATTGTTGTTCTCAATGAAATGAAAATGAGAAAATCAGTCACAAGAGCACAATCCTTTGATGTTTGACCATAGAATGTAGCACTTTCTTTGATTATATATTTCTATACCTTCCTGGACAGATACTCTGAAGAATCTAAGTTACAGATCAGACAATGAGAATGACAAAATCTATGACAGCATTTCCATTCTATTCAGCAAGCTTCATACATCATGAAGATGTCTATGCATCTCTGTATTGTTTTCAAAACTCTTTCTGACTGCTTTGCTTAGGGCCACTTGCTCCACTTGCTCTTAATCACAATAAGCTGGTTAAATGGAGGTGGCAGCCTCCTTTTTCAGCCATGCGTTCATCTTGACTCCAACACATGAATAAGGTGTCAATTTGTCTAAAGCTTTACCAGTGTTAAAATCATATTGACTCTTAAACCGCATGAAGTCTAATAGACTTGATTATTCATTGTTTTTTAAGAGAAGCCAGGATGGTGCAGGGACCAGGAAAGAAGTAATACAGGCAGGTCAAATCCAGGGGCAGATTGGGGACAGCAGATTTCAGATTTCTTCTACCTGAAGAAGGGAAAAGTCAGTGGGGGAAATCCTATAATCTTTCACTGACATTCTCAAAAGAAAGCAATAGAAGAAGACAGGAGAAATAGAAAAGAATAAGCAGCCTTTGATGGGGTAAATTAATAATATTTAAGCACTATGACTTATCCCACTACAAAGTTTGAGTCTTATAATTGGAATCAAGTTTGTTGGAATCAAGTGTTGAAAAGTAGATATATGGTATAAGATGGTTCTTCCCAAATATTTGCTTCTATTTGGATTGACCTGGAAGTGTCCTAGTTTCTTTCCCCTGTGTTCAAAAGCAAATCAAACCTTTCTCAATCCAATGTGAGGAACTAAAAAAACAATCAAAGACCTTGTCCTTTATATCCAAAGCTTCCTTATGCTCTGAGTATCCTTGTTTGCTTTACTTGTGGGAAATCATAAGGTAATAAATGATGAAAGCAGAAATGATATTGTTTTCCCTTCTTCTCTATTCTTTCAATCTGATATGCTCTTCCACAACATTTCACAGGGGTATCCATAGTGTGTGTGAGTGAGTGAGTGAGTGAGTGAGTGAGTGAGTGAGTGAGTGAGTGAGTGAGTGAGTGAGTGAGTGAGTTTGTAAGGTGAGATCAAACAAATCATGACTGTGTGGTGGAAAAACCAATGTGTTTTAATATGCAGCATATGCAACACATACAAAACAATAGCCCTTCAACAGTATAGCTATAATCACCATCCTGACTTTTTTGACATGCACATAGCTGCAGACACCAATGTCTCCTGACTTAAATGTGGACAATTACCTCCTATATTGGTTTCATTGATCTGAAATATCCTTCACTTTTCTAGAAATCAAACTATATGATTTTTTCCAGTATTTCCAAACAAGATAACTGATAATTAAGAGGGAAATGGAAGATGTAGTTCATTTTTTAATACAAATAACTTAGGCTTTAGAATGGATAATCTGATCACACAAGCTTCTGCTTTAAGAATGAACAAGGTTTGCATGTGGTGTTTCTTCATTGTCAGAACTTTGGAAGATCTTGCTATGAACATAAAAATCATAAAATGAATTATTCACCAGAGTAATCATTTCATAATGTGAGAGTCAAAATAAGAATTATACTTGATCAAATATGCAGCAATAATATAGAACTGGAATCAAATCTTTCTGCTTCCCTTTTCTTTCACCTCTGCAAATTCTAAAATGAGAGTAAATCTGGGTTATCTTTATCAAGATAATGGAACTGCTCTACCAAAACATTTTATGCTATGTAAATCCAGCCAGAGTTAAGGAACAATTTAAATATTTCTTAAATCTGTTCTCGGTTTGATGCTGTCTATTTACTTTGGGCCTTGAATTCCTGGAATTTACTACTAGCATCATCCTTGACTATGTTGGCTGGAAATTCTGAATCATAACTTCAACAATTTGAATGATGTGAATCCTTTTAAGCAGCAGGTGGGAATTTGCACGATATGAATGCTGTTGTATTCATAAAAAGAGAATGACTCAGGGAGATGATTTGTCTGTATTCATCTCTAGGGCACTTAGGTATCTGTGATTGTGAGGAGGGACAATTGTTGAAACCTGCATTATGACATCATAATTCATGTTTCTGTTCCTTATGTACCTGCATTCAATATCATAATGCAAATATGAAAACACACAGCTTGCATCATGACATCATCACATAATTTCATTATTCTGACATCACTGCAGTTAGGAATGACTACTTATGCCAGGCAGGTCAAACTCGCAATGTCACATGATGTCGTGCGACGTATAGGGACTTTTTCCCCTTTGCCGGCAATAGGGTGGGCGCGATTTCGACGTGACGCATCCGGCCCGTGGGCCGGTAGTTTGACATGCCTGACTTATGCTATGAAACACTAATTTTCAATATGTATGGTGTTAGATCTCATGGGAACAAATTAGAATATGGAATGAACTTTACCTCTAGTCTAGGTTCAGGATCAGCTTTATGCTGCATGTAACACTAGCTCTTACTGACAGTCATGCCACACAGATGACAGTTCCAGAATATTATATTCTATCATTGGTTGAAGACAATTATGTATAGCAACTATGGTTTTACAGTTAAATTAATGTAATTGTGGTTCCAGAACTGTTCACTTGCCAAACCACAGAACACTGTGGATGCATGAATGCAAAATTACATTTAGAAAGAATAATATCCTGCTTCTATATACTGCTTGCGTTAGATGATGTGGGTTAAGATAAGCACCTTTAATGTACAATTTCTATTTCTTTTGATAAATGGGTGAATCTAATACCTTACATCTTCCTAAATCCAATGAGGTTAGATTTACAATTTTGATCTGAAGCATGGTCTGTAACAATACTTTTATTTGATGAAGATTATACAGAAAATAACCTGTTAATACATAATATGAAATAGTGATCCTGATTTGATATAGACTCATAGAATTATAGGGCTGGAAGGGACCTTGGAGTTCTTCTTGCCCAACTATCCTGCCCAAGGCAAGAGACCTTATTGCATCCCAGACAAATGGCTGTCCAATCTTTTCTTAAAGAGATGGAACACTCAAAATTCCGAGAGGCAAGCTGTTCCAATTGTTTTCACTGTCAGGAAATTTCTCCTTAGATCCAGATTGGATCTCTCTTTAAAGAGCTTCCACCTATTGCTTCTTGTCCTGCCCACAGCTGCTTTGGAGAATAAGTCAACCCCACTCTTTCCTGTGTCAGCCCCTCAAATACCAGAAAATAGGTATCTGTAATTTCTCTCTTCATTAGGCTAGACATTCCTAGTTCCCTTAACCGTTCATCATATGGTTTTGCCTCTAGATGCCTTATAACTTTGTTGCTCTTCTCTGGACTTTTTCTAGGGTTTCAGCATCTTCTTTGTATTGGGACGACCAGAACTGGACATATAGTATCATCATTTGTATTTATATTTTGTTTTTATGCCACCTGGTTCACTAGACTGTCTACCTGAGACCTACTAAAACAGAAGTAATCAAAAGTTGCCAATTTATTTATTTAAGCTGGTCATCAAAATCATTATATCTCATTGGCAGACATGTAGCTACAGTAACATTTTCATTTCTCATGAATACTGTTTCCTGAACTTCAACAAGTTTTCAGATACTAGTCAAAATATGATTTGGCTTTAATCCTTGCAAAGTATGTCAGGGAGATATAGATCAATTAGATAAGTTTATATCCAACTTTCTTTTTGTTCCTTTAACTCTGAGGAAATTATTAAAAATAGTCTGAATCACCCTAAAAGTCTTTTAAACAGAATTTTATGTGGAACTTTTTCCCTACTTAGATTTAAATTTGCCACTCAACATTTGAGTTTATAATCTAATTCCAATTTTCTCTGTATTCTATAGTCACTTGAGGCTCTTGCGATAAAGTTTCCTTCCTGGCATTCAGTCTGTAAGAATGTGGTCTCAGATGGTTTAATTTTATATTTTTGTAAAGAAAGGAGGCAATAGGCCTCAGTGAGATAAAATTGATTTCATGCAAATTCAGTTTTTAATAACGAGAGATGTCTTATTAGGGCAATACAGAGAAGCCCAATATTAAAAAGATTGCTTTGTGTCTGAGTGAGAGGGAAAGTATCAACTTCCTATGGGCACATCCACACTTATGTTTAAGTGCTCCTGTCATGGAAGCATTCCAGCTTAGCTCTAGGCCAATTTAAGAAAATCTGGACTGAGACATTTGTGTCATGGCCCACAGAGCAAGCCTGTGTCTAAAAGAAATGAAATAAAAACCCTGGGCTTTAATAACATTTCCCATTGTTTCTACAGGATAATGGTCCACTTGCTAAGTATTTACTTGATTTCATTAAACAAATTAGTCTTACTGTTTCACTCAAGCAATGAATCACTTCCAAGGCTTAATCTCTAAGAGCTCTGTAGTTGAAATCAGGTAGTGCAACTCTCTAGATCTGAAAGGACCAAAGTGATTCAGAATGGAAAGTATACAGTTTGTGGGTGCAGATGGTGAGTGTACACCTATTGGCAGCTCTTTTACAATGCTGTGTCTGTTCCTGGCCTTGTGCCAGGAAACGGGAATGTCTGATTTAAAGAGATGCTGACAGATGTGATGTGTGCACCCATGCATGCTCCAAGTCACCTTCTTCCCTTTGAGTTGGGTCATTGCACAGCCCTAATTTGTAATAATGTAGGCACCTCTCTAAAGAGCTCCTTAATGGTGAGCTACTTTTTTAAAAGCTAAAATGAAAAGGTATATGACTGGATCAAAAGTTGTCTTGTCAAACTAATCTCTTGATTAGCATTTGACAAGTGTCAGTTTTTCCTCATTCTCTTTAACAGGAATTCTTTCAAGCAATCCATTCTGGAATCCAGTAAACAAAGTTGTAAAAGCTACACTGTGCCGTAGAGACAGTCATACAATGAGCTGCTTCACATAAATAACTATGCTTAAAGTAAGAGGAGGAAAGTCAAAGAACGGGAGCCCATTTTGAAAATTATTCTTTGCAAGTTTAAGACTCAGACCTAAATTCAACAAAGTTTCAAAATTGAGAATGCTTACCCAGTCTCTTTGCTTGCATCTAGTGGTCATCCAGTGTTCTGCAACCTGGTTCTGAAATTTCTAAGGTTAGTATACTAACATGCCTAATCCTTTGGCCCCAATCTTTTTTTCTTAACAGGAAAAAAAAAGGCCCCAAACAATCTTGTGTTCATGACAACTTTTCTGAGGTGTTGTGGTAGAATGTAGTCGAGAGTCACAAGAGAGAGGGGCTTTTCAGAGAGAACAAAGAGACAGTGGAGCTTGGAAGAGGGTAAAGGTCAGCTCTCCCCTTACTTTAATCTGACAAGATGTCTGTCTACAGGCAACAATAAAGAAACTATTTACAGTACTTACTACTCCACATTTTGTTCTTGTTTCCTGACATGTAGAACTAAATTGAAGTTTTTTCTACAGCAACAGTCCTGCTTTTTAGACTACACCCAGACCGAAATACTGTCCATGGGCAACAAATGTGCCCAATTGAACTTCTTTTGAAAGTTTCTAGATTTCTCACCTCATATGTGGTTTTTTTTTGAAGATTTTTTAAATGAAAAAATAAATATTGCAATATATGGAAAGTTTGGTATGCTCCACAGCAGAAGAACAACCTCACCTTTCTTTACAAAAATACCTCTACATGCCAGGTATACTAGAAATTTTCAGAAAACCAGAAATAGTGGGTGGCTTCAGCCTAGAATTGGTTGGGGAAAAAATTGACTTTGTCCAAGGAAAAAGATGGAAAGAAATCAGAATAGTAGAATTATACCAGGGTCCAAGAGATTGGAAAAAGGGTCCTCCTCTCTATCCTTGTCCCACAAAAATGTTTTGTGACTGGCCCCATTCTGAACTATTTTGCAATAATATCACGTGTTTCAGAATTCCTAATATGTCCACTGTCCTCTAACACAGGTTCCCAAACTTCATCAACCAGGCAATTAAATAGAGCTGTATTTAAATTTATGTTGCTCATTTATGACATTTAGGACAAAACAGCACAAAATAACTGAACCTACATTTTACCACAGAGATCTATATCATCATCATCATCATTATTATTATTATTATTATTATTATTATTATTATTATTATTATTATTATTATTATTATTATTATTATTATTATTATTATTATTATTATTATTATTATTATTATTATTCGTACCCTCTGAAATTTCCTTGGTGCTGATGCTCAGTTGGTGGTAATGTGATGGAGGAGGAAGAGACTGTTCTCTAGTGGATAATTATCTCTGAATCCAGATTAGGCAGGTTCCAGTCTGAAAAGTTTTTGCCAGCAATTACAGGCTTATTTGTTAGTATATTTCCCCCATTATCTTATTACCAATCACCTTTAGTACCGTTAATTCTGTGGCTTTTTAAAAAATGATTGCACTGTGTATAGACCCAGTTTGATATCGTAGTTTAAGGCACTAGGTTAGAAACTTGGAGACTGGGAGTTCTAGTCCCACCTTAAGCACAAACTAATGGGTGGCCTGGGGCCAGTCACTCTCTCTCAGCCCTAGGAAACAAGTAATGCAAACCACTTCACAGATTTTCCAAGGAACCTGTAGGAACTAATCGGAATAGTCACCAGGAGTCAAAAATGAATACATACACACATATATACATACATACATACTGTCTCTGTGTGTATTTGTGTGTGTGTGTGTGTGTGTGTGAGAGAGAGAGAGAGAGAGAGAGAGAGAGAGAGAGAGAGAGAGACTGACTATTTCCCATATTATTTCATTTCCTTTTAAATCACACTGGAATTTTAAACAAAATGGAAAGAGGTATATAAATCTTTTAATAAATAAAATAAATAAAAATACGTAGGGGTGGGGAGGAGATATATATTTCTTTCGCTGCAGCTACTCAGAGTTGACTGGAATGGAGCAACATGAAAGGGTTAATAATACTAACAATAATACTGGCATTAATATTAACAGGAGAACTAATAATAATTTTCATTTCATCATTAGCTAGAAGGAAAGATGTACGAAAAGGCTAAATAACATCAGAGCATAACATTGTAATTCTGCTCTGCAGGAACAGGTAAGCTTCCTGCACATTCTCCAAAGGAGTTATTTTTAAAGAAAATAAAGTGTGTTGATAGCTGCATATGCTGTACATTTTTCTGTGTGATATCTATGAAGGCTATTTTCACAGTTGTTCATTCTAACTGTACTATTAACAGCATTCCATTGGCAGACTGAGTTTTTTTCAGTGCATTCAAGTCAGAGTTCCACCGTCTCTTCAAAATATGAAAAATGGTCTAGAGTTTGCACACAGACATAATTTCTGAACCATCAGTATGAACAAAAATTAAACACTCGCTCATGCAAGAAAAACAGAGAGGGCAAATGCCATATCTGTTCTCCCTTTCTTTCTTTCCACTTCAAGGTAGAATTATCACTTATTTAAAAAAAAGGGGCGGTCAATCAGCAGGGTAATTCTGAAATATTATTTTCATTTCAATCCTGCTTAAGAAATGGGCCAGTGATATTGATGACTGCTCCCCAGTGCAGGTGTGGGACTTATTTACTTTCTAATCCTTCCCCTTTTAACCTCAGCCAGACAAGAATGAAAATCCTTAGCACCAAGGATTAGGAGAGATGGCAGCAATGCAAGAACCAATTTACAGGGTTTCACTTGGTTAGTTTTCTTCATTTGACTCCTATTACTTTTGATAATATATTAGTCAACCAGAAAGAGTAAAAATGCCTTTGTATGCACAGATGTTTTTGCACGTCTATCTGTGCATGAATATGTAGGGAGGAGTCGTGGAGCATAAACAAGGCATTGGAGAAAGATTAGTGCCCTGAAGCATCTTTCTTTAAGGAAACTGTTGAATGTGATGTGATAAGATTCAACACTTCAGCGGAAGAAAATCTTGTGACTTTCTTAAAACTCAAATAGCTCAATGATTAAAGACTCCATCTATTCGCATATATTTTTATTAAGCATTTTGATTATAATTGTAAAATCTAATGTAAGCTAAACTTAAATAAAGAAAAGGGAATAGAGAAAAAGAATAAAAAGTGCCACAGAAAAAGAAAAAGAGAAGAAAGAGAATAATAATACCCATATACTACTGAAACTCTCGTTTCTATAAATTTTAATTTGGGTGAAACAATGTATCCTAGGTCAACAATTTTTGAACCAAAGTACCTCAAATGGGCTAACTTACAGAATGAATCCAAAATCCAGGATCCATCTCCCGAGGGAATGAAATTTGGGAAAGTTGCGACTGTATCATCTGCCCAGCTGCTGCTGCATTCATGGGATCCTCATTTTCAACATTCCATGTAGAATCCCATATCCCACATCTTACAAATCCATAAAACCCTCTTTTCAGTCCTGGTGTCAGCAGAAAGCCCCAAAAAGGTAGCCAGAAGTAACACATATTTTAACCTTGATCAAAGAAACCAACTTTATATTTCTTCCTTTGACTTCCAGTTCATTCAAATATTGTCGTAGGATTTTATTTCCCTTCTTTACCTTAAAAGTGGCTTAAGACACAGCAAGATGTCAAATTACGCATTTTCATAAAGTGGAATTCCAATTTTTGCGTTGTACAACAAAATTGCAAGGTTTTCTGAAATCGTCTAAGGTTTTCCTAGTTGAGATAAACAGACCACAAAGTCAATGTTATAGTTACATATTCTCCTACTGAACTGGTATATATTAAGCCTCTATCAAAGTTTTTCAAAGGAATATGACAATTTATGTTACATTCTTCAAACTTGCAAGGATTAAAATAACCAATGAGAGCAAAGCAGTTAAATTTGTCCATTTCTCTTTCATATGCCTACCTTGTTCATCTGCTCTAGCAAGTAAGATTCCAGATGTGCATGTAAAAAGAGGACAGGGTAAAAATAGAATGGAAATAATTATGTTTATTTCATAGTTAGGAACTGTAATAAGTTTAGTGGCAACCTAACGATCTTATTTGGATCAGCCATGTTTAGTTTTCAAACTGAATACTCCATTTGTTCTCAGGTTAATCCCCCATGTATTGTTCTCTCTAGATAGTGCACAACATGTTCTGTTCTGCTGCACATTTGGTGGAAAGGTAGCAAAAGTAAATATAGAATCTCTCTTTAATTAAAGCCCAACACAGTTATGCATTAGGCAAATATCATTGCTTCCCTTGTGATGCCACCAGACATCTGGCAGACTTATGCTAGCTTCTGCTTCCATGTATCCCCCCAGAATAAAGTGGTACTTATAAATGAAGGGCACGTAACTCCAAGCTGTCAGGAAACCTGATACCCCCCCCCCCAAACCTTAGATTTCCCTTCATAGATGAATAAAGAGTGACTGATAATAATTTTAAGCTTATGTACCCTTCAGATCACTAAGCAGTAATAAAATCTAAACTCTGAAAACAGATACTGCAATGGTGATTTGAGTGACATATTTTGCTCCAATAGACCCAATGGGCAGTAACTAAATGTTCAGATATGATGCTTTTGTTAAAAAAAGTATTTACTTGCTTACTTATTATTTTCACATACTGTAGCATCTCACAAAACATAACATTTAAAAGATGACCTGCTATATAAATCAAAGACCTATTTATTCCATTATTCTTTTGCAAATTAAAACCATTCAGGAAATTATCAAGGAGTAAAACTTACAGTCTACTTTGAGAAAAGTTAAACTCCATGTAGAACATTTATGTTACTGTACTGTAACAATATGGAAGTGTTTTGTCATTACTTTTGGATGACTGGGTGGGGAATTCTGGGAGTCCACACACCTTAAAGTTGCCAAATTTGAGAAACATTGATGCAGCTTAAAGCCATAATATTTTCTAGTAATTACCCATATAAGCACTGACCAAACACTTAGCTTTTTCAAATTATCCAAAGTTCTCTAGATGCTGCCGCCTAACTAAGGTCCTCTCTTCCATTGTTGCCCTCTATTAACAGATATTTGGGGCATGCTACATTTGATTCTGGATAGTAAATGAAACCATTTAACTGATATTCATGTTTAACTTACATGTCCTCCTCTCAACGGTCCACTGAAGTGATAGTTTACTGTTCTTCCTTGCATCAGTCCTGAATCTTCCATTTTTTTAGCTTCAGTAGCTATCTGAAGTCCTAATATTGTGAATGCGTGAAGAAAAAAAGTATAATTCTCAAACTATACATAATATGTCCTGTATATACCAGGTTTTCATTCATGCAGCTTACCTCTAAACTAAAATGCTCCAAATACTGTAGTCTTTCCTAGTGGAGTGCTGCAGTTCTAGCTCCCTAATTATTTTTGAAGACTTTTTTGCATATTTTCCAGATCTATATTCTTTATGGGATTCAATACGCAGTATATTGCAAAACCAGCTTATCATCTTGAATTATCAGAATGATAGTTTTACTTTCAATCCACTTCCTAATGATTCTTAACATGGAATGTTTGATAAAACATTTTATGTATATGGAGTTGACATTTTCATGGAGCACAACCACAAATATTTTTCTCTGATCATCTAATGTTACTGTAAAAATGTTTGAAATATATGGGACAGCCCCAATTCAATGACAGACCACCCTGGGATAATATCTTACACTTAGGGACAAATATTTATAGCCTGCCTGCTAAATAGCATTCAAATTGACTCAGTATAGATGATATATAGATGAAAAGAGTCTCTCATTGAGTAGGAATTCCTTAGGCTGACTGCAGTTTCTGATTTCTGGAGACAAATGCAAGAAGCCTAAAAAAGGGGAAAGGTTAGTGAATCTCCTGCTAATCCCTGTACATTGCAGCCTATATGCAGAAATCAGTTACAAGTATTGATGATGTCAAATCAATAACAAATGCATCATGATGCAATTGTGCAAATGACATGTATCATAATCCTATCAAGGAAATGATGCATCAGGTACACTATTTGTACAACAACATTGTGATGTGCATGTCATTTGCTCTCATCCATCCCTCAGATGCCTGTGGTCATATGCTGAATCTGTGGCCCTACAGAGCAGGTCTCAGTTTATATCACTTAGCATTGTCAGATATTTAACTGTGAAGCTCACAGCACAACTATGAATTGTTCTAAGTCCATAAGGTTATGTAAATGTATTAGATTGCCATAAGACTACACCAGCTATTTGATAAAAATAAATTTAGCATTTTCTAACCACAGAAGTGGCTTTCACTTAAAATTACAAGAGACCGTCATGGGAATATCACTCTTGGGTTGTCTGAATGTTTCTTTCAATGAAATGGAAATGACTGGGCATTTTCAATGGCCATGAAACTATAATTCTTGGAAGTAGAATGGAAAATAGGAAAAATGGGCTAATGGGCTAATGGAATGCATGTGGCTGGCAGGAATTCTGAGCAGAAGTACGCCATAGTACATCTACTAAAAATTAAGCTTTCTTAAATTCAGCAGAACTCACTCCTAGATAACTGTGTGTATTACACTCTAAATATTTCTAAGAGTAAAGAACATTTTCTCTTTTGAACTTTTCATGACTGTCTTTTTCACAATTTCAGGTTTATTGCAACCTTTCAAGGTCACTCAAACAAGAAAAATCAGTTAAGATGTTTAGATTGTTAGATTAATTTCCATTGGTAAATCCTATTTATAAGATGACACCTAAAGCCAAGTGCTACACATGTCTGTGGAGAGTTTATGATGTCTTCCAAGATCAAAGAGGAAGACCTACTTGAGAAAATATATATTCCATTGTGAAGCTCCACCACAAACGGATTATGAACAGGAAAAAGAAACAACAGTCACAGTTTGGTCTCTGTCTCCCCATGAGTATTAAGTAATAGTATAATGCTTCTTTTATGAGGCAGTAAAGGGCACTTTAAGGTCCAGTGGAAAATGCTTTGAATATTTTATTGACTTTTTAATTTCATTTCCACAAATATGAAATTATCATCTTGGAGTACTTGAGCCAATTACAACCAGTGTCTGGTCTTAAATATTTATTTCCTTTTCTATTTTTCCAGTTCTAGATCTTCTTTAAAGGTATTTCAAATAGGAAGCTATTAAAATTAAGCAGACAACAGAAGGTGAACCACCATACATTGTTACAAATATTGGACAAATTCATATTTACAGGATTTTCTACTTCAGAGTCTATAGGGAATTCCTGTTGTTCTCACAAATAACCAAAAAGCTGCTGCTGCTATTTCCACATCGCTGTTTATTAAAATATTAAGCACGTCTGCTATTGTTCCTCTCATATCCACAACTCTCTCAAGCAGAATTCTGGTATTATGAACAAAATTATGTAGGGGCACATGGGAATGCACACACACACACACACTGTTCCCTCTCCTTGACTGCCAAGAGCTGTTATATGGGGGAGCAAGTAAACACCTCAGACATCATGTCATCACTGTACCAAATAATGCAACTTTTGCATGGAAAATGCACTAGGTGTCTTGGACTGTCATTCTCTCTCAATCTCTCAATCCAATATCACACAGGGTTTGAGAGAAAATGAAGTGAGGACCTCACATATGTCGCCAACACCTCCTGGAGAAAATAGAAATTAATCGATCAATAATCTCTACATACACAGAGCAATGGAATGATAATGGAAGTAGAAGATACTTCACATGTCCATATTAAATCCTTATGCATAAATGTTGGATAAAGTTAGAATGCCTAGCTAAGAGATTTTACTATTGATCTGAAGTCCAAATTTCCCTGCAATCAGGAATCAGGAACCGGGCAAAGTGGCTCACCTTTTTTAATCCCCTTTCTAGGAATCACAATATTATCTTTGTGAAACACTTAAAATACAAATGATGAATATTATCATTCCTTATAGTACCAACCTTGGATTGCACTATGCATTCTTAATTTTGAATAATGGAAAATAATTATTTCTAGTCCATCGACTTTGCTGCTCTCTTTCTGCAGTTCATCCACCTATCAACACATAATCTCACATGTAGAGAGGCTGAATCTAGCATAGTTGACACCCTCACCCTCAAATTACCACTTTTATAAAAATAAACAGAATCAACAAAGGAAAAAGATCAGTCTTGTTGTGGTAAATCCCAAATTAGTGGCTTTGAAGGCATACATCCAAATTCCTATTTAGAGGAAATTCAGGAGCAACAATATCTTTAAGAAGATTCAAAATAATCAAGGTGGCAGTGGCAACTGCATGATCAATGTCTCACCCTTTTGTATTGACTTTGCACACACGTACAAAAGAGTGGAGCTTCAGTTGCACTGCCACAACCATCATCTTACATTTTTGTTCAAGATTTGTGAACCCAAGTGAGCAAGAAGGACTCCAACTGCAGAAAGCAATGCTTAGTAATATCAACTGCAGATGGGCTTCCCCAAAGCCTGTTAAATTTAGAGTGAACTGTACCATTGCTTATACATAGTCTTATTATATATGGATTTTCTACTATGATAGGAAAAATGTGTCTTTTGGATGGGGTTGGACTAGAAGACTTCCAAGGTCCTTTCCAGCTCTATTCTGATTGGTTGATCGGTTGGTTGGTTGGTTGATTGATTGATTGATTGATTGATTGATTGATTGATTGATTGATTGATTGATTGTTTCACTGCCCAAAGTTTATCAAAATGCAAAGAAAAGTGATTATAAGAATCTTGGGGTGTAATGTTCTGAAGGAGGATGTAACACTCTCTTTTGTGCCTTTCCCAAATACATTGCCTTAATTGTATTGTAGGCTCGCCTGCACAACATAGGCAAAAGGTAGCATTATTACTTATTATAGAGACTATATTTAATTATGTTAAAATAATTATACAGCATTTCTGCCTGAGCAGCATAGACAAGAGAATATCTTACTATATTTAAGAGAAAATATGCTTAATTTTCTGGTAAATAATCTCACTAAAATTGAAAAGGGCAACTTTTTTTTCTTTTCACTTCCAATTATCTTAAAATATAATGTTTCAGAATGCTTTTCCTCAAAACGAAAACTATTTCTATTCGGTTAAGTTGATGTAAAGAGAACTGTAGTGGAGAAAAATCATATTTTTTTAATTGTTGATGCTACACTTTACTCTATGGCATTCTACTGTTGCTAGGGCTGGATTTTTTTATATTGTATATCATAGATTTTATCTAATGATGTTATATACAAGTCTACATAGTAAGACATATGCATGAGCAGAACACATTTAGATACTTATACATTTAAGCACAAATATAATCCAGTCACAGTTCCCACACTGCAACTCTATAGCAAAGTCAAAGCAAAATGTTGTGGTTTTTTTTAATTAGCTGTGTTAGGGATATATAAAGGGTGCAATAGAGCTACTGTATTTGAGCTGCAAAAATACAGATGACTGTTAATGAAAGCTACTCAGATACACTAAGCCTACTGTGGGACCTGTACTTTATTAACTTTACTGGCTTTATTTGAAAGCAGTATCATGTTCACTATGAATAAGTTCCATTCTTCAAATACCCTTTTTCAATTCCTGATTGAAAACATTGGTCAGTTTCCAGCTGTAATCAACAGGAAGCAATAAGTAAATAAATACTGGTAAATATTTTCTGGCTTATCCTTTGAAAAATTATCCCTTTTTCAGCTGTCCCCAAATTCCTGTTTAGAAAAAGGCACTGATTCTATGCTTCTTTGTCCTCTCCCCATTCTCAAAATTCATTGTTTGATAGCATTGTAAGATGAGAATAATACATTATAGAATACAAACAGTAGCTGAGTTCAGTGATATTTATACAATAGAAATTAGAACTTGCCAACTTTATGATGATTCACATAAATTAAAACTTTAAGGATAAGAAAATAGATGTTAAATGTATTTTTTTAAATGTTAGTGCATATAAGGTTGCTCGAATTATACAATTAATGATAAATATGCTATTAATAAAAGTTGCAAAATTTACTTATTTCAAAATATGAGAAAGCTCAAAGGTCTTGGAGCTTTTTAAAAATGTCCATTGTGTTGTTATTTAGAAATGTTAAAAAAGCAAAAAGGAAAGAAAAAAAAGGAACTGCTAGGGAAAATATAGATATTTGATTACTAACTTCCCCCTTCTTTATAGTCCAACCAATTAACAGTATTAATGAACATTTAAACTCTCTTAAAAACTATGCTTTAAATGTTAGCACTTGTCAGTTCAGGACTGACATGGTCATAAAATATTATTTCAATATCTGACTCTATTTTTGGCATAAATCTGCCTTCAGTATATTGCAGTTGTTAAGCATTTACCAGCACTCCACTTAATGGTATAAATTCTGTCCAGTCCCTGGGCTTCCTCTGCTATTTTCAAATTAAATTGGCCTTACTATATAGCTGTATATATTTTTTTAACAAACCTGTAATCCTTTGCATCAAGGTGAATTTGGGGCAACTAAATGGAGCTGAGCATTTACTGGCTGGATGCCCTTCCTGATGCCTAAGCAGAGCTCGCAGCAAATATTTTGTCTTTGTGTCCAGAGAGAGAAATATCTGCTGCTACCTAGGATTGAACTACAGCCTCCTGATTGTAAGGTGACAGCACCACCTCTAGGCTGCTCTACTATATAGCTATAACTAATTCATCCTTATACATTCCATCGATTCAACTGCTACTTAGTCATGTATAATGCTAATGATGTGCCATCAAATCATTGTCAGCATGAACAACTAGGTAGGTAGATTGTCTCTCCATGTCAGTCTGCTTCTAACCTAGTCTTTCAGGTCTTTCAATGATGCACCTGTCACCACTATAACTGTATTCTTTCTCTTGCTGGTAGGTTCTCTTCTTTTTTCTCTTTCCTTCCCCCTTCCCAGCAGTAGATTTCTTTGCAATCTACATCATTGTCAAAATAATGTTTTTAACAAATGCTAACTCTTATCAGTTCAGCAATTGGGTGCGCATACAAAGAAATCATGAATGTTAAACTTATATATATTTTTATGCATTCTTTGCTATTGAGCCAAACCAGCTCAAGTATATATAGAAGAGTTAGCCTGTTGAAACAAAAGCAAAATAGTTTATTGATGTTGATATTTAATTTGACGTTCTGTCATCGCAGGTTCATTAAAGACCAGGGCTTTGGAGAAAAGGTGTCATGAAATATTACGTTCCTACTCCAATTATCTTTATTCTGCCACCTCCCTTTATAATCATGGGGACAATTTTTTACAGCATCTCACTGCAGTTTGCAAAGATTTTTCTTAAATGCTTTCTATCTAGGAGATTCCAGAATGAGAGAAGGAAACAATGCTATCTTACTCTGTACCCTTTTTGTCATGCATTTCAGTCACCGTTAAGAATTGAGGGTCAGGGTCAGTGCTTATAATCACAATGATCATGGCAGTCAATTTTTGTATGACTGTAGCCCATCTATGTTGTGCATGGAGGCCATTTTTTGCAGGTTAGGTGACCGCTTTAGGCATTTTGTATTGGCTAGCTGGACTCTCTTAACAATACTACATAATACAGGCTATATTGACTGGTTGCTATGCACTTGTCAGGAGGGAGGGAGAGGGAGAGAGAGAGAGAGAGAGAGAGAGTCCTGTGAATTAATTCTGAGACTCCCCCAAAACTATTGCATATTCAGAACTGAGGAACTGAAGGACATTGCAGACATATGTAGAAATGAAAAATAAGCACAATATTTTTAGAAAGCAAGCCTTGTTATCTGCTTAAACAATATGCTAAAAGTTGCTGTCTATTGAATATTGCATTGTTCCCTAAACGGGGCAAATATTTTGGTGGAGGGAAGCTCTTTCATCTTTTGCTATACAACTCCTTTACTTTTTAGAAACAGTCATTCAGTGGATGCAATTAGTCAGATGGTCAGCAATGGTGCTGCTTCTTCTAAAGAATAATCACAGAAGAAGTGAAATACATGGCAGCAAATGCTCTGGGACTATATATACAATCTCAGTTTGAAATTCCTTTAGGAGGCAAAGCTCCTTCAAAACAATAGAAGTCAGCATATGATAACAAGGCCCGAGGAAGGCCTTTTAAGTTTTCCAAACCATCACTTTGCCCAACGTCCTTGTGCAGGAC
Organism: Azemiops feae; assembly: GCA_023970755.1. Classification (NCBI taxonomy): domain Eukaryota; kingdom Metazoa; phylum Chordata; class Lepidosauria; order Squamata; family Viperidae; genus Azemiops; species Azemiops feae. The sequence goes on from JALGBA010000098.1 coordinate 155,832, forward strand.
ATTTCTGCTCAACATTAAACTGTTTGTTCTGCTACTTCTGCAGTTCTGCCGGTGCTGCAATTGAATTAGCATAGTTCGTGAAGCGGTTCAAAATCTTTCAGGATGAAAGGCTCTATATAAATGTAAAATATTATTAGATAAGTAAGTTAAGCAGTAAACACTTTATTGATTCAATGCCTTGCAAAATCTTAGGACAATTAGAGCAAATAGATTTGGATTGGAGCCCCATCGCAAGAATCAAGAATTGGCTGAAAGCTTGTAAACAGGGGATAATGATAAATAGCAGCTCCTATGGATATTCAAACAGTCTTGTCTCTAAGGAATGCAAAAGCAGTATTTTTAGTCTTGTATCCAACTGGCCAAGGCCATTAGGATAGTGGTTGAGCCACTGCATCACTGATAACAGAGGGAAGAAGGAATATATTATAAAGAGGTAAGAAAATCTCTTCCACCGTTCATTTCTATAGCTGTAGAGCTATTAAGCATGGTCCACTCAATTCCAAGATAACACCTTTCAGATATGCTGGAATTGCAAATCTCAGAATTAGGACAATTTGAGAAAAGCAGTCACATATTTCTGAAAGATTTCAAGTCGGGAAAGGCTGGTCTGCATGATCAGCCAGCTTAAATCACCTTTTTCAGTAGAGTAAAAAGGTAGCATATAACCCCAGGGCTGGATCCCTATATTCGTGGCAATTTTTAATGACACATGGTTATTGTTTTGAATCTGTGAAACACTTAATTCACTGAAGTTTGCAATGTACTCCTATCTTATGAAGTCTTCTGACATTTTTCACTCTATTAAAATGACATTATCATTCTATTTTTCTGGAGATTATAGCCCATTGTAGTAGCCTGTAAAAATGCAGTGAAAATGAATGTGGCTGAATTCCCTGTGGGGTAAAGAACTTTTGCAATCAAGTTTCCTAATTACACAAAAGGTTGTAAGAAGGTCAGAAGTGAAGGCAATGAGGCCCGGGCAGGATGACTGGAAAGGCCCTCAAACATAGCAAATATAATGTGAGAATACTGGACATCCTAGACTCTTTTATGTTAAGGATAAGGACACTGATGAGATGGCAACAATATAAGAAGTTATAGATGTAGATGTACATATAATAGATACTATCTAATCTGTGGTTCAAAGGTATTGTGAAGATTGTCAAAGGATATTGATGCAATTTGTTTTAATTTTAATATTTTTCCAATATTATTGAAGAAGAAGAACACCAAAATAGAAACTACACAAATTAAAGAGTGAAAAAAACCCGAACCAGGAACAATATATTTCCATTTTCAAAAAAGGCCTTCATTTTAAGATAATAACTCATTTCCATTTCCAATCAAGCTTCAAAAGCCAGCAAATTGGAAATTAAGTGCTTTATAACCATAAAATGTAAGCTGTGATGTCTTTGCTACACATTATATGAGGTGATGGACTTAGAAGTACATTCCCCCATCACAATTTGCATGGTAGAGTTTTCTCTTGAAATCAGCCAGTAAAAGTGAAGTCTTCCCAACTGTTGGGAAGAAATTTCATAGAATTTGTAATGTATTGATGTGAATTACTTGGAACTGTTGAAAAAACGGTCATAAGACTATGTCAGTTAAGTGCCAGACTTTCTGTCTACATGCTCATTAACGTGTGTTTAAAGCAGGAACTAATACTTGAATCCTATTGGCCGCCGCCCTTTAGCTGAGTGTATAAATAGGGGTGGAGCGGCAGTTATCCAGGCTTCTGTTTAAACTTAAATAAAGAGTTGTTGTTGCACCGCTGCCTCGTCAATGCCTCACCAATCACCCAAACACAACAGAATTGGTGTCATCATTGAAAAAATCCTGACCATAGATGCTTCTACAAGGAGTTCACATGTTTTCTTCTTTAATTTTGTTTTTTGAAGGGAAGGAAGGGAAGGGAAGGGAAGGGAAGGGAAGGGAAGGGAAGGGAAAATATATAATGGCATTTCATACATGTATACATTATAAAATGTTTTATGCAATAGTTTCAATAAAGGATGATCATATTTCATTCTAATTATCCATACATAATCTACATCTATAAGTAATTCTGCAATCCTGCCACATGAGGTTGTAGCAATATAACTTAGACTTTTACCTCGGAGGAAAAAGAGACAGCAACTTTCTGGCAGAAAAAGAGACGTGCTGTATTAGCAGGGAAGACAGGAAATTGATATGAGCAAAGTTGGTTATTTAGAGATGAAAGAAAGTTCCAGAGAAGAAAAAGGGCTGGCTACTGAACTAAAATGGATTCTAAATAGTGTTGCTGCTGAAGCCTGGTTCCAGAGGAGGCAAGAAAAGGTTTCTGAAGCAAAGCTGAGTCATGTCTGAAGACCACTGAAGAAGAGAGATGGTGAAGGATGTAACTTCCTGGTGCAAATGGCTTATATGTGGGACTGAAAGAGAAAATGGTGTCCTGTTAATCAGGAGAGACTGCCTTCCAGTCTCATTCATGCCCTTACTTAAATCTAAGCCAGGAAAGATTGTAGAAACAGTATGTATATATATCACTAGATAGACTTTATCATATAGGAAACTTGCCAGGAGAGAGACACTGCAATTTTAAAACACATAAATCATGCCTCTGTTTTATTGCTTAACAAAAAGGCTGCAAGGAGGATAGAGGGGAAAGATCCAGTATAATCCATTATAAACGCGTTAGTTAAATGCTGTTATATATTTTTTTTAAAAAAAAAATACCACTGTGCTGAACAAAATGCTTCTCATATTGCATCTGCTCAAATAAAAGGGGGGGAATCACAAGAAGGAATTTGTTGTCTTGTTTGTTGGATCATGTTCCATAACTGCCAACTTCTTATGAAAATGTTGGTGGTAAATTTGGTAGGATTTGAGCAACTACACAGCAAAACCTTGTATTTGAAACAACACAATGCAGAAAAGGAAATGGAAAAAAAGAGGGATTTGACCAGTACCATCTAGCTAGCAACTAGGCAATTTGTAAGTTCTGGAGAAGCTGGAGAAGTCACATATCCATTCTTATACAGAACAACTAGTCATTGTACAAAGCCAAGCAAAGCATGGCCAAGGTAAAAATTGAACCAATCCATCTGAATGAGTGGGGGAAGGAAAGAAGCCAAGACTGATTATAAGTCTTGAATCTAAGGGCAAATGCATCTTTATCATAACAGATGTGGGAAATGGACAGACCTCATAGTAGGAGCCTCTAGTACAGGGGTCTTCAAACTTGGCCCTTTTATGACTTGTGGACTTCAACTCCCAGAATTCCTCAGCCAGCATGCCACAAGTCATAAAAGGGCCAGGTTTGAAGATCTCTGCTCTAGTAGAACCCCTTGTGTGAACCCCTGATTGCTAAACAAATTCCTACAAGCAATGGATAAAACAAATATTAAAAGCTTACACTAATCTGCCAACTAAAGACATTGAAGAATTAGAATAATGCTAAAGAAGTGGTGTTGCATTAATGTGATGAAACCCCATATACATATTGGCAGAGATTCAAATAATATTATTCCTATGACCCAAGAAGTGGTCAAGGTTTGTAGGCCAAGTTGCTGGATCTAAGTATTAAATGACTTCAGCCTGGTTCTAAAACCAACCTAAAAGTTGTGGATGTAGTCCTTGAATAATTCTTGTAAATGCGATGAAGGCCAGGCAAGGATTGAGCTCAAGAACATCAACCTGAGACAGAAAGAAAAATTCATCAAAGAATAATCTGTTAATGTAACCTTACAAGGAAGATAGTGCTAGCACCAGGGGTGGGATTCAGCTGGCTCGCACCAGTTCGGCAGAACCAGAAGCTACATTTTGCTGAGTTCAGAGAACCAGCTGAATGCACACTGCTTCTGGAAGTCCATTCTAGGCCTAGGAGGCCTCCCAGGCCTAGAACAGCCTGCCGGAAGTGCATGGATGCCATTTCCGGAAGTCCGTTCTAGGCCTCAGAGGCCCAGGCATGCATCCAATAAGAGAAACGGTTGTTCAGGGATTTGAATCCCACCACTGGCTAGCACCCCTCGATGGGCTTCTTGTCTGGACTACCTCACAAGACTGACATTAATCTTGCAAGTCTGAAAATATATGTCTTCCCCACCTTGCTCTTTTATGCCAAGAAACCTCTGAGAGGATTGGCACATTCTTTCTGCAGACTCAGCTGCCTCTCATCTTGCTATTGTCTAATTTATAGCTCTTCCTCCTGTCTCTCAAGGTCCTTCCCACATATTATTACAGCCAGCCTTTAGAGCACAAATGGGATGTAAATTTAAGACTTCTTCAAGAAGAAGACCCTACATTAGAAAATTGTAGGAGGGCCTCAAGGATGATAAGGAGGTAGGATACATTGTTTTTGTGAAAAAGAAAGAATCCATGACAGATTCAGAGGAGATAAAGGCAGCAAGACATAGTGGAGCTAGTTAAAGTTCTCCAGAACTCACTAAAATTCCCCCATGAAAGTCCATTTGTTGAGCCATATTGGGCAAGAGAAACCCCAAAGGTGGCTCAGGAATAGATTTTTGAGATCAGTAATGATTAAGGGTGTGAATCTATTCTACCCAGATATGTAAAACCTAAAGGGAACCAGGATAAGGCTTCCATGAAAAGAATTTCTTTGGTCCACGTTCCATTTTCCAGAGATGAATAGAATAGAATAGAATAGAATAGAATAGAATAGAATAGAATAGAATAGAATAGAATAGAATAGAATAGAATAGAATAGAATAGAATAGAATAGAATAGAATAGAATAGAATAGAATAGAATAGAGTAGAGTAGAGTAGAGTAGAGTAGAGTAGAGTAGAGTAGAGTAGAGTAGAGTAGAGTAGAGTAGAGTAGAGTAGAGTAGAATAGAATAGAATAGAATAGAATAGAATAGAATAGAATAGAATAGAATAGAATAGAACAGAACCTTGGAGGTCTTCTAGTCCAGCCCCCTGCTCAAGCAGGAGAACTTATACCATCTCAGACAAGTGGCTATCCAGTCTCTTCTTAAAAACCTCCAGTGATGGAGTGCCTACTGAGGGCAAGCTGTTCCACTGGTTAATTGTTCTCACAGTTAGGAGGTTTTTCCTTAATTTTAGGTTGCTTCTCTCTTTGATCAGTTTCCAACCATTGTTTCTTGTCCTGCCCTCTGGTGCTTTGGAGAATAATTTGACCCCATCTTCTTTGTGGCAGCCCCTCAAATACTGGAACACTGCTATCATGTCTCCCCTATTTCTTCTTTTCTTTAGACTAGCCAAACCCAAGTCCTGCAGCCGTTCTTCATATGTTTTAGTCTCCAGGCCCCTGATCATCTTAGCTGCTCTTCTCTGCACTTTTTCCAAAGTCTCAACATCTTTTTTGTAATATGGTGAGCACAATAGGTTGCAGTATTCCATGTGTGATCTCACTAAGGTTTTATAAAGCGGTACTAATACTTTGCGTGATCTTGATTCTATGCCTCTATTTATACAACCCAAGATTGTATTAGCTTTTTTGGCTGCTGCTACACACTGCTGGCTCATAGTCAAGTGATCGTCCACTAGGACTCCAAATCTATCTATCTATCTATCTATCTATCTATCTATCTATCTATCTATCTATCTATCTATCTATCTATCTATCTATCTATCTATCTATCTATCTATCTATCTATCCAGGTTTCTCCTAATCTGTACTTAAACCTTTGGTTTTTTTTCTTACCTAAATGTAAAACTTTGCTTTTCTCCACATTGAAACTCATTTTGTTGGATAGGGCCCATTGTTCAAGTTTGTCAAGATCTTTTTGGATCCTGAGCTTGTCTTCTGGATGTTCACTATTCCTGCCAGTTTAGTTTAGACATAGTAGGACTCTTACTAAAGTCAGCCAAAGTCAACCCATTATATATTGGGGTATCTGGAACTATCCCTGATGCACCTATGGCAGCACCCTTTCACAGCCAATCATTGCAAATGAATTAATCAAGCTGATTAGAAGACAGGGCATATTTCTGACAGATCAAGCCCCAAACTTAAGTTTGCATTTGAATGGTGACTTGGCATATCTGGAGATATTCTATCTCCTATTCAGAAAGATGTACTGATAAATGACTGATAGATAGATAGATGATAGATAGATAGATAGATAGATAGATAGATAGATAGATAGATAGATAGATAGATAGATAGATAGATAGATAGATAGATAGATAGATAGATAGATAGATAGATAGATAGATAGATAGATAGATAGATAGATAGATAGATAGATAGATAGATAGATAGATAGATAGATAGATAGATAGATTTGAGAAAGTTGTGGTTACATGTATTTGATGAGAAAAACAAGAGGAAGAGATAAGATGTTTAAAGAACAAAAAGTGACATAAAAAGTATTCTATAGACATGGTGGATGAAAGGATGGTTTGCATGAATAGAAAGGTATAATGATTCATAGTGAATCTAGTTTATGTAAATTATGTGCTATATTTCCTTTTCTTATCTCATGCTTTTAATATTTTCTTTACTTCCCTCCCTTAATTTCCCTCCGCTTTTTTGCATTACATTGCTTATCCAGAAAGTGAACAGCATGATGTGTATGCATGTATGCATTCAGAAATCTGCTTGTTTGTGAACATAGTATACAAAAGCATATTATAAAGAAATTGGTTGCCAAAAATGCTAATTTGAGGAGGAAAGCACATAAAAATGATTCCAGATTTCCAAGCACACTCTTTAAAAGAATAAAAACATGAAATGATTATGGAAGAAGAATGGAACAAGCTTTAGGCTGGAAAAATGAGAACCTCAGTGATTGGACTTGACAAATTTGACTGTTCATTCCTACAGGCATGTCTTTTGCATAAGAAGAAGGGGGCCAATAGGCCACGGAAACATAATTGTCAAGAAGAAAATGGAATCAGTATCATAATTACCAGGTTCACTGAGATAAATGAACACTCAATCTATGTTTCCAGTCCAAGGGAACTGACTGGTTAACCTACAAAGAAGAACATTATAACATAACAAGAGCCATGCTAAATCACACATAAAAGCCCCATTAGCCCATTAATACAGTAGCACCTCCTCTCAGGATCTCCAGCAATTGGAATTAGAAAGCTGTTGTCTCTGTTAAGTGCAGGATCTAAGAGTCATTCCTCACCTGGATGTCAGAGGCTTTATAGCCATGTCAAGCTGTAAATAAAACTCAAACAGCCACATGCGTAAGGATTTTAAACATCAGTAAATAGAAGATGCCGTATAACAAGAATAACTATTTTTTCAGAGCAGCCTTTGTACTAGACCTGGAGAAATTATGCTTTAGCACTGGTAGCATCTGACCAAATTCTCATAACTTTGAACCTGACTGGAACTCATTTGTATAATGCCCATGTTGTTTCTGTACCCGAAATGAGTTATGAAGGTCAATACTGTATAATAAAGTGAAATATAAACAGCTTCAATTTAAGCTGATTGCCTCATAGAAAAAATCTACAATGGTTAAGCTTTCAAATAGAACTTCTGCTCAAATGCTGCCCCAGCAATTTTGTTTCCCACAGGAAGCATGTTTCGTATTTGGCAAATCAATCCAAAATCTCATTAATAAGTATTCATATCCTCTAGGGCATAATCTCTCTTCTATAAGAATTGGGTGAGCAAAAATAGATCCATGTGAATTTTGCTACTGAGAAGATGCCTGCTTTTTTTCTTTTTTCTTTTTGCATTCAGATAGCTGAGCACAATTTAAAAAAAATAAATCTCAAAGCCCAAAGAGGTGTTTTTTTCTAGATGAATAACATTTCCCAAACATTTCTAAACTTCTCCCAATAGAAGTCTGTCTCTCAATAAGAAATATGATTAATCGTATGTACTTGTCCATATTGCAATTACACAAGGTTTTATTTTACATGTACCTGCTGAAAATTTAATATTGATTCTCAGCATGTATTTATAAAGTGCACTGACAGAAGAATATGGATGTGTGCAATCTTCAACAGTGTTCTATGTAAAATGTCAAGTTACTTTTACACAGAACATATTTCCTTTATATTTGAGTTGCTTGACTTTTGAAGGCATTGTGGTTTATATGAATATGCACTAACAATTGTCTTAGAGTTTGCTAAGATGACTCTACAGTACCTGATCTTCCCAGTTATTTTTCAAGGCATTTGAACCTTTGATTAAGCCTTTAGAATTTGTTGACAAATGAGATGTGAGAATGAGGTTCAGGTTGGTTAACCCAAGATAATCGATTCTAATTAATTTGCATGCAGATTATATTGCAAGGGGTATTTTTGAAAATCTCTCTTGCCATATATATATGGCAACAGCAGAGGATGATATTACAAACATATAGGCTCTCCTGTATTTTCCCATTTATCTTTTATTTGATGGAAGAAGGTCTCTAGTAAGTGAAAGATAGGCTGGCTGTAATGAAGCTGTCTGAAGCAATGAGAGTTGCTTGTGCATGGCCAAACACTCTAAATTACTACTGACGGTCTATGCCCGAGGACTCATCAATCGTCCCAAATTCAGCTTTTGGGAAAGGAGATGGAGACCACAGGACCAGACTATAATTATTCTCTACAAAATTCCTGGGTTAATTCTTCATCATCTCACATTTCCTTTTAAGCAACTTATCATTGATCAAGCCCTGTAATTCCTTTAGCTTATGAGCCAAGGTACATAAAGTAACATCATGATTCTTCCTTGCAGCTAACGACTCCCCTTCAATAATTTCTTGCCTCTTCTAATAAATGATTGCTATACATTCAACTCTTTCACATTATTTCAATTATTTCATATTCTGCAAAAAATAGAGCATTTGTTAACCATGATCCAATCTAGACCCATGTAAAATTTTCAAAACAATTGAATGCATAGCATGGTTTTTAATTGTATTTGACTTGGATGATGCTTTTTATTTTTCTAATAATTGTCCGACTTTTGCTCAAAGGAAAAAAATCAGTCTGTGATTGTAAATTGAAATGCTCATTTCTAGATATTGCTTCAGCTGAATTAGTTGATTTTCCTCATACATACAATCAAAATTCCAGTGTATTATTTTGTTACTTTTACTTGGTTGTAAGCCACCTGGAGTAACCTTTAGGCAATATGGGAGGCATATAAATTTAATAAAGAAATAAATTATATTTAATCCTATTTTTTGTCATCGATAAATACTACCATTTCTTATCCGGCAAGGTCTGGTGAGACTTGCATTTTCAGTTGCAGCAAAAAATTCCAATAATCCTTTGATGTTTAATCCTCAAGATAACTGGGCAACCATAAATGGCATTTGGTCTACATGTATTCAGGGAACAAGCTCAGATGTTAGACATCTGTTCCTGTTCTGGAAATGGGTTTAGTTTTTGCCCATTCAAATGTAGCAGTTCTGTGTTTCTTAAGATTCAGAGCATTAGTTCAACCATTGGGGGTGGGGGGAACTGCAGGAAGTTTGTCCTTGCATCTTGCTTTACAACATCCAGAGAAATTTGGCTGGGCTCTAATAGATTCAGATTTTTAGGGAGAGGGGCAGGGATTGGAATATCAGGATATCATTGTACGGGCTCCACTTAGTTGCATACAGCCCTGGGTGATTTTCTAGACACATTCATATACTTTTCTTGGCAAGATTGCAGAAGTAGTTGTATGAATGTTGACTTCCTAGTCTAATTTATAGCCCTTCTGGGTGTTTCTCCTTCAAGTACCAAGAGCTCAGACCTTTCTTATTCTTTTGAGATCACCCAAAGTTGTTATGACTAAACAAGGACCTTGAAGCCAAAAATTGCCACAATTTGCCATACCCTTCCCTGGAACCCTTTGTTCTGGTATAGCATTTCCATCCAGCTGTGTCTTTCTTGTGCTTTGGGAAAGCCTTGAGGACCTTTTAGCTGGGAGGATGGATACAGTCAGGCTTCCTGACATATGGTTTCTATTCTATTCTGTTCTGTTCTGTTCTATTGTTTCACCATGAGTTTTGTTTTCCACAGTGTAGGTGTCTGGTAATCCTATTGTTCGTTATTATTTCTTCTTTTTTCTGCATTGTTTTAATCCTATGGATTATATTTTGTAAGCTGCTGAAGGATGTGAATACAACTGAGGGGGCCTATAAGTGTGATAAAATACCTAAATGCTTACACATGTCTAGAGAAAAAGATAGAGGTAAAGTTTTCCCCTATCCAATCAAGTCTGACTGTACAGCACAGTGCTCACCTCTGTTTCTTAGCCAAGGGAACCAGTGTTGTATGAAGATATTTTCTGTGGTCATGTGGCCAGCTATATGCCAAAGGTGCACAGAACACTGTTGCCTTCCCACCAAAGTAGTACCTATTAATCTACTCACATTTGCATGCTTTTGAACTGCTAGGTGGGCAGGACTGGGGCAAGTAAAGGGAGCTCACCCCGTCACATGGAACACGAGTCTCTAACCCATGCTGTCAGCTCTCCAGCTGACAAGCTCAGTGTCTTTAACCCCTGAGCCATTGTGCTCAGGGGTTAAAGAGAAACAAATAATGATTTATATAACTTTTCACCACCAGTGTAACCATACCAGTGATTAGATGGATCATATGTTACATTTGTCTTCATATGCGCATGATCAAATGTTCAGATACTTGAGATATTTCACAGAGGGGAGAAAGGGGCAATGGCAAAAAGTAAAGTGCCTATCATATGTACCTTGGGCCAGAAAAGACCTTTATAATGTAATTTTAGGGGGAGCAGGGATAATAACCTTGTTTATAGCTGCTGCAAAAAGCCTATTATCTCTCCTTCTCTAAGATTCTTCCATTTTCTTGTTCTTTTTTTCTTTTCTGTGTTGCCTTTTGCACTTTTTCTTTTCCCTTTCTTCCATATATACAGTGTTTATTTTTATCTACGTAAAAACCTTTCATTAAAATTGCATATTAAAAAAAACAAGATGGCACTGATGAACTGAGAGAAAAATCCACTTGTTCCATATCTTATTTCATTCTTTTTTGCATTTTTTATTTATTTTTTTATTTTACCTTAATTTGTTAGTCAATGTTAATTATTCCCATGGCTCCTTGAAGATAATTTAATAGCCATAATATCCTGAGTATCCTGGAAATCAATCAAATTCCTCAAGAAAAGACAAAAGAAAGGGGAAAAGGAAAATAATGAATCAAAACAAGTTCAGGCTTACAGACTCAACCTCAAAGCCTCTAATGAAAAATTGGATATAGGTAATGAATTGTAAAAACATACAGTGCAAAATTGCAGTTTTGGACTCAGCAATAGAAGCAGCATCTCCTACTTGGGCAAAATATAAGCAGCATTTTAATATCCTAGTTTTCTTTCCATTCATTTATTTTCACATCTTTGTTGTTGTTGTTAGTTGCGAAGTCGTGTCCGACCCATCGCGACCCCATGGACAACGTTCCTCCAGGCCTTCCTGTCCTCTACCATCTTCTGGAGTCCATTTAAGCTCACGCCTACTGCTTCAGTGACTCCATCCAGCCACCTCATTCTCTGTCGTCCCCTTCTTCTATTGCCCTCAATCTTTCCCAGCATTAGGCTCTTCTCCAGTGAGTCCTTCCTTCTCATTAGGTGGCCAAAGTACTTGAGTTTCAACTTCAGTATCTGGCCTTCTAAGGAGCAGTCAGGGTTGATCTCCTCTAGGACTGACCGGTTTAATCGCCTTGCAGTCCAAGGGACTCGCAGGAGTCTTCTCCAGCACCATAGTTCAAAGGCCTCAATTCTTTTGCATTCAGCCTTTCTTATGGTCCAACTTTCACAGCCATACATTGCAACTGGGAAAACCATGGCCTTGACTATACGTACTTTTGTTGGCAGGGTGATGTCTCTGCTTTTTAGTATGCTGTCTAAATTTGCCATAGCTTTCCTCCCCAGGAGCAAGCGTCTTTTAATTTCTTGGCTGCAGTCCCCATCTGTGGTGATCTTAGAGCCCAGGAAGATAAAATCTGTCACTACCTCCATTTCTTCCCCATCTATTTGCCAGGAATTGAGAGGGCCGGATGCCATGATTTTGGTTTTCTTAATGTTGAGTTTCAAGCCAACTTTTGCACTCTCCTTCTTCACCCGCATCAAGAGGCTCTTTAGTTCCTCTTCACTTTCTGCCATTAGAGTGGTATCATCTGCATATCTTAGGTTGTTGATATTTCTCCCGGCAATCTTAATTCCAACTTTTGATTCATCTAGCCCTGCCTTTCTCATGATGTGCTCTGCATATAAGTTAAATAGGCAGGGCGACAGAATACAGCCTTGCCGGACTCCTTTCCCAATTTTGAACCAATCAGTGGTTCCGTGTCCAGTTCTCACTGTTGCTTCTTGACCCGCATATAGGTTTCTCAAGAGACAAATAAGATGGTCTGGTACTCCCATCTCTTTAAGAACTTGCCACAATTTGTTGTGATCCACACAATCAAAGGCTTTAGCATAGTCAATGAAGCAGAAGTAGATGTTTTTCTGGAACTCCCTAGCTTTCTCCATAATCCAGCGTATGTTGGCAATTTGATCTCTAGTTCCTCTGCCTCTTCGAAATCCTGCCTGTACTTCTGGAAGTTCTCGATCCACATGCTGCTGGAGTCTAGCTTGTAGGATTTTAAGCATAACTTTACTTGCATTTCACATCTTACTTCCTCTGTATTCATGAAATATCTGCTTCTTCTCAATCTTGGCATGATGAAAACTTAGCTACAGTTAATTAAACCCCCATTTGTTAAGCAACTCTCCAATGAGAGAGAAATTCCAATGAGGAATTCAGATGTGGTTTTCTAATTCCTTTTTCATGTGGTGTGAGGTATGCATTGGTGCATATGCTGCATAAGGAAACAGACTTTCAATCTGATGATAAAGAAATATCTTCCATCACAACTTCTATGTACAGAAGACTTGCAGCTAAAGATGTGTCTCTGAGTCTATAGAGAGAAAATGAGAATGCACCACTATAGCAACCTAAATTACACAATAAAGCCTCATATTAACACACTAATTGGAGAAGGGGATGTCCATTATTCTTAAATGTTCATTAAATAAGTATAATGTTATGGGGAATTTTCTCATTTGTGTGATGTCACTATACAAATAACATAGTACATGCATCATTCACATCATGAGGTAACTACACAAATCATGCCATGAAACATGCTAGGTAATTTGTCATATCTTCAAATTAACTAAATCTGTGGAGAAATATGGTCTGTTGCCTTCAAAGTACATTGTATCAAGGGCCGCTAAACTAAGTTTCCACTATAAATTTAAATTGGGTTTTGTACTGTTATTAGCCATCCTCCCTAATCTTTAATTAAGAACTTATCTGTAACATTATCAGCAGCCAGGATACCATGAAGTCAATATTAAGCTTCATATGGATGGGTCATTGCTTTGTGATAAAATACATAATTTGCATAAAAATATCAAGTATGCAGGTATAAATATTATGACTGGGAAAAGTTTCTGTTGGAGATCACATAGAACTGCACATAATGCCCTCAGCTTAACATCAAAATCTGCCCCAGATCAAATGCCTGGCAAGAATTATTGTGAGGAAGTGGGGGGTGGATGCCAGTAAGAAAAAGTAATGTCTCAATCACCACTGGTTCTACCCTGCTCGTAATGGATTTATCAGTACTGAGGAAATAGATATCCCAATAGAAACACAAAGTTTCTGTTGAGTTACAATCAGTCTAAATAAATGCATGTATTTATAAATGCATAACTCCAATTATTTATTTGATTTTAATGCCACCTAACTCTAAGCGATTCTGAGCATCTGTAATAGTATGTGGGAACGACCTTGGGAGACAGGAGGAAAAGCTGCAGGCTAGACAGCTGGCATGCAAAGGAAGAAAGGAGGGTGTGGGAAATGCTTCAAAAGAGACTCTTCTAGTTTTCCAAAGAATGAAAGGAAAAGGAGGTGAGAAATACTTTCAGTCTTGCAAAATCCTGTTAAAAATGGAGCTAGTAATCCTTGTTGTGTTTCTTGTCTGGTCTACTTTGAAGGACTAATATTGGCTCACAATAGTAAAAAGCAACACAAGAAGAAGAAATTACACTGGAAGAAAAAATAATTATAGTTACAAGGCAATTCACGCAAAATATCAAAACATGAAACATCACAATCAGGGGATTCCATCACTCTTCTCCTGAGAGAATAGCTAGGTTTTCAAGTCTTCCCTAACACATGAACGCCATACACATCTCAGGTGAATCCCTGAGAACTTTCCCTTAATCCATGCTCTCTTTCTTTTAACATTATAGCTCAAATAGTGGCATGTAATAGTCCTTTTGGTAAGTTTTAAATTATAGCAACCTAAATACATACCACCCTACTATGGCAAGGCGTTTGGGACCTCAGTCTCTTAATATCTCTCCGGACAGGCATTTTGTACCCATAAGGACCAGATAGAGGAGCAGACAGAGAGGGTTTGTGCCTAGTTCCTAAAATATATACAAGTTTCCAAAGATGCCAAGAATAGGAAATGATACCAAAGTGTGCACAGATTATTATGTGAGTTTACTCTGACTAGATGAGCTTCTTTGGAAGGTTTAATTAGCAGTGAATTGAACAACTGGTTCCGCATACTGAACGTCTCTGTTAACATAGTATCTATTTTGTCACTGTTCAAACTCAATTAACTCCCTCCCCATCACGTATTGCTGCTCTTGTGCCTTATCATAGTTGTGCGTTGAATCTTTACTCCAGCCAGCTATGGCTGGAGCTGCAATAGGCCTATTTTTCTGGCCTCTCTAAATTGCATAAGCAGTGCCGTCTTAGGCAAGTCATTAATGATGTTTAGAGGAAAGTGCTGTGGAGAAATGGAAAGTAATAGCCTTCACATTGATTTTTCAGAAACAAATGGAACTTGGCCATAATCAAGTGGAAAGCTGTTTCAATGAGTCCCAAAGGTAAGATGAAGCCAAATCAACCTGACGCCCAGCCGCCAGACGAGAAACTCAGGGCACACTCCATTGCGCAGCCCTTCCTAACATTACGGCACTTTGTATTATTATAGCAACTGGAAGTCTAAAGCATGATCACAGTTCCTTTGTGAGGTGGGTGGCAGGCAATGACAGTGTGAAATCTGGTCTGAATAACTTTCTCTCTGACTAGAAAGATTCACATCTATCTCCAATTCAATTACATTCAAATATTAGAAGTATTCAAGAATCTTCTATGGGTTTGTCCATCCTTGTAAAAGGCCCTGTCAACTTCTTCTTCCCACCATGTTTCCATGATTCTGCCTGCATTGGATCCCCAGTGCACAAGGAAGGCAGCCATAAGACATTCTTATCTGTGCTAGTGTTAAAGTAGCATTTCCCCCTCATTCAGTTTGACTTTGTCATCCATTTCCTGGAAGGCAAGCGAGCTGAGTGCAATGAAATAGGGATAGCAGAGACAGGATGAAGATCAGCAATGAGTTCAGTGCCAGTAGTTTTCTGCTAATTAAAGATAGCTTTTGGCAAAGCTCATTTATTGCAAGCAGGGAAAGAATCATCACAGTGAAAGATTGTCCAGTCATGAACACAGGCCACTAACAGTTTCTGGAGTGTAGGAATATCCAATGACATATTCTCAGTCCACTGTGAATGTGACTCACATTTTTTTCCCTGAAATTTGAAAGGGAGGTTTTACCCGCTGAACTGGCTCAAACATTGCTGTCCATTTGCTTGCTGCACTTTGCTTTGTTTTAAGCAAACTCCTGCACTTTGATCAGTTATTGCACAGAGGCAGAAATGCCTTCTTGACTCACTTTCCTCCTTTTTCTCAAGAAGACCTGCTGTAGCTTCCGCCATAGTTCTTTCTCAGTGACGTACCAGTTATAACACTTGCTTGACATGGAGGATGTCACTGGTTTGAAACTTGCCAGAAAGATTTTTTTCTTTGAATATATCAACCATCCTCATATCATGTCTGATGTCTTCTTAAATGTCTCAACCCAAATCAGATGATACCCATGACATATAAAATATTGCAATTTAGGAATATAAGAGGGAAAAAAGGTAATTTGCATGAATTAAAAAAAATAGATGCATTGTGCATGTCTCTGAAATTAAAAGGAAGGAAAAGAAGGTTCATAGAAGAATGATCAGATCTTGCTGAGCAGATTTGATTAATACATGCAGGGAAATTAAGGTGTAGATTTTTAGTTATGAATGAAATGGCAAAAATGTGTGTCATAAATTATGAACTGGTGTTACCTAGGTTGTAGTAAGAGCATATGAAATCAGACATTAATAGCTGGTGGGTGGTGGGTGGTGATAATGAAGAAGCCATGTTGTGTTTTGAGGGAAAATGTGCAATGTTTTTCAATACAAATGAGTTGTTTCAATAAATTTGGCAATAAATTTAATAAATAAAACAAACATCCTGAATGAATGCAATCCTTAGAAAGCTATACTGTTAGGTAACATGAATGGATAAGTGAGAACCACATGACAAAGTATAAGAAAATTGAGTAGCCCATGCAGAAATCAAGGAATGAGTAACAATAGTGATTGATTGATTGATTGATTTTATTAAATTTGTTTGCCAGCCTTCTCCTCAAGATGTAATTCTGGACAGCTTATAACAGGCATGGCAAACTTGTGACATCATGTGACGTCGCGCGATGTATCGCGACTTTTTCTCCATGGCCAGCAATGGGGTGGGCACGGTTTCAGCGTGACGCATCCGGCCCGTGGGCCGGCAGTTTGACACGCCTGGCTTATAATATTAAAATGATTAGTAATTAGTGGATATTTTCTTAGAAACATATCTGTTCATTTCAAATACATTTCAAATCCATATTCATATGGACCTATGGAAGATGAATAAATTCAATGAATTATTCAATTTATTATAATGAAGAATTGAAATCATTAGGGCAAGGACTGACCCTGAATTTTGAACAAGTAGGTGAAGAATGAATCTTGGAGAAAAGCAGATGTAGAAGAACAAGAAAAAAATGAAAAAAATTTCATTGAAAGTATAATAGGATAGAAAAAAGTACCTTAGGAAAATATATGAAAATATAGATTAGTTTTGTCCCCTAAAAATAAATGTAAAGTGAAATTTGCTTGGAACATAGTGAATAAAACAATCTCTCTCTCCCTGTCACTGTCACTGTCTCTGTCTCTTATATATACTGTATATATAAATTGTTTAAGAAGTGGACATAAATGGCTAAATATTCAAGTGACCAGGATGAAAAAATAAGAAATGAAACTTTTTGAGATTCAGTTAAAAGGAGTGAATATTTGAACGAGTATTTTAGAAATTGGTATGAAGTTTTAAAGATGGGATGGAAATGTTACAAATGTTAATGGCCAAGGAAACATGATGAATAAGTCATACATATGTGACTTATATAGTAAGGATGCAGGCAAGAGAGCAAGAGAAAAGCTAAGGTGTGAATATGATTTGCTAATGGAACAGCTGTCTGGCTTATTTAATGTGTGCATGAAAACTACATCTGTCTTCTAAACAAAAAGAAAGATAGTAAGTAGTCAATTCTGAGTATGACAGCTGACTTCCCCAGAGGTTTCTCAAGTAGGATCTTTTTCAACTTGCTTATATCATAAAAGAAGTATATAAACAGACAAATGAACAGTACAACCAGAAACAATAGTAATTTTTTACAAGATTAAATTATTAACAATCTCCTTAGAGATGCAGGACATTTCTTAAGACCAATTATTTCTTTTTTGCAAATACTGTATACAGTACTCTCTCTAATTTGTTTCTGCCAATGTCTCACCTAGCTGGCTGCTGGCTTCTGTCTTCAGGGGTCAGATCTTCCATCTGCTTTATGCTTCTCCATGTTTCTCCCTGGCTGTCCAGGCTTGGAGTCCAACATGCAACCACATCACTGGAGACACTTTTTAATCTCTACACCAGCTCAGCTGCAAATCAGTGTCCTGGACTCCTTCAAATAATGGCTCATGCCTGGACTTCCGGTTCCGGTTACAGCGCCAGCGGTCGTGCAAAGAGTATGTTCTCTTTGCCGGCCGGTTTCCCCCCGCCGGTAGACCCTGGACAGGGTCAAAAGTCGCCCCGGAGAGGTGACTACCGTGGAGGAGGGCACTCGTTGATTGCGGAGGGAGCGGCAGCTCCCTCTGCGATCCAAGCAATCACCTTTGGGCCGACGGGGAAAAGATCGGCCAGTAACATGGCCGATCACTCAGCTGCTCCAGCCGAAAGTCACAGCAACATCTAAGCAAAAAGAACCACCGTGGAAGATCTGGGTGAGACCTTTCCTTCCCTCTTGATATTTTACTCACTTCCCTGTGAAAAGCTTTTAGAAATTATTTCCCCTCCTTGAGAAAGCAGCGTTTGAATACTCGGGGAAACGAGCCTCGGAAAAAAAAATAACTAATTTTTATTGTTTATTTGAGCTGCTGGAATTCGGGGGATCCTGAAAAAAAGAAGAAAAAATCCTTACTGTGACTCTCTTTCTCTGCTTGCTTGTTTTCAGCTTAAGTGGAAACCTTTAGGGAGGGGGGTGGAGTGTTTTTCTTCCTCCCCCCCCCTTCTGAACAGTGTTATCTACTTTAAAAAGAAAAAAAACTCTACGGCTTCTGGGCGAATTTATGTGGATTGTATGGTCACAATGTAACTCTGAACTTGGCGTGAAGCCCAGACAGCGCTATTGTAACATTGTAACCATTTTGAACTTTTACTCCCTGTACTTGGCATGACGCCCAGACACTTGTATCTCTTTTGGAACTTGCTTAAGTTTTTACCTGTTGTTTTTGATTTTATAATATAAAATATACTTTCCTGGAAAATGGATTTTTTCGCTTTAGGATTACAATATAATAATTGAAACACCCTCTTCTATTATTTCCTTGGATTATAAATTAGATATTCATAACATTGATTGGGACTTTTGCTTCTTTTTATTTTTGTACTTGTTTTTTCCTACTTCTGTTTGGATTTTGGATTTTATAAAATTGCAATTCAGCTTTTAAGCTGAAATTTCACTAAAAAAACGAAGAATGGAATCCCACTCACAGCTTAACTATGGACTTATACTAGAAAAAATCTTGGAAACGAAAGAGGAATTAAAAGAACATTTTAGAATGCTCCGGAAAAGGGATGTTCCAGAGTTAAAAACTGAATTTCAACTTACTGGACATGACACACAACCAGATTTACAACTTAACGATATGGAGGAAACATATTTACAATCTACTGAAGAGGAAGATGCTACATCTTATATGCAAATGACGGAGACTTTGGATGACCAAAGGCAGAATTCAACTAAAACATCTATAATTCTAAAAGCAACAGGAATAGACTTTCAAATACGAGACATTAAAAATGCTGACAATATGAACAAGCAACGAATAATCACCATATTGACTAAGACTGATTACATAGTGCAGACAACATTGGAAAAAAGAGAAGAAGACTACGATTGGATTCAATTGTGGAAAAATGTGTATTGCCAAATACTATGGGAGGAACTAGAGGCCCTATTGTGGAAACCTGCTTGGCACAAAAAGAAAGCTAGAATTAGGTTTAAAAGTGAGAGTTAAAATTTTATCTGACGGGTAAAAATGGCTTTTAGAGACTTTGACTGAGCTAATATGTTTGAGATTTCTAAGGTTTAAGACTTTGATCTGAGTTAATATTGATGTAAATTATTGATTTGATTATGGTCTGGAATGGCAAGATGGAAAATTGGAAAATCTAAAATTAGGAGTTGGATCGAGATTGGTGAAACATTTAACTATGATTTATAAAAATATTTGATAGAGTACAGGAAATAGAATATAGTTGAGAAATATTAAAATACATATATATATATAATAGGTATATTATAAGTCTATCTTAGAAATAATTATTGTTTTATTATTTTAGGCTAAAATGTAAAATGGTTTTAAAATACTTAAAGTTATGTTTATCTATAAAATATGTATGTGAAATAGAATAGAATAAGAGATAGAATTTAACAGAGAAGTATAAATTGAATAATTGGAATAATATGTATATCTTAAAAACATTCTATATTATATGGGTACCTGAACTGTATATTATATGTTTATATAAGGCCAAATTGGAATATGTTAATTGTAAGTTAGTTAAGCCTGAAAACGGGTGGAAATATTATTGATATCGTGTTTTTTTCTGTTTTTTTTCTTCCTTTTCTTGATTGATAAAATAGAGAGGGAACCTTTAAAGAAGTAATTTAAATTGTTTATGTATGATTATATTTTTTACTTTGTTTCATGGAGTGCCCTATCTCCACGATGAGTCTCAAGCACTTGGTTGTAAAACAAAAACAAATTCAATAAAACTTGTTATAAAATAATAAAAAAAAATGGCTCATGCCTTATTCTCTTGCTCAACAGTAATCTTTCTGTCAACTGGGTGGAGGGGGCTCCCATCCTGATAATACAAGACATGCTTCCTTTATCTTTTTCTTTTCTCCATATTTTCCTTGCCAAACCCAAAGTAGGGGACTTACATATCTTTCTGAGCTAGGTCTCTCCCTCATCCACCAAACTAGCTTCTTTTTCCTTCACTCTTTCAACTGTATGCTGGGGGGGCTCACATAACCCCGGGACACTGCAACCATCATAAATGAGTCAATTGCCAAGCATCTGAATTTCGATCACATGATCATAGAGAAGCTGCAATAGTTGCAAGTGTGAAAAATGATCATAAGTCACTTTTGTCAATGCCGTTGTAACTTTGAAAGGTCACTAAATGAACTGTTGTAACTCAAGGACTACCTGTAGATAATACATAATAGTTATTTTTAATCACTAAAGGTTACTTTCTGTATTGTCTTGTTCTTGGCATGGGACACCAGTGCAGATGTCATGATCTTTCTCTTCTTTAATGCTCTTTAAACTTGGGGTGCTTGCATTACCGTCAAGAGATAGTGCTTAAAATTGGGGTGCTCTCATCTTTGCAGGAGTCGGTGAAGGATTCCAAAAGCAAGATAACACAAACATTTTTGTGAGATGTTGCTCTTTAAAACAGATGTGACTAAAAGTGCTTTGGAGGTTATATGTAAACTGGTTGGAAACTCCCATGAGACAGAACTTCCATGCAGATCTCATTGCTGGAAGGTGTTACATATCGACCAAGGGTAATGGGGTCTGTCAGCTGTAATCTCTTTGGCAGACAGAATTTCCTAAGATCTTTTGCCCTTCTTTTGCTCTTCTGTATTCTTGAATATTCTTTGATTGTTGTATTATGTTACTTTCTCATATAGCCTGGGATAAATCCTTAAGTCCTCATTTTGCTGTAAACATTGCTTCTGAATCCAAAAATACCTCATAAGCCCACTGGGCTGGGAGACCAATAGAATATATATATGTGGAAAAAGCAGACCATACTTTTCACCTTTATAGCTTCCTCTCAATGAAATAAACTACTTTTGCCCAAAACCAACTTAGGACAGCACCATGGTAGGCTAATATTTACCCTCTCCAGTACTCTTCTTCAGGTAAGAGAATAAACAGTGCAAATGGAGAAGGGAGAGAAAACATGGCTGAGCCTCAGCCATGTTTCCTCTTCTCCTTTCTCTACCCCTCTTGTTCTGTTATATTAATTTGCTTGAAAAAGAGAAATCAAAATGTTTCTGTGGTATTATGTGAACCTGAGTTAACCTAATAATATCTAATATAGATTTGGGTGTATTTCTTAGAGCCAAACATAGAGCTGATTCTTTTATTCTGAAGCAAATCAGAAAATATATTTATCGTTTGGGCGGTGATTTTTGTGTGTGTTTATTTGCTGGCTTGATACACTGTGGGTGAAAGCTATAAAGAATCACCTTTGTCTCAGGAATAAGGAGCAGCCTAATCACTTTCCTTGTTAGCTAGCATTCTTTTGGATTTTATTGCCACATGTGCCATTTCTTTACCTGATTCACTCTAAACCAGGTAAAGCTTGGCCTGCTGCATTTAAGTGATCTGGATTTGGATATCCCATGCTTTCACTGAAAGCGCCACTGCCTAGATCGTCAATTTATGACACCTATCTGGAATACAACACACCACAAATGGGTACATTCATGTTATGACCCAGGTGGCCAAGGCAAACCAGGCCCTTTAGAGAGTCCTTTGTTGCCCTCAAGAAGTGTTCAACAACTGGCCCACCAATGATCAATAAGGCTTTACCCATACTACCCTGAAGGCAGTAAGGCTTCACCCCATGCTACCCGCAGTCCCCAAACAACTTCCCATATATTAACCAGGAAAGACCACAAGGCAAAGTCAAGGCATAAAACAAATGGCAGTCCTCAAAGCAAAGACAGGGTACAAGGCAAAGGCAGTTTTGAAGGTACAGTCCACAGGGCTAGGGTAAGACAAATGGCAGTCCTCAAAGCAAGGCAAAAAGGCATGAGTCAAAGCCAGGGGAGTGTAATCCAAAACAAACATTTGTTTCTGGCAAAGACTAACTCCCCATGGCTTATCCTTAAGTTACTCCATCCCAGGAGTTCCTTGTGAGGAGGGGTGGGGTGACTTCCTCCTGAGTAGCCTTGCAGCCCTTCTCTGGGCTTGCCTAAGCCCCACTCTCCTTGCCCTTGGATAGAGTGGAGGAGGCAGCTGTTCCTCATCAGAGGAGATCTGCTGCCTATCAGCAGCACTGTCAGCAGCTGATCTTCCCCTGTGTCTGTGCAGGCAGGCAGCTCTCCGTCTGGTCGACCACCTCCCCCAATGCCTCAGGGGCCCAGGACAGCACCGTCCTCAGCCCCTGGCCTCTCCAAACATACCAAGGGAGATGTGCCATTCCTGTCAGATGGTCCCGGTTCCTCCACCTCCACCTCCTCCTCCTCCTCCTCCTCCTCCTCCTCCTCCTCTTCCAAACTGGGCTCCAATGGGACCATGACATATTCATAACAATTCAACTAGGAACTCAACTATAATTCAAATTAACCCTTTTCTGCCTTCTCCGGACTTGAGAAAAGATTTGTTCATATTGGTGAAAGTTCACAACTCAACAGTTCATTAGTAGAATAATATCCTGCACAAAGATATACTTATACACAAGTCTCCTTGGCTATAATAACCTTATGTCAGCTATCCTTCGATATAAATGCAATCTTGATTATTTAGGAAGTTACATTTCCAAGTGTAAATGAGCTTTTTTCTTCTACTTTAATCACGCTATTCTCCACAGTCCACCCCTTAACACTGTGAAAATTCCTTTTAAAACTCACAAAGAGAGAGATTTTGATAAGCTATCACCTTGTTCAATGTCTCCCAGAGGAGCTCTACGGGAAAATATACCAGACAAAGTCTTGCATTCATGCATATGAATTTGATAATGCATAGAGACTCACCTGCACTCTCTTCCAAGATATAAAAATTCAGACAGCAACTTAGATATAGCTATTGCAGGGCTCCAGAGGCTTTAGCAACCTTTCTTTTCTAATTGGTGTGCTTGATTTCTTCTGGGGCAGATTTTTCCTCATTAGTTCTTTTATTATGCTTTTCGTTCTTTCATTTCCAAGAAACCCTTTCCCAACCATGGTTCTTCGGTGAAAAGGTGACCACTTTCTATTATAAGTTTCTTTCCTTAAATGAGAGAATGAACAATAATTTATAATACAGAATTTTCTCTCTTAACAGCGTTTCAATAGATGGGTCCAAAACATCAACCCGATTAGGGATGGGATGAAAGTGGACTGACTGCAGATAATGGAATGTGGGGGTGACCTTGGGGAAAGAAGGGAAGAGAGGCTGCCTAGGAAACAATCAGACAAGATGGGAGCCCCCAATGGATTAACAGTCAAAGGAAGAAACTTAGGATATACGGTTAAAAGTAGCAGTGGGAAATTTGTACCTTCAGATTTGCAAGATTCTGTTAATGTAGCCCTACAATATTTAGCTCCTCTAGTTGTGTTTCCTGTCTGGTTTGCCTGGGAGGACTGACACTGGTCAGATATGTCAACTGAAAAGTTGATTGGCTTTCAAAGGTTGATTGCTATTTGACCTAAGTCAAATGTTACCAGCTCTTCCTTAAGCAGCTGCCTTTATTCTTTATTTCTTGATTGAAATTGCTCCCTAAAGGTAGTTTACATTAAAGAACAGGGTCCCTTAGATGAATATTTGCTGTGGGAGTTGGTTTGTATTAATAGTCTATAAAAATGTCATTTATTAATCTACAAGGGTTGGACAAGGGAAGAAGGGAGAATCTGATAGCAAAGGCTAGAATTATAGTCCTTAACCTTCAACCATGCTGGAGTCAGGGTTACTTACTCTCTTTGTTCTGCACAGAATCTTCTCCCTCCCTCCCTCTCTCCCTCCCTCCCTCTCTCTCTCCCTCTCTCTCTCCCTCTCTCCCTCTCTCTCTCTCTCTCCCTCCCTCTCTCTCTCTCTCTCCCTCCCTCTCTCTCTCTACACACACACACACAAAAACCTATGGAAGGAAGAGGAAATCAGTGCTCTTAAACTATTTTCAGTGTTTCTTTAAGCCATAAAGCCTACCCTCTCCTACTGGTTATCTGCTATGAACAGAAATAACAACAGCAAGAGTAAACTGGACAGAGTGATGCACAAACCAACCATGTATACAAGGAACAATTATCTTAATACAAATCATAAGCCAGCATGTGTTTGGAAAATGATTGGGTCTTTCCTTCTAAGGAGGAAAAAGCTTGCAGTCCGAAACAACATTCAGTAAAAACTCTGGAATAATTGAACATTGTTTATAAGACAGTATTTTTTAAGTAACATAATTATCCCCTGTCCATTGTTAACTGTTCACATAAAGTTCATAATCTAAAGATTTGATTAACATAAGACAATCTTTAATAAGCACTTCACCAGTAAATTGACTATCTTGTGTTTGTCTGGTAAAATGCTAATCTAGTCTGCTTAATGCCATCATCTGCTGGATTTATTCAAAAGGAACAAAATCAAATTAAAAAGTGGGGTGGGGAGAAGAGTCACACGGTAAAAGTACCTACAGCTTCTTGGAATTCCAAGTAAATGAAATAGGAGAACATTTTGGTTAAAACCAATGAAGGGACAAATAAAAGCAATAATATTACTAGTATCTACTATTAACCCACACCACCAAGGATAAGGTGTGGATTATGCTTCCCAAAGGCAAAATTCAGATCTTTTAAAAATGCATAAAGCCAGGGACTTTATTCCAATATTAATTCCAGTCTAAGAGACTAAACTGGATAATACTTCAGGAATATTTTTCTAGCACCTTACAATACCATGTGTGGTTTTTTTCACTCCTAGGTTTTGGTGGTGTGTGTGTGTGTTTTTTCTTTCTTATATGTGTGAAAGTAATGCTACAAAATTGGGGGTCTGAATTCTAATTTAGTTTTCCCTGACCTATTCAATGATTCTTTATGGAAATTAAACATTTCAGTCTATTCTCATGCTTCTTGAATTTTGCTACATTTTCTATATTTTTATAGAAGCTTGGGCATCTTTTCATAAATATAAGCTCATGAGAAGTTTCAGTTAAGTTGTAACGTATGTTACACTTTATAGTCTGAAATGTCTATTCATGAAGACGTAGACAGAATAGGCTCTGATGCACCCCCAACATTATAATTTTGTAATCTTGAGGCAGCAGAGTCCTGTTTGGTGTAAGATGTAAGTCGCCATCATACATGAGCATTCCATTCTCAGTCATATACCATTATGGGATTTGCTTGCTTTAAAGCTGTGCAAACAATTCCTTATCATGGTATAAATGATGACATTCTGCAATACGATAAAAAAAGTAGTAAAAACAGTGCTAACCTACCATAGGATTACCAAATGCGCATTATTATGGCAGGGAAAATATTAAGGTTTATCTACACATTAATGAACGTGATTATCTGACTGGAGTAGAGAAGCACCTTCCTGTATTTTCAGGGGGGGGGGAATCCTGCTTTGTTGGAATCATGATTTTGATAACAAATATTCTAATTGACATCTTACTTAGTTTAATTAATATAAGATCTTTCTCAGGGAAATAGCTCAGTTCTGCCGATGAAATCATTGTGTCTGTGGAAAATCTGAGACAAATCAAGACCAGTTATGCAAAATGAATTTATACATTATATTTCATATATACAGAATGTAATTTCCCGAGAGTGCATTTGTTGTGGTCACCAGGGCAAGTGACCTGAGCATAATGAAACCATTTAGAATTTGTTGTTCACAGAAGAAGTGGAAATTTGCACATTGCAACTGACAGAAGGAGTGGCACCCACAATATTGGAACGGCTCTCCGGTACTGATGAACACTGTCTCTAAGGGATCATCTGCATGTTCTTATTTGCCAGTGCAAAGATGTCCCACTAATCATTCAATGAAGATATGAATGCATGATATTGTTCTACCCTGAAGTCAGACTCCTCTTGTCTTTCAGTAATCCTTTTCATAAGTGATGCTTCTCCAATTCTGTAAGAACAAGCTGTTTGGAGCAGCCAATCACCTGCAAATCATTTCAAGTCATTTTAGAGATAGAGATCTGCACTGTTACTATTGGCAACCTTTGGCTACTCTGGGCACAACTCTACCTCTACATATTACGTGATCGCTGGGCATGGGGGCCATCTGCCTTTTGGCAGCAGGAGAATCAAGATTCTCCCTAGAGTTAAAAAAAAAAGTGTCTCTCACATTTCTTTGCCAATTCATTTTGGGCAGAAAAGTAGAAAAAGAAAGAGGAAGGAAGTTTTTGGTGTTCTTCTGGCTCCAAAAAGACCTGCTTCTGCCATAAAAAGTCTGCTTCACATAGGAGGTTGCCAAAGGAGATGCTTCCCCCCACAGCAGAGCTGCCCACCTTCCCAGAGCTTAAGTGCTAACTGAAAGAAAGAGAGAAAAGAAAAGAAACACTGTAAGAACAAAACAAAGGGGGACTTCCAGTTTTGCGTCACAGCGAGACGGACGCAGGAAGGCAGGGCTCTACCTTCCGCACCCAATTTCGCCCTGCTGGGGGCTCTAAAAAGGGCCTAAAGTTGCCCCAAAGAGGCGATGAAGAAGGAGGGGTGTCTCATCAATCATGGAGAGATGGTGGTCTTTCTGTTCAATCTGAGAAAAGCCCTCCAAACCAGCAGGGGAAAGACTGGCTACATTTCTATGGCCAGCCATTAGCTGCTGACAACCGAAGAAGAAAAGCACCAATTAACACATCGTAAACAGCATGTTTGGAACTGGGTGAGAATATTGATCCTTTCTTTACTATTTTACAACTGAATTTCCTGGGAAAAACTCTCAAGAAGCTAAAAACCTCCAAATGTGAACAGAAGCGGTGTTTTAATTTCTATGGGGGACAGAAATATACAATATTGAAGTGGAAGTAACATAAAACTACAGTTTTGAAATTTAAGAACTGAGATAATTGTTAAGATTTTCTCTTTGAAAAAAAAACTTTGAGGTGAAATATAAGAAATCAATCCTTTGTCTTAAGAGTGAAAAATGGGTTTTGAATGACATCTAGTGGTGGATTTGAGTACAGCACTATAACTAGTTTCCTGGCTGCTTGGTGACTCCTAGCTTAAGGGAGAACAGCTGGCAATAAAGGAAAATATTTTGGCATACTTATCACCCTGACCTTTCTGGACTATAAACAACTACTGAGCTTGGACTTTTAATCTCAAAAGCTAGTGGGAGAGAAAGAAAAATTTGATCTTTGATTACATCTGGCTGAGAGAGACATTTGAGCTGTTTCCAGGGAGGTTGAACATTTTGAACACTTTGAACATTGTGGATTATAACCTTGCCTGATTGACAATTTTTGGATGCCTGAGACAAAGCAACACTATAAAATATTGTTTTGGGACTGGACCTGTACTTTGGAATCTATTGGATTATAAAGGCTACATATAAAGACCAGAAAGCTAGAGGAAACTTTGTTCTACTCTTACTGAGACTGGTGATATTAGAGGATCTCCAGGAATGATGCCCCAAGAAAAAACAAACACCTTTCAGAAGGAAATATACTCTACACTACAACTAATTCACCAAACAATTGTTGCATACAAGAGGACATAAAAAGAAACCATAATGAGACTAAAAATAATTTAGATAATATAAATGAGCAAATCTTCAAATTAAATCTACAATTAGAAAGTTCCCAAACAA
Source organism: Azemiops feae (assembly GCA_023970755.1). NCBI lineage: Eukaryota > Metazoa > Chordata > Lepidosauria > Squamata > Viperidae > Azemiops > Azemiops feae. Next base: position 183,806 of record JALGBA010000098.1, read on the forward strand.
TGACTAAAAAGTATGAACAAATAAACCAGAGATCGGAAGATGAAGCAGAGGAAATGGACCTAGAGACGGAAGAGATGAAAGAATGGAAATATAAACTACTATACACAAATAAAATACTGCAAGACTTACCCATAACAATGAAAATGCAAAAGACCCTTTACCCTTTAAGTCTGCAAGATGCACCTGATGACAAGGAAGAAGATTGTGGGGAATGGAACATAGAGCTGTCAGGGAAAATGTTACAATTTGGGAGACAAAAGATGAGGGGAGAAATTGAGGGAGAAGGAAAGTGGGAGCAACTTTCATAAAAATAGAAAGAAAATTCCTGGGCGATTTAATTGCCTTGGCTTGGAAAGCTACTTGGCAAAGAAATAAAGAAAGAGTTAGATTTAAAAAATAGAAGATTTGACCTATTAGAGGGTGCATCATATGTTTAAATACTTGTTTGAATATGATTAAAAGAAAGGATGACCCTTAGATATAATTAGACTTTTGTAATGAAAGATATGATTTAGAATTAAAATAGCATTTTTTTTTCTTCTTTTGATATGGGAAATATGAAAATAAAAGGAGGATTGGTATGAATAAAATTTTAGCTATATAAATGTAATTAATATTGAGAAAATCATAACTGACAAAGATAGTTTAAATATTGATGGGAAATCAAACTTTAACAAGAGCATGAAAAACAGGATATTGGTTTATGAATTGATATTGTTATTTGCATAATATTAGTAAAATATGATGAAGATGTTCATATCTAACTTTGTATACATCAATAGTACCAAGAATTGTAATTGTGTAATGAGGGGAAAATGAAAAAATATGGGGAAGAAAGGAGGACCAGGGAAAAAATACTGGATTGTGCAGTACTGAAATAGATTTATATTGAAAAAGTTAATGTTAAATATGTGAACCCAGCCAACATGTTATTTACTAAGCTTTAAAGATTGTAATTCTTAAAAATTAATAAAACTTTTTTTTTAAAAGAAAAGAACAAAGCAAAGGTGAAAATGAAAAAAAAAAGGCATTTTTTTTTTCCAAAGATGTTAGGAGACACATTTGTGGTGAATAAACCTCTGAAAAGTCTGTGGAAACATCCCCAACTGGCTTTGGTAGTATCCCAGATGTAGGATTGATAGAGGCAGTCCTGAGAGTCAGCAAAAGTAACTTTGAAGTGGAGTCATGGAGGATCTAGAAAGTCAGAAATAGGAAATGAAACTGGAAAATGAAGATTTGGGAGGGGGGTAAGAAGAAAAAAGAAGTTGTCTTTCCTTCCCCTTTCTCCCTATCTCCTGAAGTGTCACCCAACCAGCAGTCTTTCTTCCATGTTCACACTGTGGGATTAAGTCACTTAGATCAGCACTGATTAAGGGAGAAGAGCAGAAGAGAGTTGTGTCCAGAGCAGCTACTCTGCTAGCTGTCAGAGAGAGGCTGGTAGATGGGTCTCGGACCTCTACAGAAATAATATACATAGCATAAATATAGTAGAATAGGGTGGGTGGATGGATGGATGGATGGATGGATGGATGGATGGATGGATGGATGGATGGATGGATGGATGGATGGATGGATGGATGGATGGATGGATGGATGGATGGATGGATGGATGGATGATGATGGATGGATGGATGGATGGATGGATGGATGGATGGATGATGGATGGATGGATGGATGGATGGATGGATGGATGGATGGATGGATGGATGGATGGATGGATGGATGGATGGATGGATGGATGGAGATTAAGGAAAGCTAGGATAGAAAATGCATAAGAATATATAAATTGGTAGGCTTAAACAGGTGAACTAAAATTAGGTGACAAAAAAGGTGATAAACACTTGAATAAAGTTGCTGCCAGATGATAAAGTGGAAAAAGAATTCAAAAAGAAAGACAGCACTGAAGTTGGTTAGAGCCAGTTGGAGATATAAGGAATCTACAGTACAACGCTTAGAATAATAGCAATGGAGCTGTAAAGTTCAGATAGAGAAACAAGTTTGGAATACAGAAGAACTTTAGTTGCCTTGACCCTCAAAGGAAAGAGTACAATCTCCCCTTTCCCTCTGTTACCCATGATGTGGAGAAAAGTAAGGACTGAGTCCCCTCTCTCTCTGCTCCTCTTTTCATGGATTATAGGGGAAGCAGAGGAAAAGTAGTAGTAGAAAATGGCTGTAGGACAAAAGAGGGGTCTTCCACCCAGCCTCTATTGCCTTCCAGGCACTCCCTATAGACAGAATCCCCTTCTGTCTTATTGTTGAGATGGAATAGTGATCCAGAGAGGATCCAATATTACCAGTGGCATAGAACTAGTGATGCCAAAGCAGCCTATCTGCAACATGTAGGGCTCCAGTAACTCGAAAACTGGTGATTTTTCATTTGGTTAGCACAACTGATAAAGAAAATTGACTGGATCAGCTATGTCATGAGGCCAGCACCAAAGTGTATGACTCCTTCAATCCCCAAAGGATTTTTTTCCCCTAAACCATGCCCCATAGGTTTCATCGTTTTGATATCATTGAGCAAGGAATCACCTTTCACTTTCTGGGCAGATCTGAACAATTGCTGCTCATTCAGGCACATGTGATCTACTTATACTGCTCCACTACTTGTAATCTCCTTCCTAAAAGAATAAGAGTACAAAAAATAGCAGCACTGCTAAGTGCCAGGTGCTGGCAAACTCAGGGAACAAGAAACCACTTGGGCTTCTAGGAAATTCTTTATGATATTATGATAAAATGAACAGAATCATAAAAGCCTGTTAGGGAAGGAGTGGCAGAATCTGGGGGCAGAGTTAAAAGAGGGATCAGTCTAAAATCCATACATAACCACAAGCAAACTACGCCCAAACACACTTGAATTCCACTGAATTTATCTTTATCTAACTCCAAACAGGTGCTAACCATCTGTTGAGACTCGTCCTGTGTGTAGGAATGGGTAGCAATGAATCAGTTTAATTGGACCTTCACATGTGGAATGGATCTTTGACATCTGACACTACCAAGGCAATTCTCCCACACAACAATTGCCTAGTGGAATTAAGGGGCAGATAATCTTTCTCCCTCTCCTGAACTCAAGATTCTCTTCCATAGTTATTGTTTCCTGTTTTGTCCCTCTTGTCTTGTTGCCTACTTTTCCCAAGGCCTGTTAAGCATTCCAGCACACAATGCATTTATGGTCAAACCTACATTAGGAAAGGCTATTAGAGGCACATTATGATCCTGTAGAGAAAACAGGCAGGAACCAAAAATCACATGCAGGTCCAACGCTTCATTGGTTTACATTGGACAATATTATTAGGTGGGTCATTCTTTGCTATACCAGGCCCCAATGCTGATATGTTTTACCCTTGTTTTATTATTGTGTTACTTGTTTATTTGATTTATCAGACTGCCTAACTACAAGCCTTCCCACTTGATAATCCTAATATTGTATTTTACAGTATTTTTATAACAGACTTTTATCATTACTGGAGAACATATTTTTTAAAAATATGAAGTCCTGGATCAATACTGCAAATAAGAAATTAATAAATAAAATAAGTTAGTGTCAGGCAGGAAACACTACCAGCTAATTCTACTGTATTGTAAGGCTACATTAACAGAATCTGGCAAGTCTGAAAGTACAAATCTCTCTTAACAGCCTGATCAAATAGGGCAGGTCTTTCCTAAGTTTCTTTCTCTAACTCAGACATGTCAAACTTGTGACATCACATGATGTCGCGCAACGTATCGGGACGGTTTTGCCATTGCCGGCAATGGGCGCGGCTTCTGGATGATGCGTCTGGATGATGCGTGGGCCGGCAGTTTGACACTCCTACTCTAACTACTAAGCAACTCTGAGCTCCTCCCTCTTTTAGTTGATCATTCCCTGGGCAGCATCTCTTCCGTACCTCCCTCAAGGCCACGTCCACTTACTATTGCAGTTAGTATCATTACAACAGCATCTGTTTAACAAACCAACTAGGCAACTTTTTCATTTAATTCTCTAACATGAGGATGAGAAAAGGAGGTCATCTGAGTCCAAATTAGCAAGAATATTTGGTCCATCACACTTGCTTTGGCATGGATAGCTTCTCTTCCCTCCTTAACATTTCATAAGAATGTTGTAAGAATTACAGTCCTTTTTTTTTGTATTGTGTGTAGAGAAATGTTGTTCGATTGCTTCTTTTTCACAAGGAGTTGTAAGTGTGTCCTCCATTGTCCTTCTGCCATAACAAGGACAACAAGTTTGTTTTCTCCTTTACTTATGTGAGAAAGGGGTATTTTGTAGCACTACTGTAAATGGAAATGTAATATTTCTGTTTGCAGTTCCAATTTCACAGCTGAATGGGATTTGCAGTGAGAGAATTCTAATAAAATGAAGAAACATTTAATGCAGTGACTGGCAGGTAGGAGAAGGGTATGCGGCAGTTCCATTTTTCTGATTATGTTAACAAAACATGACATGTGCTCTTATAACATACTGACAAGAATTTGATTTACAATTTAAATCTGATGACTGAAACACTGATTAGATAACTTTTTCCCCACAAGCTCCATTTACCATTTAAATTGCTTAATATAGAAATAGATATTTTTGTTTCTAGAAATTAGCATTCCAAATTTTAATTTTAATTTACTTCTACATAGTACTTCACAAACTCTGGCTAGGCACATCAGTACTTTGATACTTGATTAAACAAGTTAGGAACCATTGAATTTTTCGAATCCATATTAAGATACGGGGTTTTTGTTTTTTGTTTTTTTTAAATACAGTTGAGAGATACTTCAGATGCAAAGTTGGACATGATTTAGACAAACTTAAATACTTCCACCCTTATAGTCTGAGTCCTTAATGTGATGCCTTTATGCCTTGAATTTTCAACTCCTCCCAGTTGGATACCCATCAAGTTTACCTAACATTATTGTTTGTATTTTTTTAAAAAATGGAAAACTAGCGTGATACAAAGCAATGTACTAACTTCAAATCTAATCTTTATTTTCAAAAATGCTTTTGTGCCCAACCCTTTACCTCAGATACATTCTTAGAAAATAAAATTTACAGAAGGCCACGATTTGATGCTTTCTTTCAGAAAGTGTGCTAATCTAACCAAAAATACAGAGGGAAGGTGAAATGATGGAAGCCAAAATAGATTGGGGGGAGGGGAATCACTTCTCTTTTTGCCTGCTAGTAAATAAACATTTTGTGGTTGGCCAAACCCCAGCATTTTGTGAGAATGATACATACTAAGTGAAAGGAAGATGGGTGATGGGCAGTATGAACTACCAATCTGCTGCCAAAAAGGAGTGAGTGGGGCCTGCTTTAAAGACCCAGAAATCTTCTGGGAAAAGACAGTTGAAACTTCACAATAACAGAATAATGGAGTTGGAAGGGATCTCGGAGGTCTTCTAGTCCAACGCCCTGCTAAAGCAGGAAACCCTATACCATTTCAGACAAAGAGAGGGAACGAAGGTAGCATCACCCCACTGCAGCAGCACAGCAGCCAGAAAATGGCATCTGTGCTCCAGAGGTAGCCTCCAGCCTTCCCCTCTAGAGGTTCAATTGTTCCACTACGTTCCCTTAAAAATTACTTAAAATTATTTAAGTATTATTATTATTATTCAAGGACAACTTTAGGATGAGCTCAAGAGTCATATTAGGTAGTTGTGGGATCCCATGAAGCTCTGGAGCACAAATTATGGGATCGCCCACAAAAAAAAAATCTGTTTATTTATTTATTTATTTTTACCATAACTGCAGAAAATACTTCCTTTGCGGATTAGATGGTTTATCCTTCTGAAGGCGTGAGTTCCTGATAAAGTCCCACCAACTCTCTTTTTTAACTAACAAAGTACAGGTAGTCCTTGACTTACAACAGTTCACTTAGCGACTGTTTGAAGTTACAACAGCACCGGAAAAAGTGATTTATGACCGTTTTCCACACTTACAACCATTGAAGCATCTCCGTGGTGATGTGATCAAAATTCAGACACTTGGCAACTGATTCATATTTATGAGGGTTGCAGTGTCCCAGGGTCATGTGATCCCCTTTTGCGACCTTCTGACAAGGAAAGTCCATGGGGAAACCAGATTCACTTAAGAACCATGTTACTAACTTAACAACTGCGGTGATTCACTTAACAACTGTGTCAAGAAAGATCATAAAATGGGGCCAAACTCACTTAATAACTGTCTCATTTAGCAACAGAAATGTTGGGCTCAATTGTGGTTGTAAGTCAAGAACTATCACTTTCTCGAAAAGCCAGTTTCAGTGCCTGAAAAATGGATCTCTTTTGTCCCTTAATCTATTGGCACTCAAAGATCTCAGTCAGGGTTGCCAGACATATCTAGCAATGAGTGGAAACTGTGATTGGATTCCACCACTCCTTCATCAAAATTGATAGCGTATATCTAGCATAGCATATTTGATCAGTAAAGCAGATTTCCCATTCTAAAATGGGGTTGTAAAACATAACTCTGGTTATTAACTGAAGTAAGGTACTAATGACAGCTGTTAGTGAACAGATAATGGACTGACTTCCAGGCTTCTACAGTCAAAACCAAAAGGGAGAAAGGTTAGCTTTCAATCTCTCTTCCTTTTTTTCCACCACTCCAAAATGAAATCAGAGCTCATACATAATTTCAAACAGCTCACTGAAAATGATTTAGACTGAACTCTGCTGACTCCCAAAAACCACTGAGTAATCCCAGGCATGGGTAAGATGTTCTGTGATTTATTTCATTTTATTTTTGGCTGGATGACCCTGCTTCATTTTCACAGGCAAAGGGTCAAAATGTATTTCTAATAACAATGTTTGCTGGTCTCACCTGGAGCACTGGAGGGAGAGCGAGGTATAATGATAAAGCTGCTGGATCTTTTGCTAAATTTGATGGGCTAAAGGGCTCCTTTGTTAGCTGCCAGTTCTAATTTATGTTACATTTAAGGGTTGGAAGAGTTCTCTCCTGTTTTGACATTGCATGTGACATTAGGACATCTTCTACCGTATGGCATTTTAAACAGCTATGGGGAACAGGGGATAAATTTTACAAATTAACTATGGCAACATGGAGAAGGCCAACATTGTTCTGTTCTTGGGATCCAGGGACCCTTAAGATAGTGGCTGTGTATTTGGGAATTGCTTAGAATCTGTCTAAAGCTGGGTTGAATCATTTTTTTAAGTTAGATTAGCCCTCTAATGGGGATATGTATTGTTGTGGAACTGGACACAGTGTCCTTTCACAAACTTTGGCTCTTATTGCTATCAATAAACAGCATGCCAATAGACTAAAGTGCTTACAATGTAAATTAGGAATGCTGATCAAGAAATGTGTTAAACAAGAAATACATTCAGGTAACAAATGTTTCTACATACAGTATAGTTTGTGTTCTGCGGGGATGGTGATTAAAGAGTGATACCAGGTAATTGAAGAAAGAAGGGTGAACTTTGAGTTGCAAGAAGGAGGAAAATGAGTTACATACTTCCTGAAATTCCTTTTCCTTTGCACAAACTGAAATAACAATTTCAACTTTCTTAATCTGAAACATTTATGACCTTATCAATTGTATGTCACCAAGAAGCTTATAAATTCCCTAGTGTATAAACATGAAGCTTAGGTGTCACTTTTTAGTATATGTATGTAGCTTTTGTTGGCTGGTATCTTGTAAAACCAAGGAGACTCTTTCATTTATTATTATTTTTTAATCATTCCAAAAATAACAGTAGATCAAAAAACAAAATTCCAAAGTATATTGTTTTGAGCTTATGCAAAGTTCATCCTGACAGTTGGCTCCAAAAGATCAAACCTCCATATGGCATCTCAAAAGGTCAAAACCAGCATTAAATTGTGCATTAAAAATCAAAGCTCTGCAATATAGAGGCAGTTGGATAAATATTTCTATAACTTAAAAGGAGGCTCAAAAGGAATCATTCCATACTTTTTTCCAATTCTGAATGCAACATTGTTCAAATCAGCACAATGCCAATGCCTCCTGCTGCTTGAGTTTTAGAGAAAAAAAGGGGGGTAAAAGTATTGCATTTCTTTTTATGGTACAAAATGCATTGTAACCCAGAACACTCAATTACAGCCCTTCTCCACTGACAATTTGCATGAATTTATTCATTTGACTGATCTTTATTGTTTCACTGGTAACACAGAGCATATTAGCCCTAGGCAAAAAAGGTTATGCTTAATTTGTTTCCATAAAGTATTTGTGACTCACATTAATATCATCAAGTCAATCACTTTACCGATTTTATAGCTCTTTTAAATCGTTAATGAGTACATTTTGAATGAAAACCATGCCATGTTTTTAAAAGTAATCATTCCATTCCCATTTAAATTCCAGACCAGTCTTGGTCAATTTTAGCTGAGCTTACATGTCAATTTTTTTAATAACCAAATTTTAGATATGATTCTTTACAAGCTATGCTGTGTTTCTATTTGGTGTTACGTGTTATCCCTCCGAACCTCATACATTCCTTTTCTGTAAAGAAGACTACATGTGTAAGGAACTCTTGACAGTTAGGAGAAAGAGGATGATGATACCAGCAATTTGTGGGAAATGCTTAATGTTGTAATGGGCAAAGCATTGTATCCTTCACTGTGATTTGTGCAAAACTTTGAAACTTCGGATGAAAGCAAATCCTTATTTAAATAGCATGGTGCCTGCTATCCTATAGAAATAACCCCAGCCAAATACTTTGTAACATTTGAATAAGGATGCTTCAGAACTGGCATGAAATATACTTGAATCTAGAAGCATATTTCATTCCTCGGACAAGAAGCAATGGATGGAAACTAATCAAGGAGAGAAGCAAGTTAGAACTAAGGAGAACTTTCCTGACAATGAGAACAATTAATCAGTGGAATGACTTGCCTCCAGAAGTTGTGGGTGCTCCAACAACCAAGAAGAGATTGGACAACCATTTGTCTGAAATCACATAGTTTCCTGCCTGAGCAGGAGATTGGACTAGAAGACCTCCAAGGTCCCTTCCAATTCTATTATTCTGTTACTGTCTTAACATATTCAATGATAGCTTTCTGGTTATTTCCACCTAAATATCTCCTCAGGGCAAGGAGATGCACTGCAGCCTAAGCTGCTTGTCTCTCCTGCTTCTCCCAATTGTTTTTAAAACCAGGTTCAGAAATTCCAGCGCAGATTGCAGTGGTTTGGCAACAGGATGAGGCTGTATTTAGTGCAGTCCAGATTATACCTACTGCAGGACATGGCTGGTCATTCCTCTGCTTCTTGTCCTTCCCATACATGCAGGGAAGGCATATATGTATGTTGCTGGCTCCTGTGTAGACTGGTCTCCCAGCCCCTGCCTTTTCCTTCTCACTAGTTCCCATGACTTTCCCTTGTTTTATCAGACATTTGCATACATGGAAGCTTTCAACACCTTCCCCACATTATCTCTTTTGATATTAAGCTTTTTTTTTCTTCTTTCCCCTCCTGATACATCTCCTGATGTAGAATCCCCATTACTTTGATTCTACAGTAATCAAAGCAATAGTGGAACAGCTTGTTTTTTTCAATTCTACAATTAGGTACATGGAAACTTTATAGCAAGGAAGATCTGGCAGTTCAGATGCATGGAAACAGTAGGAACATTCTTCCCACAGGGAGATGTGAGAATTGAATGGAGCATGAGCTTCTAGGGGACAGGATAGTTCATTGACTCAACAGGCCATCGGTGGAACAAAAGCAAGAGTATGCAAAATCAGCCACTGCCAACCAGCAGAGAACAGGATGAAATGGCTGCCCCAGGCAGCAACCAGCCATTGGGAGAGATGGAGCATGTCAGGCAATGCAGCCAATCAGAGGCTGCTATTACAATAAAACAAAGCATGGGGAGGCATATGCTCTGAAGGGCTTAAGATGGCTCAGATCAGGAGGAAAAAGCAGTTTTGAACTGAAGCTAACATAAATGTGAGGTGCATTTATGATGTGGGGGCTGGATGTAGGAGGAAGATCATACATTGAGTATATTAGTATATTATTCATTCCTGGGCTCATCAAGTGTGAGTGGCCCTTAATGGCCCTTAGTGGTGATGAACCAAGCAGAAAGTACAAATTAATAACTGTGTGTGTCTGTAATTTATGTGTTTATTTGTTTATTCAGCTTATATAACCGTCTGTCTCAGATATGTGACTCCAAGCAGTTTACAATAAAATAGATAAAACTGATAAAATATATAGTATAGAAATAAAAACACATAGCAGCAAGTAATTATATGGCCAAGATCATCTTTAACTTTTATTTTCATTGCACAGAATCTCCTATTGATCTCTTTTTCTATTTAATCTTCCCAAACTGATTGACCCCATACTTAAAGTTTAGAGTTTGGATCTCCATCGCCTTCTTTGAGTATGGATTTAGCATGGATAAAGTTTCTTCTTTTAGAGTAAAAATTTCACTCCTTACCACTAGAATTTTTTTAAAATCTTTTTTTATTGCAGTGGTATAAAGATCTGGCAAGTAGAATTGGCTCTTCATAATTCCTCTCTAGTCAAAGAGAGGACTTGAGATCACCCACAAGTGCTCAATACAATCGCTTCTCTCAAGGAGACCTCAAGAAAAGCATTTTTCCAAAGAGTTTAGAGATTTTGGGGACAAGAGAGCAGACATTTTGTTGAAACCACAGTCCATGCCTTCAAAAAAGGGCACTGGATTTGCATACTTCCTTTTCTAATTACTTCTGGATATTGTTTGTTAATTGCTTTTCAGCTGTTAGAATTAACCTTTGGATTCATAGGTTTTACAGCACCAAGTGAGTTTCCTTCCAACCTTAGCAACATAAGTTTTAAATACAAGTTTAAGGACTTTTTTTTTTTTAAGTAAATGGAATAAATAGTAAAAAGGATGTTTAGAACTTTGATTTTGGAAAGTTAGCAAAGGCAGAGGATCTCAGGGTTTGGGATTGGGCAATAAATTCAAGCAGTGATGTGCATGGGAAGAGATGGGAGGCAAGGGGCAAGCTGTTGCCAGGGGAAACGCCCCCATTCTTCTTCTCTGAGATTGTTCTTATAATGGTACATGATAATAACCTTGAGAGAAAGGGCAAAGAGACACAGTCAAGGGAACAGTCAAAGAAAAGGCAACTGAGTCCACAAGCAGGAATGTGGACAGAGCAAAACACTCAGAAGAGACCTTCCCTAGTTTTGTGGGCTGTAAAGGTGATAGGGGAAGAGATGTACTTTCAGACTTGCAAAATTCTGTTAATGTAGCATAACAAGAAAGTAGAATTACACATCTGGTCATGTTTCCTGTCTGCTGCAGCTCATAAGACTGACATTTTCCTTTCAGAACACAAGACAGTAATTGATATACTTCTCACCAATCCTGACTTGTAAACCTTCCCTAATTTAGCTCAGTTTCAACCGGCATTTTAAATAGTAACAGCAGAAGCTTAATATATTCTGCAATTATAGCTTGTTACAGGATACTACAATCTCTCATGCAAATTCCTGTACTATGCACAATTGAATTCAAATTATTCTTCAACACAACAGCAAAACTAATTTCATATATTAAAATCTAACTGGCACAATAGGCATGGCCATAGTTATTTAAAAAAACAGTTTTTTTTTAATAAAAAAAGTCTGTGTATCTTGAATTGCATAGAAAAATCCTCCAAATGAGTTATAAATATAAATTTTCCAGCACAGTAAAGGTGGTATACAACACATCCACATTTTCACAGATAAACGCTTGCCATGAAGTACACTTGCTTATTAATTTGAACTGAATCAGATGAACTTAATTCAGTGTAAATACCTTCATATATATTAACATCTTTATTTACATTACATTTCATGGACATAATATTTTTTTTGCTCATACATAGAGAGGCTTCGGACTTATTTACTTACTTTAAATGGTTCTAGAGCTCCACTGTCTGGTAAGTGGCTTGAATTCAAAATATAAAAAGTTAATTTACTAATTTTCAAATTAAATAGATAACACTCTTATAAAACGTGTTACCTGCAGATTCTAGGAGTCCTGATAGAAATCTTTTTTGGGGGGGGAAGCATTATCACTGTTCTTCTTGCAATGTACATATAAGCATTCATTGGCAAACTATTCTTTTGCTCTGCATCCTAATTTCCTGACATATCTGAAGATATATACAAAGCAGTCCAGATTAATCTCATTTGCATTTTGAACTGAATTCAGAAAGACTGGAAAATTTTTATTGTTTCAAAAAGCCCATATTCATATGTTTGCTAGCTAGAATCCAAAACTAAGAGGTAAACTTTTCCCTCTTTTAATTAATTAATTAATTAATGATAAAATAATTAATTAATGAAGGTGCTATTTTATTTACACTCGCTTACGTGCATTGATAGATCACATCACCTTTCATTTATCTAATTCCCATTGAAGTGTTAGTCTCTGTTGTTGGGGGGGGGCTAGCTTAAAATCATAGATCATAAAACATAAAACAATTAATTACCCCAATAAATTAATTCATGCCTTTATTTGCCCCCTTCACAAAATCTCACCTATCACTGTGGTACCTCCGGGCTTAGAACATGTCACATGATCTAGCTGCTGTTTAAGCATGAGGGTGGATAATTGGGAAAAAGTCATAAATCTCACTAGCAGACATAAATGAACAGGGAAGTTTGAGGGTTATTTTTGTTGACATCTCTCTGAATGACTTAAAACATTCCACCCACATTTTGATAAAGGAGACAGGGTAGCTCATTATTTTTTTCCTATGTCTTATGTTTTATTCCTTGTCTGATTTGAAGCTTGCCTGGAAGTACATTTGACACATTTTATACAATCCTGAACTCTGTTTTCCTCTTAATGTGTTTACTTTAAGCATTTCAATGAGACCAATAAGGAGAAAAAATGTTTCAAAAGGCAGACAATGCTCATGAAAAAAAAATATCTTTTCCCCCTCACTAGTGAGAAATTGAACTTAGATGTGTGTGTTTTTTAATATGAAAATATGCAAGGTGGAAATGTCAAACCCTCAAATGGGAAGCTTCTTACTAAAATGTGACTTTGCTACTAAATTGCCTATAATCCCAGAAAACTGAATTTTGTGAGAATAATGCAAGATTTAGCAGTCAGTTGCAAAAAGAAAAATCTCTTTGAGCAATGTTCTTACTTGATGTATACTTTTTTATGTGAAATGGTTTTTCTGTCCTCCTACTGTGGCTTGGTAAAAGGCACCTCTGGGAGACTACGTGATAAATAAATGTTCTCGAGCGTATTTAATAAACACTTAAAGAAAAGCTCGCATACTGCATTGAAGGATGAAGTGGAAATGGACGTAACATGCATTTTGGAGCTTCTATTGAGGACGTCAAAACCTTAGAGTCCTTTTTACAAAAGTTAAAAGTAATTGTAATGTCAAATAGAAGAACACATCACAACCATAATCTTTTAACTAAACTCTAGTCCTGTAGACCTGTACTCTCTCACACATCCATTCATTCTCTCTCTCTCATCTAAAGGCTTAAGCATAAACATGATGCCATAAAGCCATAGCTGGATCTACTGTTCTATTTTTTTATTTTCTAAAAGGGGTGACAAATATATTTGGGCCTGGACTGTAACATGTGGATATGATACTTAAGCAACTTTTCTTTGGAACCAACTTCTGTACAAAGTGTAATTTTCAATGGGCACCTTTGAATTATTGGGTTCGGTTCATCATTTTTAAAGTTTGAAATAACTTACACTTTTTGAAAGGACCTACGTAAATATTAAGATCTTCAGAAAAGATCTTTTCCAAGTACTATAATTAGGAAAAATGCATTATCTGTTTACAAAATAGAAAATCTTCTTTGTAGTTGGCACCCCACATGCGCAGTTCTCTCACAAGAGAAAGAGATGATAGACACTAAGTTTGCTTTCTATACAATGCCAAATCAAAATATTCCTTTTTGGTTAGACATTTTGAAGTTAAATATTAATAGATGCAGATCTTTTTTTACCATGTAACCTGATTTCTCTAATTCATTCTTGCTCTTTAAAAAAAATCCACACATTCCTTATGCAGAATATATTCTCATTATACAGCTGTGATGCAAAAGTTTCAATGCCAATTCAAGATAAAAATTTCCTATGGTATGCATGAAAGAGCAAAAGATTTGAGATTGCCATCCTTATCTGACAGTACATTCCACAAAAGTAATTGAGCTTATTTCTGAAAAGACACCAGCAGTGGCTCACCATAATCCACAGTAACTTCCAGTTAGCACTGTCTTCTGCTGATTATAGGTTGAGGAAATCTGGGAGGAAGCATTATGGAGGAAGTAGCCACTAGGCTGCCATAATCTAGAGGGTATTTATAGACAGTTCCTTACAATATCTCATGTTAAGAACTAATAATTATCTTAGAACTAAGAGTACTAATCATCTGGGATACCTGTGACTCTAAAATGGGGCACAAATCTGATATTTTCTCTGAGATGTCCTCAGAGCAAGCAGTCTGAACCAGTGGGACCCTGGAATGGCTACTAGCTCCAAGGCCTCCTCTCTCTCCTTGCAACTAACCTACTACCAGAAAGTCTGCCCAGCCTGCTACTTTAGCTTGAGAATTCCTTGAAATGAGGTCTTAGGTTCTTCTATGTAACTGCCCATCATGATGCATTGCTCTGGAGAATCTGCAGTATTGGCATAAAGAAGAGCCAGTACAACTCTCAAAGGAATTACCTGCTTTGAGATTTACCTCAGAATGAGACACTGAATAAGCAGTGCTCCATTCTGAAGATCTAGAGGACCTGACCTCAATCTATCGTGAGGGGCTTAGCTGAATAGCTGCATCTGCTTTAGTATCTCCATTCCACACTGCCTTGCCCCATGTAGTTGCAGCAGCTTCATGGATTAAACATGCTTATGCATCTACATTCCTATTGTTTATCTGGCAGAGGCTGTTGATTATTGTGATCTATGCCTTTGAAAAAGCAATACCATAGCTAGAAGAAGCAAGTTTTTAAATCCCAATGTATTTCACAAATGATTTAAGTTGTGGCTTGCCCAATTGGGTGCCCTTGGCAAAAGGTGGCTTTCTGGAGCTCTCTTCTTAGTGGTCATGAGGTTAATCAGCATTGGAGCCAAGACCTCAAATCTCATGACTATTAATCATGGTTTCAGGCATATGGCATTCAAAGTGGTTGTAAATCATGATAACAGCCACCACAAATTGATCTATTGAACTGCAAAGCAGTCTTGTTTCACTGATGAAAAAAAAATGAGGAATGAGCTTGGGTAAGGAAAGTAAACAGGGTAACATAATGTTTATTTTACTTGCTTTTCTTTTGGGAGGTAGATTCTTTCAGTCACTTGCCTCTCATGTGCTCCCAAAGCAGCAAAATAACATTATTTTTTCAACAAATCTTCATTTATTTCAAGCCCAAAGCCCACTCCCATCTCTCTCTCTCTCTTCCTCCATCCATCCATCCAGCTATCCATCCAGCTAGCTAGCTATCACAATGAAATAGGCATCAAATAAATTTAACAAACAAACAAACAAAATTATAATTAATATTCAAGGACTATTGCTTGCTAATTCAATGTATTCATTCAGTGCATTTGGCTATATATTTCTGTTTACAGATTCATACAAAATATCTGAACTTTAGTGAACTTTTCACAGTCTACTTGCATTCTATCTGTTTATAGAAATATGAATTATACCACAATCCATTCAATGGATTAATCATAAACTGCTTTTACAGAAGAAGAAGTTAGTAAGGAGGGAGTAAGCAAGAAACATAATTACTAGGATAGCAATTCATTCTAGATTTTTCATAATGATTTTATTAAACATCATTAAGCAGATACAACTAATACAAACTACAAAAATAAAAGTATAAAAACAAAAAATTGAAAGTGCAGAGAAAAAGAAAAACGAAAAAATGAAAATATAGCAAAGAAAAAGAAATATATTAAGTGACTTTCCCCTTCATTGTAAGAAGTGTGAACAGTTTTAACAGCTTATCAGCTTCTCTTAAAATAAAACCAAAGAAAATCTCTTCATCCCATATCTCCCCTCATATCTATAAACAGATCCTTACAACCTTGACATTAAGACCTTGTAATGATATGTGAGATTGACCTTGGGAGATGGGGGGGGTGAAGGGTGAAAGGGGTAGAGGCTGCCCAGGGAACAATTGGATAGCAGAATAACCACAGAATAACAGAATAACAAGAGTTGGAAGGGACCTTGGAGGTCTTCTAGTCCAACCCCCTGAATAACAGGCAGAAAAAGAAAGTCAGAAAAGAACTTCCCTAACTTCTAAGGCTGTAAAAAAAAGCAGTGGGAGATTTGTACTATCAGTCTTGCAAGATTGATGTCAACTTTCACAGGTGGATCAGGCAGGAAACATGGCCATATCAGCAAATTCTACTTTATTGTAAGATTACATTAATAAAATACTGTAATGAGTTTGAATCAGCTGACAAAACTCTCCAAAAATTTTCAGTTGGTTGACTGGGGAAAAAAGTTTAGTTTGGATGCAAGCTAGCTTTAACTTTGAAAAAACTGTTTGTTGGGTCCATTTCTATCTTGGTAAAGCCTTGTAAGCAGCAGACAGCAAAAGCAATTTTAGTGAATGGTTGGCAGTTCTGGGGAACCATTTTATTTTACTACTGTGCCCTGGAACAATGATATATTTGCAGCTCCCAAGGGAACTTTCTAAAAGTGTGTCTAGGGCAACTATTGGCGTAGGGTTAGGGTACAGCATCCTTGACAGCTATCCAAGTAGATCTCACTGTATGATACTGTATGAATGAACATGAGACCTCCGTATAGGACCATTTCCTGTATTTGGATAAGTTTTATTCAAAGCATTCCAGATGGTGCTCAGCTTGCACTTAGGAGAGACAGCTGATACTCCAGCTACACCCAATGCTGGAACACAAAATGTACAACTACATATTGCTGTCCTTGAAGACTATCCAAGTTCTATTCAGCATCTGGCTATTTTTTTTTTCAGGGATATATATATAGGATGAGGGTGAAGATTCGTTGTCCGAACTTGTGGGTTGGTTTCTGAACTTTTCATTACCAGGCTAGGTAACATCTTCAGTGGAGTTTAGGGTATATCAGTGTCAGTGTTTTTCTGTTTAGAAGGGCCCATACACATACACATACACATACACACACACAAACACATACACAGACATACATAGACATACACACACACACACACACGCACGCATGCATGCATGCATGCATACCTACTTTTGACATTTTTAAATAAGATAAAAACTAAGACAAACTAATATAAAGAAGGAAGAAAAGTAAATGAAGTCAAAGAGAAAGGAAAAAAATATAAGAAAAGAAAAAAGTTGAAAAACAGAAAAGAAAAAAGATACAAAGCAACTTTTGATATTCTTCACAGCAGTTTTAAGTACATAGTTTAACCTCTCTCTCTAAAGTTACATCACTTATTGTTTTTTCTATAATGTATCCTATCTAATCGTCAAAGCATAAATCACAAATACATTTTTTTTCATTTTTATGCAAAAAAGAATCCCTAAGAGCTTCCAATCACCAATAAATGTAGATGTTTTTACTCTAATCAAAGAAAGGTACATTCATAAAGGTTTAGCATAGCTGTCAAAACAAAACTCATGAATTTTGTGTGCCACTGGGAACTGCCTGTTCCCTTTTCAATATATTCTATAGATTTACAGATACTCGTTGCTTCCACCTGATAACAAAAATGCCTTTGCTAACATGTAATCTGTAAAGCAGCTTCAAGAAGCTGGCAATTTTAACTTATTATGTAGAAAAGACATTAATGGTACAGAAAAAGGCTTGTACTGACTTTTCTTTTTCTTTTTCTTTCAGTTGTATATGGATCTCGAGGCTGCCTGGACAAGTCCCGGCAGTTTTCTTGGCAAGGTTTTCCAGAAGTGTTTTGCCATTGCCTCCTTCCTCGGGCTAAAAAAAAATGACTGGCCCAAGGTCATCCAGCTGGCTTTGTGCCTAAGATAGGAATACAACTCGTGTCTCCTGGTTTCTAATAACTACACCAATGAATCGTTAATAATAAATAAATCTGTCAGCCAACTCAACTACAACAGACATCCAGAGATTATTTTATATGCTTTTTTATTGTTTATTATTCCAACTTTGTACAGTTGGAAATGTGACCAATAGGAAGGGACATCATGTTTGGTGGACATACTTTTATGGGCAGATGATTTTATGGGGAAAAACAGATATCAACTATTGCTATTTATTAAATTTATATGTCCCCCCCCCCACCTCCCTATCCAAAGTGACTCTGGGTGGCTTACAATACAATAAAAAACATACATTTGAAAACATTAAAGTTTGGTCCCTCAACTCAAGTAATCTGGTCCCATGCCATGAAGGCTTTAAAGGTGGTAACCAAACAGTGCAGCTTGCGTAACATCGATGTTACATGGGCCACCCTAGGTTCCTCTACATACAACTGTACAAGCAGCTAGATTCTCTACCAGTTGTAGTTTCCTAATAGTATTTTTCATAGATAGCCCCATCCTTGGACTACTGCATTGCATTGCAGTAGTCCAATCAAGAGATGACCAGGGTATTATGCTGTATTATGTTATTGTATTAATATGCCTGTTTCGGAACTGTTGGTGAGACTGTTAAAAGTCATTTGCGCTGTTTGAAATTGTTCTGCCAGCAGCAAGATCTGACTGCTGGCACAGCAACGGATTCCATTGCAAATGGCTGCTCAGTGGTTAAGAAGCTGAGCTTGTTGGCTGGAAAGCTGGCAGCTCAGGTTCAAGACCAGAGCGCCACATGACGGGGTGAGCTCCCATCCTCACCACAGCTCCTGCCAACCTAGCAGTTTGAAAGCCTGCAAATGGGAGTTGATAAATAGGTACCACTTTGGTGGGAAGGTAACAGTGCTCTGTGATGTCATGCTGGTCACATGACCACAGAAATGTCTTCATTTGACTAGTGGAATAAAATCCCCAGGGAACTCCTGTCACTGAATATCCTTTTTATATTCGTGGAATTATTAATACTTAAATTAACAGTTTAATAATTAAATTAAGTATTTAATTATTAATTAATAATTAAATAGTTAATAATTTTAGTTAAATAGTTAATAATTAAATTAATAATACTTAATTTAGTATGGCAGCATGAAATGGCAAGAGTTCACAGAATGAATATTTTCATTTAGAAAAAAACTAGCTATTTTCAGATCATAATGATACAAAATAACTTCAGGCAAATATTAAATATTGATTAAAGGCAAACTGCTACATAATTTTAAAATCTCAAAGATGAATACGTTTTGCCTAGGTTTTGGTCCTGGGTTTGTCTGTATAATTGTTTGAGGTTTTTTCACCCACTCAAGTGCTTCACTTGCAGTTGTACTACTTTGAGAGTATGTGTTGTCATACAGCCTTTATGAATGACTGAGGGCTGCGTCCTGCAAGAGAATTTAAGAAAATATTTGCTTACTGATAACAGTGACAAAGGACAAATAAGCTGTGCATTCACCCAACTAATTTAGATGGGCAGTATATTTTTCAAAATAAGAAAATAACAGGAAGAAGAATGTATTTGTGTTAAGACCTGCAAAATCATGTCTCATGCTGTAAAGCAGGGGTCCCCAACCCCTGGTCCTTGGACAGGTACCGGGCCGCGGCATGCCAGCAACCGATCCACACAAACAAGCAAAGCCCCATCTGCGGGATGCAGGCAGCACACAAAGCCACACCCCCTCTGGTCTACAGAAAGACCTCTCTCCACGGAACCAGTCCCTGGTGCCCAAAAGGTTGGGGGCCTCTGCTGTAAAGTACTGTGAAGTGTGCTAGGTTTAGAAGAAAAGCATTTGTAATTACAAGTTGGAGAATCTGAATATGTGATATATTTTGTATTATAAGTCTAAGTGCTATTGCTATCCATTTCATGTAATTGGAATGGATGGATGGATGGATGGATGGATGGATGGATGGATGGATGGATGGATGGATGGATGGATGGATGGATGGATGGATGGATGGATGGATGGATGGATGGATCATGAGGTTTATAGTCGATTCGCAACAATTTCACAAACTCAAGAGATAGATCATCACATATATATGTATGTGCGTATATGTATGTATGCACGTGCACGTGCATGTGTGTAAATGTATTTGTGTGCATGTATACATGCACGTCTAGCTATCTATCTCATTAACTAAATAACTAATGGCATGTAGCTTCAGATTATACAGTACTGTATCTGCAAACAGTGTCTGAAGTATTTTAAAGCAGCTATTTCTTTTTCTGGGGTTAGACAGCTACCCTTCACATTTGCTGTATAATCCTGGGAAAGATGCAGCTATTGTAAGGTTTCACAGGCAAGTTTTAGGCTTTAGAGATTCAATCCAAACATTGCACAGCTCTGCTAATTAACTTCGGCATGTAAGAGTAATGGTTAGTGTATAGTGTTAATATATACTTTATGTTGCATTTAAAAAGTAAGATACAATCAGTGTTGCAATCTATCTTTTAAATCAAGAAAAGCCTTGCACTGGAATGACATAGTAAGTACAGCTTCAAGATTATTTTTTTCTTCTAAATCATAGAACTCACGAATTGAATAATAAGCAGGAATTGGAGTAATATGCAGTAGTAAGCTCTTTTAAAACTGAGAATTACTGCCCTAGGCTAGGGAAATATATCACACATATTCCAATTCTTGATTTTCATTCCATAAATTGCACATGATGGTATAGTGTGTTCTGCTACCTTGTTAACATTTGCATGGTCATAAGTAAGGGGAATATATGTAATTTAGGTTAAGAAGAAAAGCGTTCGTAATTACAAGTTGGAGAATCTGAATATGTGACATATTTTGTCTTATAAAGGTGGTGAACAAGAATGGTTCAAGTTATACTGAGGGAATTATTACCTGTGCTGCTATTACAGTGTTTGAATATAGAGAATTTATGTCTATGGAGAGCACCATAAAATACTCTGAAGCATTTTGATGCATTTTATATATTGAACAATGCTAATTTGTGCTTAGCATTTTCAGTATAGCACTTCAAGGCTAGAGACGGAGAAGTAAATTGAAGTAAATGATTGAAGAATGAGTCAAATTAGAGTTTATTTTCATTTACATGCTTGTCTGGTGATTACAGCCACTCGTCCCTTTTCTGCTTTTGCACTTGTACTTGAACCTTATTGTTATTTTATTTGTCCCCTTTATCTAGGGATTTACAAGTTAGCTAAGAAAGGGTTTAAACTATGTTTTCCACTACCTCACACTCATTTGCAGCTAGCAACACTGTAAGTCAGAAGATTCTGAACAATTAGGAAGAGAAGAAGAGAGAGTTCACCCAGGGCGTCATGGCAACACAGATGAAAGAAACCAGAACTTCGGTTTCCTAGTCCGATTTCGCTTTGTCTGGAGACCCAAAGAGATCAGAAAGTCGCCCTGGAGAGGCAACGAGGAGGAAGGGAAACCTTGGGAGTTCGGAGCCAATGGCGGTTGGCCCAAACGGACTGAGGAAACTCTTCAAACAGGCAGGAGAAAGGCTGCCAGCAAGTACACAGACAGCCCAAGCCACAGACAGCCAGGGAAGAAGTGAAGAGATGCAGTAGCGCCGCCGAACAGCTGTCAACAACGTGTTTGATCTGGGTGAGATTCTTCTTTATTTCTCTTCCCTATGGACTTTTAAAATATAATTCCCTGAATTGGATAACTTTTAAAAGTAAAAAACCCCAGGAAGACTTGGGAAGAAGAGAGTTAAAAGCGGCGAGAAATCCGGAATGGGGGAACAAAATTAAGGAATATAAAAAATATGCAGAACAGATTCGAGACTGATTGAAAAGAAAACAATGATAATCTGTTGTTGGCTTTTTTTTTTATTATTTGGGAAGATTTTTTTACTTTGTTGTGAAAGAGCATTTTAAATAAAAGTTTTACTACTGGATGGAGACACTATAACTAATGAGGACATCTAATGGTGAAGGAAGATACTACAATAATACAGAAAAAATCAGAAGAGGATGACCTTGAAACAACACCTGTGCTAAACAAAGAACATCCTGTGTTTCTACAAAAGAAAAAAAATATTTTCTTTAACTACATCTTTTGACTTTAGACATAACTATTATAGAAACTATTTAGAGACAGGGTTTTTTTTCTTTTCTTTTTTCTTTTTTTCTCTAATATTTTTGAACTGACAGAAATATTTGGATTAGACTTATGCAGTTGGTGTTTTTTATTTTGCTGGATTACAGCTTAAAGTAGTTGCCTTTTTAAAACTTGTATTAGCCAAAAGCAGTTGGCTCCTTTCTAAACCTGGATTATAGCCTAAAATAGTTGGCTCCTTTTTAAAGTTGGATTATAGCCTAAAGCAGTTGGCTTTTTTCCTCTCTCCTCCCTGTGGATTTACAAAATTTGCCTGATTGAACAATGAGTGCATCAAACCTCACTAAAATTACAAAAAAACCTGCTTCTGCACCCTCTTCTGGAACATCCAGTCCAGCAAGTCAGGGATCTATTGAAGCAATATTACAACGAGAGAAGGCAAACAACCTCCAAAAAGAGATGCATGCGACCTTACAATTAATGCAAGAAATGATGCAGAAGAATCATCAAGAAACAAAAAACAACCTTGATAAGCTAAACAAACAAATGCTTGACATAAAGACACAATTTGAGGTTCATCAACAAATGATCCTTAAAAATGAACAAAGAATTCAAAAGGTGGAAGATCAATCAGAAGATACTGGGGGGGGGGGAAATTGAAGCACTAATGATAGAGAATGAAAGATTAGAACAAGAAAATCAAAACCTAGAAGCAGTCCCTGCTTTGGAAATGGAGATTCCAGAACATACCCGAAGATAAAAAGGAAAATATAGTAGAAGTGATTATTAATCTATTAGCAGAGGCCCTAGAAATGGAAAGACCGGAGATGCAGCAAGAAGTGGATGAAATATTTAGAATGAATTCAAGTTATGCAAGGAAACACAAATTGCCCAGAGAAGTCCATGTAAGATTTATGAAGAAAACAATGAGGGATGAGATATTAAGAAGAGTTAGAGATGATCATTACAATATAAAGATAAAGAAATAGTAGTGCTGAAACAGATTCCCAAGAGAATAAGGGATATTCGAAGACAATATCATTTCTTGACTACAAAGCTGATTGCAAAGGAGTAAATTTTAGATGGCTGATGCCAGAAGGGATTTTAATCAATTGGAATAACACAAGATATCGTTTGGACTCAGTGTGGAAGGCAGAGGATTTTGATGAAAGATATAGAGCATTTCTGGGAGAAAGAGCACAATATCAACAAGAGGATGGAAAAAGCCAGACAGAACAAACAATAGAAGAAACAATTACACAGGTGGAAGAGGAAAAAGAGAAGATGAATCAAGAAGATGAGGGAATAGTAAAAGAGCAGAGGATTACGAGATTAACAAGACCTAAATATAAGTAAACCAAAATGGAGAAGGAAAATGGATTTTTTTCAGTGAATATAAATGGATTGAATTCCCCATCAAAAAGGAAAAGAATTTTTAAACAACTACAGAAATTAAACATTGATATAATTTGTTTGCAAGAGACACATATAAAAAACCAACATCATAAATTTTTGGAAAATCCAAAACTTGGAAAACTTTATCAGCTCAACAAAAAAAGAGTAGTTATATATGTCAAAGAGACAATAGATTCCAAAATGATTTATGCAGATGAAGAAGGAAGAACATTAATGGTAGAAATATTTTTAAATCAAAAACAGATACTTTTGATAGCAATATATGCACCAAATAATAAACAAGAATTTTATCAAAACCTTCACAGAAAAATAGTAGAAATGGAATATCAAAATATATGCTTAATTGGGGATTTCAATGCAATAGTAGATGGGACATTAGACTATAAAAGCAGTAAATCAGGGAAACAAGGAAGAAAAAGATTACGTAAGACTTTTTTCAATATAATAGAGGAAATTGGTATACAAGATAGCTGGAGAGAAACGAACCCAGGAAAATCACAATACACATTTTATTCTAATAGTCATAAATCTGGGTCCAGAATTGATTGATATGATTTGGATGACGCCTGAATTAAGGGTTAATATGCAGGAAATTGAAATAGAATTAGGTACTTGGGCAGATCATAACACCTTAAAAATGGTGTGGAAAGGAATGCAGAAAAAATTAAGATGGACTTTGAATCAATCTATATTAAAAGAGAAAGAATTTATAGACTTAGCAACAAAAGAAATGGAATTTTTCTTCAAAGAAAATAAAAAAGAAGATACAACATTACAAAATGTATGGGATACAGCCAAAGCATATTTTCGAGGCGTAGCGATAACATACATGGCGGAAAAAAATAAAGAAAAGAGACAATAATGTCAGTTGTTAAGAGAAGAATTTAAAAAATTAGAACTTGAACTACAAATAAACCCACAAAAGAAAATATTGAAAAGACAAATGGAAATAATAAAACATAAATTTAATTTAATAGAATCAGAAAAATTGGCACAACAAATTAAAAGGGCAAAGCACAAATTTTTTGGAAATGCAAACAAACCAGGAAGATGGTTAGCTTATAAACTTAAAAAACAGAAGGAGAAAAAATTGATAAACAATTTAGTAGATGAAAAAGGCTGTTTACAATTTAAAAATGAAGAAATAAAAAAGATAATTAAAGAATATTATGAGAAACTATATGACAAGGAAGAAACTCCATGGGAGAAAATGACTCAATATATGGAAGAAAATAATTTACCAAAAATTCCAGAAAACTTTAAGACTATGTTAAATGAAAAAATAACAATGATGGAATTGACAGAGGCAATAAAAAGACAAAAAAATGAAAAAACACCGGGACCAGATGGACTCCTGGCAGAGTTTTATAAATGTTTACAAGATATATTAAGTTCACCATTGAAAAATGTATGTAATGAACTTCTATTGGAGGCAAAACTCCCAAATATATGGACAGAAGCTAATGTTACTTTGATACCAAAAGAGGACTCAGATCTGACCCAGATCAAAAACTATAGACCGATATCACTACTGAATGTGGACTATAAAATCTTCAGTTCAATAATAGCTGAGAGGCTGAAAAGATTTTTGACTGAATTTATACACCCAGATCAAAATGGATTTTTGCCAAAGAGACAAATAAAAAATAATTTGAGGGTAATACTAGATACATTGGAATATTATGAACTTCATCCAGGGAAACAACTGGCACTAGTATTTTTAGACACCCAAAAGGCATTTGATAATGTTTCTTGGCAGTTTATGATTCAACAACTAAAAACAATGAACTTTGGTCAAAACTTTATAAATACGATTCAGACAATATATCAGAAACAATCAGAAAAGTAATCGTAAATGGGGATTACACAGAGAATTTTTATATACGAAAAGGCACAAGACAAGGATGTCCATTATCCCCATTGCTATTTATCTTAACTGGAAGTTTTAAATGGAAACATTAGGCAAGATCCAGAAATTAAAGGATTGAAAATAAAAGGTGAAACCTACAAACTGCAAGCATTTGCAGATGATTTGGTATTCATTCTAGAGGAACCTTTAGAGACAATTCCTAAACTATGGAAAAGATAGAACAATTTGGAGAGATAGCAGGATTAAAGATAAATAGAAAAAAACTAAAGTGATAGTTAAAATTTTTACAGATAAACAAAAAAAGCAATTATCAGAAAAAATAGAATTGCAAATAGTCAAAAAGGTCAAATATTTGGGGATATATTTGACAGCAAGATGTTCAACAATAAAAGAAGATAATTACATTAAATTGTTAAACCAAATAAAGCTTGATTTGGAAAAATGGAAGAATCTTCAACTGTCGATGTTAGGAAGAATTGCTACGGTGAAAATGAATATATTACCAAAAATATTATTTTTATTTCAAACGATACCTATAAAACTGGAGAAAAAATTCTTTGAAGATTTAAACTCTCTAATTCAAAAATTTATCTGGCAAGGAAAGAAAGCTACAATTAAATTGAAAATGTTACAAAAAGCCAAGGGAAATGGAGGCTTTGGCTTGCCAGATTGGGTTTTATATTATCAAGCATCAGTGTTAACATGGATAAAAGAATGGATAACTCTTAAAAATAAAAAACTGCTGTATCTGGAGGGACTTAACCTGCAACTTGGTTGGCATGCTTTTTTATGGTACAGAAAAAATAAAATACATAAATACTTCCAAAACCACTACATTAGAAATGCATTATTATTAACTTGGGGAAAAATAAAATGTAAAATTTATTTGAAAATTCCAGGATGGCTTTCAACAATGGAAGCATTTGTACATCCAAATCTAGTCAGTCTAGATAAAATATGGACATACAAAGATATTCTAAATTCTAAAGGGAACTTAAAATCCAGGCAAGAGATGGAAAATCAGGGCATCGATTTAACATGGTGGTCACATTTACAAATGCAAGTCAGATATGATAAAGATATTAAACAATATGGATTTTACAAAGAACAGGCTATGTTTGATCAGACATTATTAACTTCTGATGAAAAGTTAATCAAAAAAATGTACAATTTCTTATTAAATTTCAAAATGGAAGATGAACAAGTAAAAGAGACAATGATAGTATGGGCAAAGAATTTTGGATATAATATAGACTTAGAAAAGTGGCAAAGTTTGTGGGAAAGAAACTATAAATTGACAATGTCAGCTTCATACAAAGAAAACTTATATAAAATGTTTTATAGATGGCATTTGCCACCAACAAGATTAGCAAAAATGTTTAAAAACATGTCAGAGAAATGTTGGAAATGTAAACACAAACCAGGTACTTATTATCATATGTGGTGGACATGTGTTAAAGCAAGGAGATATTGGACAAAAATTCACACTTGGTTAGAAAAAATGTTAGAGAAACACATAGACTATAAACCTGATTTTTTTTTTACTAGGTATAATGCCAGAAAAACTTGATAAGCAAAGTACATATTTGATTCTACATATGACAACAGCGGCAAGAATTATATTTGCACAATATTGGAAGAACGAAGCAATACCACCAGAAGAAGAAATAATCAAAAAAATATTAGACTGTGCGGAAATGGACAGACTTACTTTAAGGTTGAAAGAAAAAGAAGAAAAAGAATATTTTCAAACTTGGGACCTATTTTATCAATGGTTAGAGAAAAGATTTAGGGATTAGGAATTTAATTTGTATTAGTGAATAAGATACTCAGACAACACGTTTTTGTTGAATAATTATTATTGAACTCTGTTAAAAATAATAATAATAAAACTTTTTTTAAAAAGGAAGAGAAGAAGAAATAGAATTTGTGCTAGGAAAAGATAGAAATAGGAGGATAACATAATCAAGATATCCTGTAAAAGTGCCCATAAATGTCTTGCCTAGAAACATTCTTACTTTATTGTGTAACTTGCCTTGAGCTCTTCATGTTCCTTTCATGCAAGACCATCTTGTGTCCTCAAATAGCAAATGCTACAAAAGGCTATGTCCCGTGATTATTTTGATTTCATGAACCTGCTTAAGGGTTATCTTCAGTGGTGGGATTCAGCCAGTTCGCACCAGTTCGGCAGAACCGGTAGTTAATTTTTTGTTACCTAGGCCCAGAATGGACTTCCGGAAGTGGCATCCACACAGAGAACTGGTTGTTCACATATTTGAATCCCACCACTGGTTATCTTTATAATTTAGACACCTCCTACCTCTTGTTCCCTCTCCTATTTGTCTTCTTGTTTACCACTAGCATGTTCCACATTCCAGGGCACAAATATGTATATTTAGATGGTGAGCTAATTCACCCTAAATGGAACAAAACCATTTTCTTTTAAACTTTAAGTGGTTATTCTTTCAATATTCAGCAAATGAGTCTTGGCACATTTTATTGCATCTACAGCATCTTGTGCATTCCTAGTTTCCAAGTTCTATCTCTGATCCAAGAACTGATAAATTACACAAAAACCAGATGACTACTCCTGTGGGGAGAAGGTCAAAGGAAGAACATTTCAATTTTCATAGCCTTCCCTTCCATCCACCATCAAATCGAGCAGCACTTCTGTTAATCATTATCAACAAGACAAAACTCTTTAGCATGGAGCATTGAACAAGAATTTGATACTCTGTTTACAGTCGCTTTCAACACTTGCAATATGGTACTTGTTACATTCTCTCCTCCCCACTTCAACAGGTATCTCCACAGTCATGATTGAAATGCATTTTGGCTCAGCTCCCTAGGCAATTTAACTATTTATGATGACTTATCTTAAAGTGCACATATGAACATTAGGATGTCCAGAGCAATCTGCAAATTGGCCCATCTATGTGGCAACTGGGATGAGACAGAAAGAGATTTAATAATGTGGTGACGAGGAGAGGGGATGTCATCCCTAATTTGAGTCCCCCAACACACATTTTTAACAGCAATAATAAACAGCAGCAGTTCTTTTTCTATTTTTGTTTTTTTTGGGGGGGAGGGGTCAGGATATATCAAGCTGTGAATGTTTCTGTATTGTCAGACATTAATTATTTCATGTAAGGAAAACAGCCTAGTTTTAAATACCGGAAAAACCAAAGAGATCATTGTCGATTTCAGAAAAGGCAGGCACAGTCACACTTCTCTGTGTATTAATGATTCACCTGTGGAGATGGTTACCAGTGTCAAATTCCTGGGTGTGCAGCTAACGAGTAGGCTGGCTTGGTCGTTCAACAGCAAGACACTGGTGAAGCGGGCACAGCAGCGCCTGCATTTTCTCCATCGCATGAGAAAGGCACACCTTCCTTCTCCTATCCTTACCACTTTCTACAGGGGGACGATCGAGAGCATCCTGTCATACAGCATCACAGTCTGGTTTGGAAGCATCACTGCTTCAGACAGGAATGCGGTGCAGAGAGTGGTGAGGATAGCCAAAAAGATCATTGGCAGTTCCCTCCCTCCCATCCAGGACATAGCACAGAAGCGTTGCTTGAGCAGGGTCCGTAAGATTATCTGGGACACGACACATCCTCTTCACAACCTGTTTTCCTTGCTACCTTCTGGGAGGAGGCTTCGTGGTATCCGTAGCAGAACATCCAGATTCAGCCATAGTTTCATTCCATACAGCATTAACCTTGTAAACTCTCAAGCTTACTCCTTCCATTATATATTCAAGATGGACAGTATTTAATATTTATTTGTTACGTATTTGTAGGGGTGTGGGTCTATACATATGTTGTGTATAGTATGTTTTAGGTGTGTGTCATGTATGTGTTTCATTTTGAGAGCGGGCAACTAAATTTCATTTTTTGATGTGTGCCATTGTGCCTAGTAAAAAAATGACAATAAAGGTTATCTTATCTTTTCTTATCTTATCTTCATTCAGATTTAAGTCATTTTTATTACACACTTAAACAGGCAATAAAGACAAATCTCCACCCAGCATGCACTATTTGAACAATAATCCTGTTTTTACCACACCTGAGTAGTTGGTAGAGAAAAGGATGTCAAGGTATATTCAATTTGTGACAATCTTAATTTCATGCGGATAGTCCTTGGTTTACAGCCAAAATTATAGGTCATGGCAGTTATTAAGCAGATTGCCATGTGATTGTGCCCGATTTTACAAACTTTTTTTACAGAAATCGTTAAGTGAATGCCAAAGTGATTTCTTCAATAGCCTTTTTTTTTTCAAAAAACCAGAAGTAAATGCTGGAAATCAGCAAAAAGTGCCAAAAAATCATGGTCACATGATTGCAGGATGCTGTAGACGGCCATAAATGCAAGCTGGTTAGCAAGCTCCTAAAATGCAATCAGTGACTTCAGTCAGTGTGCAGCCATCAGAAGTCTGGCACCAGGACTTCCGGTTTTAGTCGCAGTGCAGGCGGTCGCACAAAGAGTTTTGCTCTCTTTGCCGGCCGGTTTCCCCCCACCGGTAGACCCTGGAGGGGCGACCACTGTTGAGGAGGCCACTCGTTGATGGCGGAGAGAGCGGCAGCTCCCTGTGCGGTCCAAGACAGCTCCTTTGGGCCGACGGGGAAAAAGATCGGCCATTAACATGGCCGATTATCTAGCTGCTTCAGCTGAAAGTCACAGCAACATCTAAGCGAAAAGAACCACCGTGGGTGATCCGGGTGAGACCTTTCCTTCCCTCTTGATACCCTATTTATCTTCCTGAGAAAAGCTTCTAGAATTATTTCCCTACTTTCAGAAAGCACCGTTCAGATACTTGGGAAAACGAGCGTTGAAAAAAATAACTAATTTTTACTGACTATTTGAGCTGTTGGATTTCGGGGATTCTGAAAAAATCCTTATTGTGAAGGTGGATTTTTTTTCTCTTTGCCTGCTTGTCTTTAGTCTAAGTGTAAGACTTTAGGGAGGGGGGTGGAGTGTTTTCCGTCCTCCCCCCCTTCTGAACATTACTGTTTCTTTTTAAAAAATTTATAAAATATTAAAAAATAATATTTTTTCTTTTTATAAGTATAATGATTTTGATAGGATTTAAATTTTAGGTAAGGAGTTAAAAAGGAGTTTTAAGATTTATAAAATATATATTTGAAATAGAAAATATATACTTGATAGAGTACAGGAAAGAGAATATAGTTGGGAAGTATTAAAATATAATAGTTGATATAATATGTATATTTTAGAAATAATTATTGTTTGATGGGAAATTGGGAGACCCGAAATGTAACTTATGTATTTATTTTAGGCTAAAGTGGAAAATGGTAATTGTAAAATAGTTAAACTTAAAACAGGATTTTGATTGATATAAGTGAATTACTATTGATATTCTTTTTACAATGATTGAATTTTATTTAGAAATGTATTAATACTAGGTTATAGCCTGAGGGAAATAGAGAAGGAACTTTTAAGGAATTATTGAACTATTTATGTTTGATTATATTGTGTGTGGTTTTTGGGGGGATGATTGATCACCCTATCTCCACGTGGATTCCTAAAGCACTTTGATGTAAAACCAAAAAATACTAATAAAACTTGTTTTAAAAAAAAAAGAAGTCTGACACCAGGTCGTACATAGCTTTTGGGATGATCACTAAGCAACCGGTCATTAAGCGAGGACTACATGTAACATTCAAGGTCATGGTTACATTTGTTTCTATCCTTCATGTTTGTTTTTTCTAATGTTCATTCATTCAAGCATTATTATATTATTATATTACACCGTACTATACATTACATTATACTATACTTTATATTACACTGTACTATACATTATATTAACTACACATTACCTTATATATTATCATATCATCATATACAGTGCTGGGATTTAGCCAGTTCGCACCACTTCAGCAGAACCGGTAGCTAATTTTGTTGCCCAGGCCCAGAATGGAAGCAGCATCCACACAGAGAACCTGTTGTTCACATATTTGAATCCTATCACTGATCATATATCATATCATGATATCGTATCATATTATATTATATGGTTTGTTGCATAGTCATCTAGCTGTTCAGACTGGATTTGGCATTTTTAGCCCTTGTCAAGTCCTTCCCAAGGACCTGTATTAGGCAGATGTTGTTCTTTGGTGGGGTTAAAGGTATAATCACAGGATGGAACCTGTTCTGAGTGAAGCTGCCTTTTGCAATTGGCTAATGATGAATTTGCCTTTTGGTACTGTTCATGGGGTTTTCATGGCAAAGATACTGGAGTGGGTTGCCATTTCCTTCTCCAGTGGATCTGGTGGTGAAAAGAAAGTCCGATGCTGTAAAGATCTTTTCTCCATAGGAACCTGGAATGTAAGATCCATGAATCAAGGCAAGCTGGACGTGGTCAAACAAGAGATGACAAGATTGAACATTGACATCTTAGGAATCAGCAAACTAAAATGGACAGGAATGGGTGAATTTAACTCAGATGACCATCAGGTATACTACTGCGGGCAAGAATCCCTCAGAAGAAATTGAGTAGCCTTCATAGTCAATAAAAGAGTAGGAAAAGCAATACTGGGATACAATCCCCAAAATGACAGAATTATCTCAGTTCGAATCCAAGGCAAACCATTCAATATCACAGTAGTCCAAGTCTATGCCCCAACCACTGGTGCTGAAGAGGATGAAATTGACCGGTTCTATGAAGCCCTACAGCACCTTATAGAATTAACACCAAAAAATTATGTCCTTATCATCATGGGGGATTGGAATGCTAAAGTAGGAAGCCAAAAGATAAACGGAATAACAGGCAAGTTTGGCCTTGGAGTACAAAATGAAGCAGGGCACAGGCTGATAGAATTTTGTCAAGAGAATACGATGGTCATACCAAACACTCTTTTCCAACAACCCAAGATACGGCTCTACACATGGACATCACCAGACGGTCAACACAGAAATCAGATTGACTATGTGCTCTGCAGCCAAAGATGGAGAAGCTCTATACAGTCAGTAAAAACAAGACCAGGAGCTGACTGTGGCTCAGATCATGAGCTTCTTGTTGCAAAATTTAGGCTTAAATTGAAGAAAGTAGGGAAAAGCACTAGGCCACTCAGGTATGAACTAAATCATATCCCTGATGAATATACCATAGAGGTGACAAGTAGATTTAAGGAATTAGATCTGATAGACAGAGTGCCTGAAGAACTATGGACGGAGGTTCGCAACATTGTACAAGAGGTAGCAACTAAAACCATCCCAAAGAAAAAGAAATGCAAGAAAGCAAAATGGCTGTCTGAAGAAGCTTTGCAAATAGCTGAGGAAAGAAGGGAAGCGAAAGGCAAAGGAGAAAGAGAAAGATACACCCAACTGAATGCAGAATTCCAGAGAATAGCTAGAAGAGATAAGAATGCCTTCTTAAATGAACAGTGCAAAGAAATAGAAGAAAACAATAGAATAGGGAGGACCAGAGATCTCTTCAAGAAAATTGGAGATATGAAGGGAACATTTCATGCAAAGATGCGCATGATAAAGGACCAAAATGGCAGGGACCTAACAGAGGCAGAAGAGATTAAGAAGAGGTGGCAAAACTACACAGAAGAACTATACAAGAATGAGCTTAACGTCCCAGATAACCTCGAGCCAGACATCCTAGAATGTGAAGTGAAATGGGCCTTAGGAAATCTGAGCAACAACAAAGCTAGTGGAGGTGACAGTATTCCAGCTGAGCTATTCAAAATCTTAAAAGACGATGCAATAAAAGTGCTACACTCAGTTTGCCAGCAAATCTGGAAAACTCAACAGTGGCCACAGGATTGGAAAAGGTCAGTTTACATTCCAATTCCAAAGAAAGGCAATGCCAAAGAATGTTCAAACTATCGCACCATTGCACTCATTTCACATGCTAGTAAAGTTATGCTTAAAATCCTACAAGCTAGACTCCAGCAGTATGTGGATCGAGAACTTCCAGAAGTTCAGGCAGGATTTCGAAGAGGCAGAGGAACTAGAGATCAAATTGCCAACATACGCTGGATTATGGAGAAAGCTAGGGAGTTCCAGAAAAACATCTACTTCTGCTTCATTGACTATGCTAAAGCCTTTGATTGTGTGGATCACAACAAATTGTGGCAAGTTCTTAAAGAGATGGGAGTACCAGACCATCTTATTTGTCTCTTGAGAAACCTATATGCGGGTCAAGAAGCAACAGTGAAAACTGGACACGGAACCACTGATTGGTTCAAAATTGGGAAAGGAGTCCGGCAAGGCTGTATACTGTCACCCTGCCTATTTAACTTATATGCAGAGCACATCATGAGAAAGGCAGGGCTAGATGAATCAAAAGTTGGAATTAAGATTGCCGGGAGAAATATCAACAACCTAAGATATGCAGATGATACCACTCTAATGGCAGAAAGTGAAGAGGAACTGAAGAGCCTCTTGATGCGGGTGAAGAAGGAGAGTGCAAAAGTTGGCTTGAAACTCAACATTAAGAAAACCAAGATCATGGCATCCGGCCCTCTCAATTCCTGGCAAATAGATGGGGAAGAAATGGAGGTAGTGACAGATTTTATTTTCCTAGGCTCCAATGGGGACTGCAGCCAAGAAATTAAAAGACGCTTGCTCCTGGGAAGGAAAGCTATGGCAAATCTAGACAGCATACTAAAAAGCAGAGACATCACCATGCCAACAAAAGTGCATATAATCAAGGCCATGGTTTTCCCAGTTGCAATGTATGGCTATGAAAGTTGGACCATAAGAAAGGCTGAGCACCAAAGAATTGAGGCCTTTAAACTATGGTGCTGGAGAAGACTCCTGCGAGTCCCTTGGACTGCAAGGCGTTCAAACTGGTCAGTCCTAGAGGAGATCAACCCTGACTGCTCTTTAGAAGGCCAGATCCTGAAGTTGAAACTCCAATACTTTGGCCACCTAATGAGAAGGAAGGACTCACTGGAGAAGAGCCTAATGCTGGGAAAGATTGAGGCCAATAGAAGAAAGGGACGACAGAGAATGAGGTGGCTGGATGGAGTCACTGAAGCAGTAGGCGTGAGCTTAAATGGACTCTAGAAGATGGTAGAGGACAGGAAGACCTGGAAGAACGTTGTCCATGGGGTTGCGATGGGTCGGACTCAACTTCACAACTAACAACAACAAAATGATGAATTTGTCAATGCCGATAGTGTTTGAATGATGCTCCAGCTGTTTTGGGTTTATATTATATTATCATTATTATAGTTAGATTTGCCACCTTTCTTCCAAACCCTCAAGGCAGACAACAGATTCTATGAACATATCTCTTCGTTTTTGTAATCATAAGAAAGCTTTTACTGAGAGACTGTCTCAAAGTCACCCAGTGAGTTTTCGTGGCTAAAAATGAATTGATTGTATGAATTATATTGACCAGTCTTTCAGTTACATTTATAGAGGATTAGTTCATAAACTAAAAACAAACACTTAAAACTCCAGCCCATATTAAACAATGACACTGTGCTTTCTCAAATACTGGGTGAAAGGCCCATATTACACAGCCAAACACCCAACCTAGACAGATTGTCACTATCAACAAGAAACAACAAGACAATAACCTTCCAAGAATGTAGGACTGTGCCAAATGCAAAAAAAAAAGCCTTAACTTTGCTGCTCTACAGCTATTGGCATAAACATTCAACAATAATGCTGTGATTAAGAGTGACCTCTTTTATCTATTTACTGCCTTAGGTTAGTAGTTAGAAGAAAATTATTCTGAGCTATTATTGTTCCCTCTGAGGTTTGGTGCCTGGATTTGTGTTATTAATAAGGACTAAAGCTGCATGTAAGCAATCAAAACAGAAAATGTGACCAAAAACATCCTGGAAAAAATGCTAGGAAGGAGAACATCAGCAGGGAAATAAGTTGCCCTGCTAGTTTTTGTGGCAAAAAAGCAACTTCTTTGCTATCTCATAGCAACAGCACAGATGGCTCATGTCTTTTATTATAGATATGAGGGGGAAATAAGTGAGAACAATTGTTGCCTCCTAGTTGCAACTTCCATCACCACCAGTAAAATCAATGTAGCTCATCTCTCTTGATGTTCCAGAAGTCCCTCAAGACCTGAGAACTGGACACATGTTTAAATGGCTTCATTACTGAGGTGGATGTACTCTCTCTCTCTCTGCCTGGAGTTTCTTTGTTTTAAGATTTAATCTTTAATACTGATTTTAAATTTTTTACAAATGTTATATACCTTTTACCTGATTGTTGTATGCCACCTAGAGTCACTTTTTACAAGAGTAGCAGCCACATAAAATTGATTAATAAATAAAAATAAACATTTTTATGTTTATAGTATAGTATATGTGACCCAAAATGCAGTTTGGGGTTGTTAAATAACAGAGGATGCTAAAAAGGAACTTTGGAAGAAACTGTTTTTTCTGCTTTGCAGGACAGGATAATTTTTTGAGAGGTAGTTAAAAGAAGAAGAAAACATGGACTGTCATTTTTCTTAATGGAACTCTATAGTAGGAACAGATAGAAATATTTTTATAAAAGACTGGAAATCTTTTATGGATTTTTTTGCTGAAAATGGAAAAAAGTGAATTGGTAATTTCTGTATTTGAATTTTGTAATGTTTGTAAGGATTTTGTAATGTTAAAGAGAAAGTGGGGATAATGAGTTTGTAATCTCTGTAAAGAAGTTACTTCTTTAATTATCTTGTTTCCCCTTTCTTTAATTGTATTGTTTCCTGCACAAATAAAAAAAACCAAAAGATGATTTGGATAATCTTGATATTACAAAGGAGACCCTTTAAAGTTTTGAAAGACTTAATGAAAAGAGACAAAGAAAAAATAATAATTCAAGCTCTAAGATATTATTTGAAGGCATTAAAAATATTAAAAGATTGTTAGAACTAAATGGAAGAAATATAAACTTGCTTTATTTGATCAAGGTTACATAGAGGTTGCATAACAATTATATTCCTCAAATAATCTATCAATAGCAAAAATCAAACAATATTTAAATAGAATAACATTCCCAGATTTATTTCCAGAGGCTATACACTTTCTAGAATATATTTTCTGTTTCAGAAATCTCTGTAGTTTTTAACACTATTCAGAATTGAAAATCTCCTGGTCCTGATGGACGTTTGGGGGAATTTTATAAAGAATTTTAAAAGATTAATATCTGATTGCCTGTTTTTATGCAATAGTTTGCAACCAGGAGACCCCTTTGAAGAGTCTTGGAAACAATCTAGATACTTCTGGCCCTTAAATCCAGTAAATGTGCTCAGGAACTGGCATCTAATAGACTCACTTCACTTTTCAATATGGACTATTGGACTATATATATATACTATATACTAAATTGTTAAAAGTAACTATTGTTGACCCGGACTTAGGGGACAGTGAATATGTGCAGATGGCCCCACTCTCTCTGGCCACTTGCAGACCCATGATTGCAAGGTCATGAAAGGACAGCAAAGGAAACACCCAATATTCTAACCCACCCGGGAACATATGGTGCCTTGGGGAAACACCCAAATCATCCAAAAGGAAACATATTAGCTACTTCTGCTTTCTTCCTTCTTATCTACAGTGTGCCAGCCTTAAAAGGCGAAGTCTCTATCTTATGTGTGTCAGCTTTGCTGGGTGAATTGCTTATGTAATCAAAGTAGGTATAAAAATAAGGCTTTTTCGATATTTGGGGCTTTTCTCTTTTTAGAGAAGCCCGTCTTTGCTCAGCTGAATACACACGTAACTCTTGAAGGCAACTTCTGGTTTCCTGTATTTTTTTAATCAGGCAAAACCTCAGAACCTGCATATCACTATGAATAAAGTTATTCATATGGACAATCTGATTTGATTCCAAATTGAAATGCATCTATTCCTATCAGGAAATTATTAAATATTATACAAATCAATACAATTAATAAATTTTCACCAGCCATATGTTCTTTAGATATATTAAAAGCCTTTGCCAGTATTACTATTAAAAATGAATCAGATGTGGAGACATACAGCTCTAGAAAGTCTTCCACAGCTTCCTTAGGGAAGCCTGCCTTCTAGTTTGGACACTGCTGCCAAGAATGAGTTGATGTTTCTTAATAAATGATAGACTCATCTCTTGATGATTGTGGGCTCAGTACAAAAATTTAAGTTTATTAGGAGGTATTAATCTCATTCATTCTTCATAATGAATCTCATCTAATTTTCAGATATAAAACAGAAAATTCATTTTACTATCTTTTCTCTGTTTGAATTCTGGTAAGCAAGGGTAGCACTCTGTTCCCTCAGAGGCTTAAT
This sequence comes from Azemiops feae, assembly GCA_023970755.1. Lineage (NCBI taxonomy): Eukaryota > Metazoa > Chordata > Lepidosauria > Squamata > Viperidae > Azemiops > Azemiops feae. Next base: position 221,401 of record JALGBA010000098.1, read on the forward strand.
TTATTTGTATAAATGCCTCTGAAAATCATAGAAAGAAAGAATTGCCTGTGAGACTAAGCTGAAGCTGAAGCTGCCATCGCTAAAGATGAAGCAAACACATAAGCAGAGTGGACAAAAGTCAGGAATCTTGTCTAAAAAAGACCCCTTTGGGGAGGTAGTTAAAAAGGAACCAAATTGCTAAGGAAAAAAAAATGCCACCTGAACCAGATAAAGGAAGTTGGGCCTCAGCACATGGAAATGTCCACATGCACACAAGTCCGATCAACAGCTACCATACTTGTACATTAACAAGGCAAAAGTAACTGCTAGTTTGTGAATCAACAAAGCAAGGACTTGGGGGGATAAAAGGGATCCTGAAGCTTACCCATTCTTTGAGTCATCTTTGGAGCCAGTCTTGGCAGCTTCTATTTCTCTAGCTAGAGCCTGGCTACTTAGTTGGGATGGACACACGTAAGTATAGATGAGAAAAAGCAAATGTACATTGCAATCACTAAAGTTTTGCTGTTATTTTAACTTCACTGGTCTCCATGAATTCCGAAGAACCTGTTGTGTCTCAGTATTTGGTTGAGAATGATTTCAGTGAATGACCATAACCTCAACCTGGGAGTGTATGTAACACACATGCCAATGGGAAATATTATTTTATTAACTCACCAGTGTTAACAGAAATGCCTCCTTAATCATTCTATGATGTTTAAGTCTGTCTTTCTTCATCAAAATTACAGTAAATATCCTGCCTGTGAATATGAGAGAGAAGGGTTCTTTGTTTTAGTTTACAAAACTCCTACAAGAATCTGAGTATCTTTAACCAAAGTGACCTCTTGTTCAAAACTAATAATTGGTATTTTGTTTTTTTAACTCAATCTAAGCCATTTTAAGGGCGTTTCAAGTGTGCATTCATGTGCAAAATATTTAAATCAGCAGATCTCACCTCGAATAAGGTAACAAGTTCTGGACACTACACTAAAGGAATTCAGAAAAAGCAGGTTCAGAAAGCAGCAAAGAAGAAGATGAGGACTGGAAATAAAGTCCTGTGGTGAGGTACTGAAGGAGATTAAGCGCTGAGGAAACAGTAATAGTAGTTTGATAGTGAAACCAATTATGCAGAGAGGTGGTAGTTTCTCCTTCATTGGTTATCTGAGATGCTTTGCTTTGGACTTCTACATTGATCAGGAGGTTGAGATCAATGGCTAAATGTCACCTGTGATTCTAAGTTGTCTCATCACCATGAAAGAGTAAATAAATACACATAACAAATACCAAAAATATAATTTTAAGGTTAATATACTCTATGCTGATCCAAAATTATTTGTTATTTTCTTGAAAAGTAAATTGAATTTAACATCTTTCAGTATTTGAATTCAGACTCTAAGGGAAAACCATTTCAAAATCAGACATTCTGTTCAAAACCTGGCTTGCTTCCTTAAATGTTTCACTAAGTAAACCCTCTCAAGGTGGCATGGAAACCCATTTAATCACATAATATAATGGCAAGATTAATGAGCTAGCATTAACAGCTAGAACAAGACTGAATAATATATATAATGCCCCAACAGACTCCAAACTCAATTATAGCCTAAGGTAAACAGGTGAATCTTCAGAGCCTCTTTGAAGGTTTTGTATTGATGGCAACCAGAGGACATCAATTGGCACAGTGTTCGACATGGGAAGTCTCTACTGTGAAGTTCCCATCTTTATGCCTGCCAATCTAATTATCTTACAGGCAAGAAAACAATTTGAGCCTCTAATCCTAATTTTCAGAATATGGGTGATGGGAGTCATTCAGGAAAGTTAGTCCTGCACTATATAAAGGCTGATACAAACTTTAAAACATTGGCACAAAAAATGCACTGAACACATAGTACAAATGTCATATGGTTTAACTGTCTAATTCCACCAGTATTCAAGTGGATGCATTTTATATCAATTACAATTTCTGAACTTTTGAAAGGCAAGCCCATTTAAGCACATTACAATTAATATAGCCTTGCTGTCATCTAAGAAGGATAACTGAAAATCCAGTTTTTGCAGATAGAAGCACTTGTAGGCCACTGCTAAGTGACCTTCCATATTAGGCATGCTAAAGAATAACCCAAGTTAATAAGGGAAGAATTAAGGATTAGTGAGAGAAATAGAAAAGGTTTAGCAGTCCAACTGCTATGCATCAGAACATAATCAATGTCTGCTCCAGAATTCTATGTCATCTCCTTCAGGTCAAACTTGACTCCTGGTAATTTCATACACATAACCACATAGGTTTTATTTTAGCAGTAAAATGAACTTGATTTGGCAATCTGTTCCTCCAGGATATTTCTTTTTTAAAAATTTAACAGTCTAGTCTATAATCCTAACATTACCTCAGATACAATCCACATACAAATCAGATCTTCCATTAATTTTCAAGATCAACCAAAGTCAGGTAGGTGCTACCATTGTTGCAGTATTATACTTTCATGGCGAATGAGAACAATTTGAAAGGCAGTTTAAAATCCTCTGTCCTCGGTATTACAATAAAATGCCTTCTCCTCGTGTCACATTAGGCAAAAAATTATAATCTTAGTCCATTCAACTAAAAATGTCGTACATCCTTTCTCATAATCAGCAGCTTGCAGCTGAACAGACTTAAAAGGTTCTTTGCAGAACATTTTTAATCGCTGTTGACTAATGAATATCCAGCCCTCATGAATCTAGCCCTAAAGCCAACAGCTGTTGCTTCAGAAATATTTCTTATGCAATCCGTGTGACAGTTTTATTTATTGGTAAATAGAAAAGTAAGCCAGTGATAAAATGTTAACTCTTGTACAATAGAATCTAAATAAATATAAATAAATGACTCCATGCTTAGAACTATTCAAGGCTGTTATTGAGGGAGATGAATATCCTATCATGGTAAAGAACAGAAACATAATACATATTATTGGAGTGATCCTTTTTATTATATATAAAAAGACTTTGTGCAGATTTGCAGAATATGGAGTTCTTTCCACTGATGCAAATATAGCTCAGATATAGCCAGCCAGATATTTCAGGGTGGCCTGAAAACTGATTTAGAAGTCCACAAGGCTTGAGGTAAGGGGGCCTCTATGCCTGCCCTTATGGTGAGGTGGTTACACCTTTCTTGAGAGCAATAGGGCAGGCTTTACTAAGGAAGAGAAAAACAGCGACTCCATTACAAGGTGGCTGCCACTGTAATTGTCATTAGTATCTCAAAACAGAGTAATACGATTTTGAGGAAAAACCTACAATGGCAGTTAACAGTTGCTAAAATTAAGGGCATAAGAAACGGCAGGACTATGGTGCTTGTTCAACAAAGCTGATTGATAATGCATGATTGAGCTACAGTGTGACAGCCAAATTTACAGTTCATATCATAGTAGAGAAATAACAGTCTATTATGAAGGTCCCAACAAGATCTCTCCAGAATGATGTAGATCTACTGTTAGCTCAATTGGGATCAGGAAAAAAGCAAAGTCCATATGATGGTATTTAAATTGATGGTGTCTAGCTAAAAGAATACTTCTAGCATTACAGAGTGCAACTCTCTAAAAACATTAATTTAGTGTACTGAAGAATTGATGTAGGGGTTATAAGGCGCTTCTCAATCTAGAAAACATAAACAGGAATGGAATAATAGAAGTTAATAATGTAAACCTTTCTCGTTCTGTGACCATGCACATGCAAGAAAAGGGGGCTATATGTGGATCTCTCTCTTTAATGTAATTGTGAGCATTGTTCTTGTGAGTTTTCAACCTCCTTGCAATGAATATCCAGGCAACCAGGCTCCATTCACACTGAGATTTTTAATAGAATTCGGCCTGGCCTGAAAATAGTTTTTTTTAAGATGTTCATCACAGAAAACCTGGAACAGAGAGCATATCTAGTAATATTAGGCATGCAGAATGCAGAGGTTCATGACCTTAAAGCTGTATGTGTAACACATTGGGATATAATACATAAAGTAGGACATTTTTCTCCCTTGTTTCCTATGAATTTTCTATAAGTTGAGGTCATCCCATGAATAAAAACAAGAAGTGTTAAACCAAAATACTGTATGCATTCAAAATTAGCAAAATATTTAGTTAGGGCATCTTTTTAAAAAAGCATGGGACAGCTTTTGGGAAGTTAAGACTTTAAAAACTTATACTCATGATGGCTTAATAGAACATTCAAGGTAGCATTCCATTGAAAAGGAGACCCTTGAGACAAGAATAGGATCAGGATAACAATTTGCCCTTTGTACAAGAACAGCCAACTATACTGTAAGGGAAGAAAATATATGTCACTTGACCTTATAAAGACAGACATTTCTAAGACTGTCATACTGAGACCAACAAAGTGTTGTTCAGTCCTTATTCTACTCCTGTGTCTTGAATAATTAATAATTGATAAAAAATATGCAACAGCTTTTCTGAACCTGATCTATGCTTCATATTTTTCTAACCAAGTTATGCAATCCCTTAGTAGAAAAGAGTTTTCTGTAACATGTACTGAACTTAAGGTCTAGGCCAGTATATTGACAGGCAACACATTGATTCAGTTGCTCAGTGTTGTTTCTAACAGTTATTCCAAAAAAGGCAGTATTTGACAAAATGGCATATTATACATTCAAAAGCAAACTTGCATTCAGAGGGAGGTAGTTTGCTTAGCTCTGTGGAAGTCATCCTACCCCCAAAAGGCAGTGCCCATGAATCATGGAACAGAAGAAGGAGACTTATGAAATAGTGCAATTATTCATTCCCATGACATTATTGATTCCCCGCTAAGAAGACACTTAGCAGAACAAATGAGTCATTGTTGTCCTCAGAACCAGCTCTTAACATTTCTAAATCTCAAACAAATAGTACTAGATTTGTTAGTTATTTCAAAATCAATAGACATAGCTTCATAATAGCAGAAAATTAGTTTATCAATAGGAATTGACCAATGCATAACTCTAGAGTCACCATTATGGAGATAAAAATCAAAATAAAATCTTAAATAATGATAAGTGGTGGGTTTGTTTTGGCATTTTACACAAAAGAAGAGTGATTCTTTTTTAACTGGGCAAACACATTTTTGTTTTGAATAAAAAAGATCAAATTTCTGGCCAGTTACATAACTTGAACATTTTCAATTAGAATGAAAAATGATTCAGTGACCCAGCCTATTTTTATTACTGTACATAAATTCTCTAAACTGCCAACATTTGTACTGGCAATAGTTAATATAAACTATCCATCTCCAATATCTCATGGTCCAGAGAAGGTAGATCCTGAGGCTGTGAAAAAAAATTCCACCCAGCCAGCCAGCCAGCCAGCAGTATCAATCATTTGGGAAAGGATAAAATGTTGCAATCATTGTTCTCACTTGACCTCATTTTAAACTGAAAATCAATTGCATTTAAACCAACAAGGCATCGCCCACAAAGTAAAAATATGGATAAAACCATTATTTCTTTGCAAGTCTTCAATAGGATTGTTATTACAGTATCAGGAAACAAATGTATGCTTGATATATTTGTGTCTGGACTACCACTTTCAGTTGAACATCAGGCTGACTCACCTAGGTTTCCAGATATAATGGCTCAAATCCAAAAGTGCCTTGCAAGAACAACTCTGCTTACTTTAAGTAAATGGTCTCCTATTTTCACATATTTCCCTCTTCAGTAAGAATCCCTTCATTTTTCTGAGATCTATTAATATCTCCTATGCAGCTCCAGAACAGGCTCCAGATTGTTAGGAGCTCACATGTAGCTCTATTTCTCTGTGCCATCTAAATCAACCTGAGTACTGTCAGAGTTGACTATGAGTTTATTTATTGAAGGGGCATCTGCAGAGAAGTTAAAAAAAACTCAAGATGGCAGCCATAACTACAGGATCAAAACTTAAATGTGACTAATGCAGAGTTGGGACCATCATCTTGATCTATTCATGGATGCCCCTGCAATAAATTATAAATCAAGTCTGATAACATAGGACCTTATTAATCAGTTGGAAGTGTCAATTATGACCTCTCTCAAGCAGCAATGTGCTAGCAAAAGCCTACATGACTTAGAGTAAAGCAGTATTGATGGATACAGAATACAGAATAACAGAGTTGGAAGGGATCTTGGAGGTCTTCTAGTCCAACCCCCTGCTCAGGCAGGAAGCCCTATACCATTTCAGACAAATGGTTGTCCAATGTCTCTTTTGAAAGCAGTTCAGAGAGTTCAGTTCAGTTCCAAATGCAACAGCCAAGATTTTGATTATGAAGCCTCACTGAGAATTTATTGGTGTTAGTTTCAAGAATTTTAGACTCTACAATATATTGTTTTCAAGCTCAATTCTGATTGTGATTTTGGCTTCTAAATCTTTCATTGTTTGAGAACTTAGAGAATGCCTTTTTCCCTGTCATGGCTTTGGAACTTCTGTCTCAAGGAAGTTATTTGTTTTTTCTTGGGACATTTTTAAAATTATGAGTTTTTTTTAAATATTGGAAGTATATTGTATGTGGGCACTACAGATAGGTTTTAAACCTGCTGTTTTAACTGAATAAATGTATTTTTGTTGTTGTTGTTGTTTTCCTTTATATTTATATGGTAAATCATTTGCAGTACAATCATATACAATACAGTAAATATGATAAAGGACAACTTATAAATACCTACTGTAAATTAATGATCCTTAATTCCATTTTAAAATAATAATTCCTAAAGATTTGGAGGTCATTTGCCTGAGAATAAGCCTTCTTAAATTCAATGGGCTTGAGTAAAAATGTATAAGATTGTATTGCAAATTAAATGAGTGTTATGGATTTTTGAGAAAAGCACAAATGGATGTATCTCGAGTGTACAGTATCCAAACTTTCCTGTGCAAATCAGTCTTGCAATAGTAATTCATGCTTTTCTCCTCTTAGCAGGCAGCATGCGTGATGTCTAGGAGAAAACTGTGAGTTTTCAGAACCTAATTTTGAAATGGATAAAACTTGATTACTCTTCTCCTAGGTCACAATTAAAGACAATTTTTCAAGTTTCCTTTGTTGTCCAGTGAAAACATCTGAACAAAAAGTTCCCCTTGAAATAATTGTTATCCTTGAAATTCAGGACATAAATCTTTGATTCTTTCCCATCTTAGTGCCTATCACATAAAAGTTCTCAAATCACAGCAGGTATAGCACATTTATTCCATTGTTTTATGTAGTTTTAACACTTTTCCTTTCTGTGAGAGTCTTGTGGCCTCATAAAACAGTAGGGCTACTTCTGAAATTGCTTAAATACAGTAACCAGACAACTAAAAAGTGTAATACTAATTGAATGACTATATTATTTTATTTATTAGAAAATAACAGATTGCAATGTTTTCCTTTACTAAGCTTCCCTCTCCGTTCCTATCAATCCCTTCCAGGTTTTTAACACCTTGTGGAATGGTTCCCTGAAGTATGGCAGGCAGGATGGTGAAAAGCCAACCTACATGCCTGTACATACAGATTCTTTCCTTTCCTCTAGCTTCACAGAGCTATTATCAACAGTTGCTCTGCAGAAAGGACCCTGCAGAGAAAGGGAGGGAGGAAGGTAGGTGACTGCTACCACAGAAGTCTGTTTAATTGGAAATTGCGCTCTTCCTTCAACTTAAACCAGTGGTGGGATTCAGCCAGTTCGCACCAGTTCAGCAGAACCAGTAGCTAATTTTTGTTGCCCAGGCCCAGAATGGACTTCCGGAAGCGGCATCCAAACAGAGAACCGGTTGTTCACATATTTGAATCCCACCACTGACTCAAACTATTACCATCACCAGTAGTAGGCTTCATTTTCCAACTTAGACCTAAAGAAGAGACCTCCATACCCCTGCATATAAGGTATTATTGCACCTTAGAATCCTCAGAGCAGGTGGGTGAGGTATTTACTGCCTAAAGAGAAATAGAAGGAACAACGAGTTTCTAGCCATTGTAATGCCATTGTATGGGGATTGGGTACTCAGACAGATTAGGTCTTTTGTAAACCCAACTTCCCAACCATCTCCCTATTTTGGCTAACTAGAAGTCCTCCAGCAGTAGTTCAGACAGCAGCACAGGAAGCAGCTGCTCATGGTCGTTTTTTTCATTAGAATCTGAGTTGGCCATGACAATATCTTGGTCACCCTATGGATTTTTGAGATTAACAGAATATTGACACAATCATCTATAGGTGGTGAGTATCCCACCGTAAAATTTCATAGCCACTTTGATATGCACATAAATGTCCAAGTCATAAAGGCAATAGGAAAAGTGGTGAAACTCTCAGGTTATACAACTTTAGACTGAAAATATATGAACTTTGTGACTGAATACCATATTTATATTAAGGAAGAGGCAGTGATATAACAGGGAGCAAAGGGTATTGTAAAGCAACTCAAGATGGCAATTGCGGAAGCATGATTAAAACCCCACCTTTGTACTGTATGTTCAGCAATGTCACATGCATACATAAATAGGCAGGGCATCAATTTTACTGCCACAATTGCCATCTTCACTAGATTTATTGATGCCAATCAGGAAAAGGTAAAATAATGTATGCTGTCCATTTAAAATAATCAATTGCTATAGAAAAAAAAAATTAAATTCACTTTCCACAAAATACATAATTTGCAGCACCTCTTTGTTTCTCCCCATGGATTCAGTCTCAGGCAGTATGGTCCTCTCCTATTGTTATCTCCACATGGACTGTTTGTTGCTTTTATGTTGCTGTAAAAAGGGGTATGTTGCTTTAGATCAGAGCATATATTTCCACATTTGTTAAATCAGAGTTTTTCAACCTCAACTTTAAGATGTGTGGACTTCAACTCCCAGAATTCCCCAGTCAGCTTAAGATGTGTGGAGCTGACATCTACACATATTAAAGTTATTGAGGCTGAGAAACACAATGTTAAATAAAAGGCTTGAACCATTTAATATTTCAAATATTCCTAAAGATTAGTAAACAGATCTGTCTTCAAACCAATTCCCTGCAGAGTAAGTCTCTTCTGTAAAGAAAGAAAGCTGCATTGACAATAATAATTCCAAATTAAGCAAAACAACCCTTTATGTCATCACTTTCTATATTTTCCCAAGTCATCCCACGCTGATGGAATTTATTTCCCAAACTCCATTTAGAGCAAATAAAGAATACAATGTTCACTGTATCATTTTCATCCTTCATCTTAATTATCATTGAGAAGAGTACAGAAATCATTATCTTTATGATGATGAACGTCCAATTAGCATTTCCCATATAAATTTCAAATCATGAAGGAGCCTGTAATGGATAATGCAAATTCCTAATGGTCTTTTTTTCCTGGCTGAAAAATTGAGGTGCTTAACAAAATGAAATTAAATCTGACTCATTTTCAAACTAGTTGAGAACTTTAATTACTTGATAGCACAGGAAAGTGGAAGAGAGTTGAAACTAAATCTTAAAAATGGGCATGTTATAGAAATATTCCTTTTTCCATTATGGTGCTCATGTTTTTCCCTTCATAGAGCTTAACAGTTGTCTAATGCTGTGCTCAGTAAGTTTTAAATTATTGTGAAAATGGAGTGGAAGCTATATTTTTATTAACTGCATTGTTTGGTGACTTGGGAAATTATTATAAATAAACATTCTGTTTACTCATCTCTATAGCAGTTTAATTGGATCTTATCAAGCCTAATAAAAGCATAATGCCTCAAAACATCTACCTCCAGTTCTGTCTTACCATTGCTAGGCAACTAGAGGAGCAAAGGTGGCCCTTCAATATATTATCTATTGTCTCCTGGACAAATAATTGACTGGTCATCTTTCTTTCTTTCTGTACTATAAAGGCTCTTTCCATCCAGAAAAAGGGATGGTGCTGCCATGTGAATCATATTTTTGTAACCCACAGGCATGTAAGTAAGTAGGTCTGCTCCTGAGGGAAAGTTACAAACTAAGCTGACACAAAATGTGGGTGAGCATCTCCAGACTGGGATGGCAACTATTGCACCATGGTCTATGGAGATTCTCAGTTATCCAGCCCATGGTTGTCCCAAATATGCTTTTTCAAGAGGCAGCTGGACTTTCTTGAAAAAGCACCTTTGGGATATTGTACTATGGATTAACCCTTTTCCCTATGCTAACCCTGAACTGAAATTTCTATTGCCAGACGTGCTATATGAGATAAAATAAAAATGTATTATTCAGTTGTTTCATGTTATAAATCAGCTTTGGCATGAGACACTATTCTCTGAATCTCAATCTATCCCTTCCATCCATATTATAGATTTTAAAAAGTTACTCACAGGTCCAAATTCATTGATAATTATAGCAACCAACACAATGGAATTGATGAAAGGAAAGCAATCATACATAGGCAACACAAAGGTTCCAAATCTTACTTTTTGTTAGCTTGCAGTGCCACATGCACAGCATACAATCCACCCATATTATACCTTTCAAAAAGTTGTACAGAAGAATTTTGGTTACTTGTATTCAGAGTTCTGGGAGTGATCCAAAACAGACCACCTATGGTATTTTCAAAAATACAATGTGTTTTTCATGCTTCTTCCCTATCACATCTAGACTTGCCCAACTTCACAAAATTGTTTAAAAAGAATGTTATGAAATCATAAAAAATACAACCATGCTCTGAAGACAGGCAGACAGATTATATACTTTGACTGGGAATTTTAACGAAATGATAAAAATATATCCATCTGCTGGTTGAAGCCCTAAGATGGTGTATCCCCCTCAAAGGCTTGACACAGCCACTTCAAGGGTCTTCTGCGTGGAAAGTGGTCCACTGTTCATGCACACAGATGGAGATACTCTTGAAATGATTGACTGGGCTTATGGATGATGTATCAAAGGGCACTCTGGTTGCTTCATAAAACATATCAATATGTCCTACATATCTCTCTCTCTCTCTCTCTCTCTCTCTCTCTCTCTCTCTCTCTCTCTCTCTCTCTCTCTCTCTCTCTCTCTCTCCCCTCTCTCTCTCTCTCTCTCTCTCTCTCTCAGCTTATTCAAGGCAAAGTAATATAAGATTTGAATCTACATCTTTGCATATTATAGTCAAATTCATTAAATTCTTAATAAGTTTTTTAACAGAAAAATAAATCCAACACTGAATTTGGGGACTCATAAAACAGAGACAAATGTTGAAAGCTACCTCTTAAAAAACATAAAGAGTATAAAATATCCACTTAGAGAGTATTTATTGAGAAAGCAACAAAAGGTGGTTTTATAGATCCATAAATCCAAATGTGCTCCTAAAAATCTACCCTGAATATATGCCAAAGTAGGGTTTTTTATCATGAATACATAAACTTACCATCAAAATTCCTTATTAAAAAAAGTGAAGGAGCTTATTAATGTATAGGTATCCATGGGCAAAGTATCTGAATTCCAAGTTAAATACATTTAGTTGTTGTTAGTGATGGAGACATTTCTTCCAGCACTGGGATGGTTATGTGAGAAAGGTTGTCTTTAGCAAACTGTCATGGACTTCCAAAGGTGTTCTTCCAAAAGGCAACTTCAGTTCTGAAGAAAACTGAAGAAGCTTCTTGAATGAGAAGCAAAACATTTTTAAGGGGGAAAAAAACAAGAACGTCCAGTTGTCTTTTGGAAAAGCAACTTTGGACAATCATGACCTGGATGATTGAGAGTTTCCATAAACATTTGTCAGGGAGTTCACTGAGAGTGAAAAGCATAGCTTTAATATATATGCCTGTTCTATAAACTTCCACAAAAATAGATGCACCTCTGGCAAAACAGGTTTGTGTAGTGTAAGGCAGTGGTCCCCAACCATTCCTGCTTGGCAGCCCAGAGGGGGTGCAAGAGGGGATGGTTCCGTGTGAATGGTAGGTGGAGCTTCGCCTGTGAGGATGAATGCCCGCCACTCGCTCAAGTGGAGCTGCGTGCACGCTTGCCCATTGCTCACGTGGCCGGGTTCCAAATGGGCCGTGGACCACTAGTACGCCATGGCCCAGGGATTGGGGATCCCTGGTGTAAGGTGTATGAGGAACTGTCAGCTGTAGTGGGATTTCTAGGCATTGTTGCTGATATGAGATATTCCAAAGCCTTGTCCAAAGAGCAGCTTACAGTAGCACTTTTGAACTCTTCACTTAAAAAGCTAAGTATACAGCTAACATCCTTGATATGAGGGGAAAGAAGACCACCTCTAAATCCTTACCCAAGAGAAACAGAAAGATATTTGTACAAAAAGCGATACAGAAAGCATAAAGTCATTCTGACCAGTGGTGGCTGAGTAAAAATGTCTGTTTTCATTCTGAAAGAGAATGAGCAATCTGCATATTTTCAAGAAAATAAAGATAATTTATTATTCCTGCAGAGCAAGTGAAAATTATTGTCTGATTACACTAAGTCTTCCCACACAAGTATTTTACAATGTCACTACAGGGCTTCATTAGTTCCAAATTATTTATTTTAGACATTTCATTTATTTATTTCATGTGCCTCTGTCATTTCTGTTCAATCAAGCAGTTAAAGTGGCTAACAAAATTAAAATGCAGAATAGAAAATTGAAAATATGCATTAAAATAGCACATTAAAACTAATGCAAAGCAATGTTTCACTCTTCAAGACCTTGCCAAAAAAAATGTTCTAAAGCCCAGAATGACTGGGACCAAGTGACAAGGGAATGCATTCCATAGATTGGGAGGGATACAAGAAAAGACCACTTCTGAAAGCCAAATTATATATATATCAGTATGGGTTTCGTATGATTCCTGCATCTCACACCAGTTAATAGATTACTTGTCAAATTTTCTATACTTACAATTTAGAATGCTTTGTAACTAACACACATAGGGTGGGCTGCAATAATCAAGAACCAATACAGATAACTCTGTAGGAAAAGGAAAGGCTGAGCTGGAAGTTGGGGTTAAATGTGTCCTTAATTTAGAGTCATTGTGTTGTCACAAAACACCTAAGTCCACCCCCACCCCACCCCACCCCATGAATTCCCTTGACCTTTATCTAGCTTTGACCATTTTAGCTTTGACCATTAATTGACTAGATTTTTGTATTAGAGGTAACAATAATAAATATTCTGGGCTTTGAACTGAATGAATACTCCTGGTTATTTATGCCTGACAAACTCTTGTCAAATCTGACTGATTAGGAAGGTTAGGGTAGCCCTAACTGAGGGAATATGCTCCTAAATACTGCCACTTCCTTGGAAAAAAAAGTGTTATCTGGAACTCAATTAGTTCTCTCAAACTAATGAACTTTTCATTGTGGAAGTGTAACTTCATCTCTATGATGCAGTCCCAAACCATTTTAAAGGATTCAAATTGTTCTGTTCTATTTTTTTTTATGTTATTAAAAATGCAGTTCTCCAATAAGGCGGTTCTTCAAATATATTTAAACACTTCTCCCTTGTCATTCAATCATTCTGTTGGTGAGATCTGATCAGCTCATGCCTGCTCCAATGCTCTTTCTCTAAAGTTTTGCAAGTCCTTGCTTTTTTAAAAAAAAAAAACCTCTTTCATATGTAATTAATCAATCAGAATAGAGCTGAAAGGGAACTTGGAGGTCTTCTAGTCCAACCCTCTGCTCAAGCAGGAAACCCTATACCATTTCAGACAAGTGACTGTCCAGTCTCTTCTTAAAAACTCCAGTGATGAAGCACCTACAACTTCTGATGGCAAACTTTTCCACTGGTTAATTGTTCTCGCTGTTAGAAAGTTTCTCCTTAGTTCCAGGTTGCTTCTCTCCTTATTTAGTCTCCATCCATTGTTTCTTGTCCTCCCTATAGGTGCTTTGGTAAATAAGTTGACCCCCCTCCTCTTTGTGGCAACCTCTCAAATATTGAAATATCATGTCACCACTAGTCCAGTGGTGGGATTCAAGTATGTAAACAACCGGTTCTCTGTGTGGTTGCCGCTTCCAGAAGTCCATTCTGGGCCTGGGCAACAAAAAATTAGCTATCGGTTCTGCCGAAGTGGTGCAAACCGGATGAATCCCACCACTGCCCTAGTCCTTCTTTTCTCTAGACTAGCCAAACTCAATTCCTGCAACTGTTGTTCATATATTTTAGTCTCCAGGCCTTTAATCATCTTAGTTGCTCTTCTTTGCACAGCATCTTTTTTGTAATGTGGTAACCAAAACTGGATGCAGGTGTGGTCTTACTAAGGCTTTATAAAGTGGTACTAATACTTCACATGATTTTGATTCTATGCCTCTGTTTATACAACCAAGGATTGTAAGAGGACAACCAAGGATTGTAAGAGGACAACCAAAATGAACATGTGATTTATAACAGAAGATTGGAATTTTTATTTTTATATCCTACCTTTTCCTATAAAATATTATGCAATAATCTATGAAAGAACAACAATGAGCAAAGGGGTTGGACTATTTGATAAAGAATGAGGTTCTTGCAGATAAATGTTTTATGCGTAGGGATATACGGTACCGAGTAAAAGAGAATATGACTTTTGTAAGACAAACAATCAAAAAGTGCATGAAAAGTGCATTTCCTGTCTCTTAAAACAAGAAAGTATGTTCCAAAATATTTTAGGATACAGGTAGTCCTTGACTTACTATGGTACTTGGAACTGGAATTTCTGTTGCTAAGCAATGCAACTGTAAAACACAACTGCATCGCTTAGAGACATCAATCCCTACAGTCCCAGTTGCCATCATTAATTGAATCCGATGCAGCAGCTTCCTGCCAATTTCCCACAACCAAAATCAATGGGAAAGCTGGCAGGAAGTTGTAAGATCCAAGCCAGCAGGTAGGTAAGAGGCTGCTGGTGGATGGGAGTGGAAAGAAGAGGAGTGTGGAGGTGCAGAGGAGGGCCTGCAGGGGATACAAGGATGCAAGGGGATGAGCAAGTGGGCCAGTGCAAATCAGAATGCAGGACGGTGTGAGTGGGTATATGAGAAGAATGACACTATTCAGTGAGGGTGATCAAGGATGTGACACAGGTCAGAGAGGGTGTGCAGGGATGCAAGATGGTTCATGAAGTTTGAGGGAGTCATGGCAAGGATCAGGGAGGGCATGTGAGACTTTGTATTCGCAGCGTTAGTAGAAAGGGGCTTGGGGAGAGTGCATGGATGGGGAAGACTTACTCCAATGTGACCTTCCCTGCTGGCTTCCCCTATGACTTTCTGGGGTGCCATATGGCAATCACATAATTGTGAAGGTGCTGGATAGCCAGAACTCCAAGGACCAGTCATAAGCTCCATTTGTTCAGCACCATCATAACCATGAATTGATGTTAAATAAAAGGTCATAGGTTGAGAACTATCTGTAATCTAGAATCTCAATCAAGGAGCAGCATGAGATTAGATGCACAAGGTAATGTGTATGCACATATGCATGCATTTGTCATGAGAAAAACAGTTGACTGAGATAATTTGATAACAGATTTAGAGTTTGCCTCAGAATGTTGGCTAACGTACACAACGTTTCTCTTGATATCTCTCAGATTGCTTTGACACCTAGTTCCACAAGGCTTAGAATTTTGCTCATTACAGTTGTCTTGGTCTATGTAAAAAAATCTTACAAACAGATCTCAGTGAGAGTTAGTTGGCTGTTAAACTATCAGCCAGTGTTTGTTTCACCATTGATCAAAAACCGTAGAATAAACACCTTGAGGGTTGCTATATTGATCCAACAGAGCAGTAGACCTTCTGTTTTCAAATGTCAACACAATTGAATTTAAGAAGCAAATAATTGCTCCAAAATGGTAGTTACTAAAAAAGACAGTCTTCAGAAATGTAAAGAAAAATAAGAATTAAAAATGAGTTCAGGTGGAATAATAGTCAACTCGATCATCACCTTTTCAATAAGAATAGCAGAAAATATTTTGTAACACTACAACATCAAGAGCTGGGAGTTTCAAAGAAATAATAGCTAAAGATTCTTTTTTATTAGTTGACATTCAATCCCTTCAACATTTGCTACACTATTTTAAAGGCTTGGGTTTTTAAAAAAATTAAAGGTGGGGATAGATTGGACTATTTTTTTTTATCTATGTCAGTTTCATACTGTATGTATTCATGGATAAATCCATTATATCCCATCTTACATTATTTCTTAAGAATAAAAATCCACATAAAATTTATCTATAATTTATATATATATTACCATTAAATGCATTTATATGTACTTGGAATGCTTTCAAGTCTCAAAATAGCAAAAGACTATTTGGAGGCCTGAACAGGCTGCATTCCAATCTGCACATTAGTTGTGAGAAGTAAATCAATTCAATTTGCTTCCAAATGCAGACTTAACTCAAGTGGAGGGTACATCTGTCAAGTATGTTTTTTTTAATTTATTCAATTGATTTATATAGCTACCCAATCAACATGCGACTCAAAGCAGCATAGACACTAAAAATAGCATATCGTAACCAGGAAAAAAAGTAAAATACAATACAACATAACACCAAAGTCAACTTCATCCAGCCAAAATAAAATATTTACCTTATTCAGTTTTGCCAACAAATTAAGAAAATGTATGCATCTTGTACACATTGCTCCTGAAGTATACATCTTTTGTGAACTTTCATAATAAATACATTTTACAAGTGTGTTTAGATATTTACTGCACAATATGTACATTTTCATTGCATTTTGTTGTGCATTGCATTATAGTATAAATAATGTATATATATTCATATACCCCCAAATGTAGGGGTTTCAACTACAGAAAACAGATATAAGCATTGGATGGAACAATGTTATCAGCCATTCCTACAAAATTCTTGATCATTTTTAGTTTTCAGTAGCATCCTGTCTAAGTGGTACTTATTTTAGAGTTTTGTAGCTCTTCTTATTATAAGACTTCCCACACTCTTTTAAATTGTTTGATTTTTTTTAACTTTCTGTTTATGGTGTACGTCATTTTCTCTTAATGATTTGCTTTTCCCTACATATTATCTATGGAAAAATGTCACTAATGTAGTGGGAATCTGATGGTTTGAAGAAACTGGCTTTCAAGAAGCATTTAGAACACCACTTAAAGTAGTGACATGTCTCCTGTCAGATCTGTTCATAATATCATAATCATGATGTATTTTTGTGTTGTTTTATAGGAATAGCTATTTAAGATTACGTAGAGTTATATGCCAGTTAGAGTACTTTTTCCCCCAGAAAGCAGCATATAAATCCAGACTGGGGAACCAAGTGCCCTCAGATATTTTATGCTCACAACATTATCATAAATCCAGGACAATCTTTAGAAGATGAATCTTCTCCTGCATTTGGTTTATGCCTAGCGCTACTTTCTTTTTCCTATCTTCTTTTGGTTTATTTTGGCCTCATGTGTAAATCAGCTTTTAGTTATTACCCACAAAAATATTGCTTTGAAGTCCTAAAGGGATAAACCAGATCATAACCATGGCACCGATATACCGTAATTACTGTCAGATAAAAAGCATATCACTCTGCTGCTCCAATAACCAACCTGCTGTGTCCTGAATTTTTCCATGCTTCACTCTGTGAAAACTTTATCAGGCTCAGTAGGGAAACTCCATTAATGGTGGGAATTATATTGCTTAATGTTACCCAAGTTGTATCCAATTAGGGGTTTTTTTCTTAATATCTTTTTTTTTTTTTTAAGGAATCTGACCTCCACTGAAGAAACTGATCACCTTTTAAAGGTCCGGTGGCATAAGAACAAGAGACTATTGAAAAGTCACAGCCAGCAGTAAAACAGTTTTGCAATATTTTCTCACACACACACCCTTCCCAACAGTGGATCTGCTAATTGACTATTAAAGCTGTGACTGTCGATGCTTTGGGCTCTGAAGAAGATCCCTCTAAACAACCATTATGCATCAAGTGTGTTATGTAGGAAACTAATCACCTAATGCCCAGACAAATGTGCAAATGTATATTATTAAGTATGTGCTACAAATTAGAGTCCCTATAAGTCGGTCTGTAAAAGCTTTTTAAAGTTATGCCAGCTGCTGTGGAACTTTGTGTATCCTCTGGATGCCAATAATGAATAAGTAGAGTTTTCTGTATCGTATTATTGTCATCAAATGCAGGGGTCCCCAACCTGTGGCCCACGGCCCACGAGCTGCATGAGTGGCTGACTATGCACGCATGAGCATCGTGGGTGCTCGGGGCCCCACTAGCATGCATGTCTCCTACAAAACCATCCCCTCTTTTTCCCCCCCTCCCTCCCCTCTGGGCCGCCAATCTGGAAAAGTTGGGGAATTCTGATCGAATGGTCCTCTGGATTTTTGTAGAAGTTAGATATAGTAAACCTAAATGTTAGGGGGCAGTGAGAATAAAATAGTATTGTTTTATTTTTCCAGATTGATCAAGTGTGATATCTGGCTTCATATATTCTTAGTTTAATATAAAAGCCCTGAGCAAGCAATTTGGAATTCTGGCCAAAGTGATCTGTCCCTTCTCTAGCAGCATATTGTGTTACAGAAAAAGTCACAGAAAAAGAATAAATAGTCCCATACACGTTTGGCTAAATTCAGCTGTTACCAGCATGCAATATAATCCTTAAGAGGTTATTCTTCTAGGGTACTCTTAACAAAATAATAAAAAAAATGGGCAAGAGTGAGACTGTGTTCAATAAAAGCAGAGATTTGGGTCATGAATAGTAGTACAGTGTTGTATAGTTGCTATATCCAGAGTTACTGCAGAATCAGCTTTTACTTTGCATATGTATGCATCAAATGCCTAAGAGCATACAAACAGTGTAATTCAAAGGTCCTAAATTGAGCTGGCGTAGACATCTTTCCTCTTTCTGAGACCTTCAACGCTCCGAATTAAAAGTGGTATCAGCAGGCTGCAGGCCTCAAGACAGTTCAGTGAATTGCTCAATAGAGATTTTTGATATATTTGGCTTTTCTCCTTTGCTAAAATGTCTCCCACCTGGCTTATCACTCTTTTAGCTTTCTGGGGGGGGGGGAAGGAGGTTGGTATAATAAAACAGGGCCAGGGCTGGCTTGATTGTGACCGCCTGTCAAAAAAGGGGCTCATATGAACACTCTTCCATCCATGCTGCAAAAGATAATCTTTTATTTAATGCTGCTATTGGTTATAGCAAAAGCTTTATGGTACTTTGTAGAAAGATTTTCTACAAACTCATTTTTCCCCCAGTCCTTGAACTAACAGAACACATTTCTGCCCAGATACATCCAGGCTGAGATGTGAAATGGAGACGATAAAGCTTGAAAGGAAAGTGGCAAGTTAGGGAGATAGCAAAGAATAAGAAGAAGCCAAACAGTCTGGGTGTCCAGGGTGACAGCAGACTGTAGTATAATGTGCAGTAAGAAATCAATAGAATAATTGATTAGGCACTAAATGGAACATGTGATTATTGCTTCACTACAACATGGTGTAGCTTGGGCCTAATTTATAACTATAGGACATAACTGTAACATACTTTTTTTTTTATTTCTATTTCAGTTTGTTATAATGTGTCTTTTTCATCCATTTTTCCCCTAACAATCCTATAGGACAGGTTGGACTGAGAAAGACTGATTAGCCCAAAGTTATCCACTGAGTGTCCATGGCAGAGGGTGGACTTAAACCTGGCTCTCTTCTCTCCTAGTCCAACAGCTTAACCACTATTCCACATATCCTCTCAACTCATGATAATATTTGACTAGGATTTAAGAGTCTGAGATTTGAATTTATATTCTAATATTTAGAATTATAGATTTAGAAAGGACCATTTAGGTCATCATGTTCAGATCTTTCCTCGGTAAAGGAATCCAAATTAAAATATCCTGGGGGGAAAAAAAAGATGACCAACGCCTCTTTGAGTAACTGGATCTCTTGTTAAACTGTTCTTATTATGAGGACCATTTTCCAATCTCAATCATAATCTGATTTAAATTCATTATTCCTAAATTCTGAATGAGAAAGAACAGGTCTTCACCTTATTCTCTCTGGCATCTTTTTAAGTATTTGAAGAATTCAGGTATTTGCCCCTCTGTCATTTTTTGTTCTACAATTTCTTGTCATAGGTCTTAGTTTCTAGTCCCCAATCACCTTCTTTACCCTTCTCTGAGCCTGATGAAATTCCTCTAAATCCTTCCTAAAGTGGGTTCAAGCTATTAAATTGATATTGCAGACAAAAAGTTTCCAATATGGTCATTCCGTACCTTCTTTCAGTGTACTAAATTTAACTTCTTGTAGCAAATGGTCTTTACCGTCTTCCTATAACCTGCACTTCCTTGATATACAAATGTTCCATAAAAAGGAAGTCAAAAGGTACTGATAATTGGCCGGGGCATTTAGTAATAACACATTTGTTCCATAACCTGAGAACTATTTTAGCTCCAAAGTGCAATAAAAAAAGTGAAGTGCTAATTCAGTTCACTCTTTCAAAGACTAAATATTACTGAGGAAGACACTTCTCTTCTGAGCTTACTCATTTGTGACGTATTGGGAAAGAACTAGAAGTCAAGTGTTCTCCATAACTGAATTATTCATGGCCTTCTCTACTTAGAGGGACTACTTATAGATACATCCATCATGTGCTTCTTTCAGCAAGTTTGGAATGTTTCAGAAAAAATAGAACTCAAGTCATGAATATCCAGATTCTCTCCATTGGCCCTTTGATTAAATGATAGAAACATTTGTCATGGGGGAACGAAGGAAAGAAGCACATTATGATGAGTCGAAGTTATTCAGGTACAGATGAATCTTACTATTAAAAGCTATTTCAGAGGGGGGGGAAACATTTTGTTTTCCCCAACAATTTCAAATTCTGATTCAAGATAATGAGAAACATAATTTGGAATAGTTTTTAACATACAAGTACTGGAGATAATAAATAAAACAATGTCTCCAGGTTGATTCAATGTAGGTCAAATGTCAGGCACAAAAAAATCAGGAAGCAAGGTGGTTCAGATAAACATAGCTTTATTGCATGCTAACACTTTACAAGAATCTGAACTACTAAGGGTCCAAGGAAATTGGTGGTAGATAAGAGTCAATAGAATTCAAGATGGCTGGACTTAGATCTCTTGTGGGCGTGAAGGGACTTGAGACGGATGACGTGTTTGACCCTCCCTTGCGCTCAGCCTGGTCATCTCTACATCAGCTTGTGCACATGAAGGCTGGGAAAATGCTTTATTGGGAGAGGGAATCCTTTATTTTTGGTTGGTTTTTAATGAATGTATATGTTGTTGACCTTTTTATGCATTAAATATATATTTTAAAACTTATATTACAGAATACATGATAAATACAGCAAAATATAAAATAAAATACAAAAATATAATTTTTAAAAGAGCAATTAAATTGTTTTCTTCACTAATTAACTCCAGGGAAGCTGACAAGAATATACATGGGATCTGGGAAACAGACACATATTTAATTTATAGTGCAAACCGTCAGTCATGGAGGCCCACATAATCTCTGATTGGAGCTTGTTTCACACAGTGGACACTGCAACAGAGAATGCCTGCTTCCATACCTTAGCTAAAATGATATCAACATTGAGCAAGATATCCTCTCCAAAACATTAAAAGATGTTTATGTTGCAGATAATCTGGTTCTGTTTCAAGAACTTGGAAATAGCTTAACAGTTAACATAAACTTCACAGTGCAAAACTGCCCCTTTTTTTAAGAACTTATTTCCAGCCAATCTATCTTTATGAATATGTATCTTCAATTAGTAAACTCAGAAAACTGAATAAGGTGTTTTAAGGAATTCTGGTGCAGACTATTATTTAGCAAACCTTTTTATCATAATTGTCAGATAACTCAGGATCTGGAACGAAGAACTTGAACGCTTAATGTGATGTTACATAGAATGAGTAAAATAAGCCTTCAAAAACATTGAAAAATGTATGCCATTTCAAATTATAAACATCAAAAAAAGAAGGGGAAAAAATGCTGATCAATTCTAAAAAAAAAACGCCCAGAACATTTATTAGTGAAAATTTATTTTTGCCCAATAGAGTTGATTGTTCTTCAATTGATCAAAAGGTAAATTCTTCAATATGGTAAATAGTAAATCACTTCTTAATCGTGTTATATATTGTTATTTCTCATTATAGAAATTTATGACATAATGTTGGAAATATCTAATGGGCATTGGTCATTATCATGACATGAGCTAATGAAAGCATTCTGCGCAAAGAATTAAATTGTCTTTTTTTTTTAGCATTTCCTACATTTTCTGGAGCAGAAAAATAAGAGGAAATTCACTTAACAATTCGATTTTAAACAATACAGAAACTTTGCTATATATTTAGCATATTAGAACTGAGTTTTCATCTTGTTGTCATCCATAGATTTTCAGAGGTACCATCAAAAATGTGAGCATTCCTAGAAAAACATATATTAAGAATTATGATAGAATGTTTAAAAGTAATATAAAAAAATAAAGGTAACTATTTCAGGCATTCTAATCTTATGATCCCAGAAGTGTGATTTCTGTTATTAAAATGTTTGCACAGAAGGATAAAGTCTTATCCATTCTAGAAAAGGAGTAAAGAATACTGTTGGTTATATACACCTCATGCAGAGGAATTAACTATATTTCCAAATATGTCTATGAAAATGTCAAGAATCTCTGCAAAGAAGAATAATGTAGTTATGTTTTCTTTTTGGCTGAAGAGACAAAAACTTGATTGTTTTCATTTTACATCATTCCATGTATATTCCCTAATACAAACAGCTTATCCCTTTCATAAAATTGCAAGTTTATTTGAAGCAACAGTGTTTTAAACTACATTTCTTGAGTACCTTACAAACCAAAGAAATATAAATAATCTACAAATATTCCTCTGGTGCCCAAATGATCAAACATTTGCTCTGCAATGAAACAGATACAGTCCATAAAATCAGATATGAAGAATTAGGTAATTCCAATCTGTCAATTGTGAAAGAATTAATATCTAGTACATTTCTATCTCAGCTAATTTCCTTTTAAAAATCTTTATAAACTTAGTGTCTATAAATGGCACAATAATTCTGAAAACTAGTTTAATAGCAAATGAGCAGGTGCAACTAACAAATTCAAAATAACTCCATTTATAGTTTATTAGCCTTATAATTTAAACCATAGGCCTGCTTATTGCCCTCAGTATAAACAAATGAATAGCAGCTATAAGTGTAGTTTGTTCTTGTACCTTTCTCCTGTTTATAATAAATGAAGGAAGCCGGAATCACTGTTTCACATAACAAAATTAAAAACCATGGAGAAAAATAAAAACCTCTCACAACAGAGACCTCAGAATCAAATTATTAATAGTGCCTCATGAGGACCAGTTCATTAGCTTGAAGTTTGCAACACCGAAACCTTTAAACCCATTTATACAACAGTCTCTACTGAGTCAAAATGAAGAAAATAAGGAATATTGCATATGCCATTAAACACTTTATTTTAAAGTAAAATGTAAAATGGAATTTTACATTTTTTTAAAAGTAAACAGTGCTTCTTTGCTTTATCTGGGAAAGCAAAAGGAAGTAACTCCCTAGAAAGAAAGTATGTCCATAGATATTGCTTCTTTATCCTTTCAAACCCCATTATCTTCATAGTCCTGCCCCATTGTCTCATAATGACATCCTAATTGCTTGGTGACATCATGATGTGCTATATTCAGTCAATACTTGCTTTTGTCTATAGCCAATGACAGATATATTCAAATTTGCATAAATCTATAAAATGGGATGTAAATCCTCTCCTCTTTAGGCCTCTGACTTTTGTTCCAGTGGTGTTAATAATCCAATTTATTCTTAAATGTAATATGTCCTTTTTGCTAGTTAAAATACATTTGGGGAAATTCTCCTCCAAAGTCGATGCCGTGGGTTAGAAGAATACCAATCTATCAGCTTTTGCAATCCTTTTGTGTTCATAAAATGTGGGACGGGGCATTGTGTTCATTGTCTAACTAGCATAGTTCCTTCTTCAAGAATATAAAATTGATTGACCAAGGGTCCCTTAACAAAATTGGACTGGAGCTTCAGAATGCAAATAGTGTACAAGAAGGAGTATGGCACCAAATTACAAAAAATTTTAAAAAGTTTTATAAGAAAATCTATAGACATGAAATATACGTAATTGTGTGGTATGCTTATTGCAAATAATCAAAGTGATACAAAAGAACGTGCCAGCTTTAGATTTTGAGAATATTTGGCCTTTTTTATCCTGTTTTTGTTTCATCCTCACTCCTTATATTTTCATTAAACTTCAGTTCTAGAAAATCAAGACATTGCACACCATTTTGTGCCCTTTTGGTTAGTCCCAGTAAAAGACTTACTCAAACTTGAAAATATTGCATTATTGCCCGGCCAGAGTCTTGTTCCACCAGAAGAAAATGGTTATGTAATGCATTATGTTATCCCATAATGAATTAACCAATAAAATATATAATTGGCAATCAATTGGTAAGTTCCTTTAGAAATTGACCGCAACATTGGGGCTGCATGCAACAGATATTGGAAGCCAGAATGTCACCACAGTCTTTCCACATAAAGGAAAGATTGTGAGATCACCCACTTCCATTTCAGACAGCTGCTCCTCAGGAGGAGACTGCAGGAACCGAGTTCTTTGCAGTCAGCTCATGAGCTGAGTGTCTAAAACTCAAAACATTTCAATCAAGTTCACAGCCATAATGCTTGTCACAAGGTTCTCACGAGCCTTACTGCTTATGCACTTTTAAATGCTTAAGCATTTAAGCATTTAAAAACATTAAGCATTTAAGCATTATAGCTAAAGAGATATTTTCTGAACAAAGGATAAGATAATTCCACTTGGTGAATGAAGATTATTTCTGGATTATAAAGTTTTTAAAAAAAAGGTTTTAAAGATTTAAAAACTTTTGGCAAAAACCTTAACAAGGAGTGGATATAAGAAAGAAAAAAACAAAAAGTTACATCTGAATAAACAATGAAAAGAAATCAAGAGGGATTAATTAAGTAAGAAGGGGAAGAGATTTATTTACCAAAAGAAATAGCTAGATGCTTTCACTCATGACACAACCATGAACTTAAAAGAGCTCAAAAAATAGTTACTGAGAGATAATTCTGCAATGATGTCCATTGGGTCATAAAGAGTTGGGAGCAACTGAATGACTAATAGCAACCAAATCCCTTTGAAATCAGGAGGGCTTACTTATAAAGAGAGGGTTGTACTGAATTTAATCAATACCCAGATTAAAAGAAAATGTAACAAGAAACAATTTTTCATTCATATGGGAAGTCTGAATTTACTCCATTCAAATTCTGTGTCTCTATTGGTAGTTCTTATGTACTACAAAGATTAGCAACCCAGCAACCCTGACAAAAATATGCATTTTGTTGATTTATGTAGAATGCTAAGGTGAAATCAAGGTTCCGATATACTTTTTTCTTTTGTTTATGCAGTGCAATGGGCTTGTACCTGCTTTATATGGGAGGGTTGCCAGTTACTATAATAGCAAACTAGCCTGATTTCAGACTGTCTGCTTCTGAACTAACCCTAAACTTGGAGAGCATCAGAATAAGGTCTTCAGACTACTGTTTTGTGTTTGTTTTGTGCTTAACTATCCCATTTTTACTCATATGATTCATTATTGATAACCCTGTTTACTAGCTACTTTCAATATGGAGACCAACATGCTCTGAATTCTAGTTTCTTGGAAACATATGCAGATTTGATTTGTGTTCCTAGCCTTTTCTGTAGACTCCCAAGGTCTACAGGTCAACTGCTATGAAAACAGAGTACTAGTGTAGCTTGGCCTCTGAGCTGATCCAACATGCCCCCTCTGATGTTTTTTGGCTGAATATTTTATAATCAATGAATAATTTTATCAGTATTGTCACATTGAACTGTAAGAAAGACCATTATGGTTAGTTCCTGGATCAAATTAAGTGGAAGAAGATATCTATAAACTCCTGATAACACAATGTTTGGCTGTAGATACCAAAATCTCAAACAACATATATAGAGAGTAAGTAATATATTTTTTAAAAAATTAAAAAGATATTTAGCAATGTACATTAACCAGGCTATTAATGAGTTTGACTGAGAGGCCCATCAGGAAAAGCTCTGACCAACATGACAAGTCTTCTTTAGAACTAAAAGAGAAGTTACACATATAGTAAAAACAGAAAATCTTATTCTCCCATTAAGAAAGCCTAGCTGGGGTTCCTAGTATCAATTCTGTGGCACAGACTGGAATGCTTACTATCTTCTTTCAGTCATTTTCAAAATAAGCCTGACTGGTTTTATTGCTACTCTAATAACAAAGAAGATGTTCAATCTGCTGATAATTTAATTCTAATTAGAACTTCAATTCACATTGCTGGAACTGCACAAAAATGAATAAATGAAACAGCAATTAACCTTTAGTACTGAGCTTATTTTCCTCCTCTCAACATGGGTCAGTTGCCATAGAGATTATACCTATGTGATTTGCAGATGTGACTCAAAAGCAGCCAGAGTAGGCATCTCAGTCTCTTCTCAGTGTGGCACCAGGATAATTAAAAATCTGTTAAAAGCAAAGAGAAAGTTGATCTAAAACTCAAAGGTAAAAAAAAAAAAAACAGCTAAAGAGAAGGGGCAGGGGAAAAGATTTTAAAAAACAGTAATGGAAGACCAGATTTATTTTGACAAACGAAAGCTTTGGAGACAATCCACCTTGAAAATGGTGCAGCTTTTACTGCCATCTGAGAAATAGCTTAATGGAAGCTTTGGACTGCATAAAATAGGCTCTACATTAAAACACAGTTGGTTATTTATTAACTATATGAAGAATATGTCTGCAGATATAACACAAAACAGCTGTCCTGCATTAGTGTCCTGCTTTTAATTTGAACAGTGCCTGAGATGTAACAATTTTTTTATTATTCACAGAAGCGCTGAGGGGAATGCAGATAGACTGCATTGCCCTTTAAAACTTTTCATATAATTAAAGTGGACTCCTGCAGCAGGGAGCCTTCAGTATCTATGGAGCTTCTTCCCATGGTTAAGGATTTTCCAGTATTCATAAATTACTCATAGAGCTTCTTCAAATACAAAACTTCAAATACAAAAAGGAGGCAGAATGTGACAATTTGTAAAAAGGGAGTGAGTGAGTGAGTGAGTGAGTGAGGGAGGGAGGGAGGGAGGGAGGGAGGGAGGGAGGGAGGAAGGAAGGAAGGAAGGAAGGAAGGAAGGAAGGAAGGAAGGAAGGAAGGAAGGAAGGAAGGAAGGAAGGAAGGAATTCAATTGAGTTATCTGTCACTGTGTCTGGGAAACTGCGAGGGAGATCCCAGAGATATAATGAACAATAGATACCTGGTCTATTGTACTGTACAAAGATTTACTAAGTAGTGGAAGCCAAATTACACAGGAGAGCTCTAGTCCTGATCAGCCACATCAAACAATGGGGAGGGATACTTTACCATGACATGTCTCTAATATGGACTCTTTAGCACTCAGATTTATACTTCTGGCATTTCCACCCCCACTTTCCATCTAGCATCAGGAAACAGTGGCAGGATGATTTTAACATTGACAATTGTGTATTAATATAAATAAGAGCATGGGAAATGAGGACTACTTTCTACTCCCCAAGTTGCATGCAATAAATCTATTTATGGGCATGAAAACTAGTTATGTGACCAGGAAGAGCAAAGGGTTAATTACATTGTTAGTAATAATAAAAAGTTTTATTTACATTGTCAAAGCAGAGGCTGCAGGCTCATTATCCCCTGATCCTGGCAACAGGATTTCCTTGAAAGAAGAGGCAGGAAAAGACTAGCTTGACTAGTAAAAAAAAATTCAGGCACTGGTAAGTCTTGCAGATTAATTAACAGAGCTAAAAAAATGAAGCTGCCAGTATCTACCCACAACTCAGTATGATCTGTGTTGACTCTTCTATGAGCAATACTTAGAAAAGTTTCTTGTGTAATACTGGTACCTATTTCAAAATGTGTTGTGGGAAGTCAGCCCCCCCCAAAGAAGAAAATATTAAAAAGGCAGAATATTATATTTCCTCAAAGGATCTTAAAAAGTCAGAAAAGCATCCCCAGTTTTTCTTAATAGCCCCAAGTCTCCCTCCAGCTCTGTAGAAATGCAGATATGATAATTGTTTCAGAAACACTGGCACCAGGAAGCTTAGAGCTGATGGGATTAGAAAGACAAAATCCCTAGAACTAACAACCCCTCACCCAAAAAAATCCAACACAGGACATAGCCATCAGCCACAGCCGCAGGGAAGCAGGATATGACCTTTAGGACATAATAGGATTAACCCACCACCATCAGAATATCAGAAAGGCACACTGAACTTCAGGTCAAAATTCATGCCACAGGAACAACTCCAAACACAAAAGCCCAAGAAGGTATAAAAACCCACCACTCCCTGTTCCATGTGGTCAGCTTTCCCAGAGCCACACTTCTGTCTGGCTTTGCTCTTCAATAAACTACAACCTTCTTTCTAAAGCAGTCTCCATTTTGTTTATTCCCACAATAAACTGGACCTTGATGAAGATTTTTCTTTCAACAGTGTGTTTAGGAGATAAGATGCTCAAAGGTTCATTCTTATGTTAGCCACATTCCTGCAAAGTTTATGTCTCACAATCAGGTGAGTCCTATATACATCTATATAAATGGAGATCACCTAACTGAGCACACAGAAATCAAATTGACTATATTATAAAAGGAAAAGGAAGTAGAAGAATTTGGTTATAACAGCAAAGATATGCGCAAAGGCTGATTGTGGAATAGAATATGAATTGTTCATGTGCAAATTCTAAATCAAGCTAAAGCAAAAGTATAAAGCCAACCAGTATAATATTAAGCATATAACCAGTATTTTCAAGGAGATCACTGAAAATTGCTATGCAGTGTTGAGTCCCATTGATAAGGTACCAGCGGAACTATGGAATAAAATCAAAGCAGTTATTAAGGATCAATGGGGAAAGAGATTTCCAAAGCCAAGAAACAAAAGAAACCAAACTGAATGTCAATAGATGGTAGAAATTACCAAACTATCAAGAAGCCAAAACTAAACCCAAAAAAGGGAGGGGCAAACAAACCGTATCACCACCTCAGGAACAAGCTTAACCAAGAATTTCAGAAATGGTAAAGAAGAGCAGTATAGCATATGCAAAGATAATAGACACAGAAAAATAGGGAAGGTTTTCTAAAAGATGTCCAAACTCAGAGGAGGTTCCAACTTCAAATTATAACTGATTCAAAAAAGATCCAACAAAGATAAGAGTGTACTAAAATTCTATACTTTAAAAATACCATTATATTTGCTAGTACTAGAAAATGAAATTAGATTAACACTCCAGTCCTTTCTAAACTCTAAGTTCCCTTCCACACAGAGAGGGCAGCTTTTTTGCTCTGTCTACATAATGACCCAAAATATTGCTTAAAGACCACAATCAGGAGTACTAGGATTGTAGTCACAGAGCAAAGCAATCACATAGGTATCTCACTTAATGATCACTTCACTCAAAAACTGAGATTTCAGTCCCAATAACGGTCATACGTTGAAGACTTCTTGTACTTCCAATTCAGCAATGACCCCCATATTCCACCCCAAACCTCAACTCCATATAGCATTTGGACTAACACTTTGCCTTGGAATTTTTTAAGTGAAAGGGCTACTAATTGCCCTCCTTTGGAATAAAAAAAATAGCACCCACTGAACTCTGAACTGTTGCCAAGGCAGTATATAAGTGCACTTTTCATAAAAGCAGATTATGAAAGTCGATGCCCAGGTGTTTAAAAGAGAGTGATCGCACTATTTGTTGAGCATTAATTCCCATATATGGGTAATGTTACTTTTGCCAAAAACTACTACTTTTGTTTTATAATACTTTGTCTTCAGTTTTGCCCTTTCACAATAGATACTAGTAATTCTCTAAGACCAATAGAGAATATATGAAATAAGAGCCAGGTCATCAACATACATTAACTTTTAAATTAAAAGTTAAATTTTAAACGTCTATGGAGGTTCTCAGTCATCCAGGTCATGGTTTTCCCAAAGGTGCTTTTTCAGGAGGCAACTGGACTTTCTTGTTTTTCTTTGAAGATGTTTCACTTCTCATCCAAGAAGCTTCTTCAGCTCTGACTGGATGGTGGGAAATGGAAGGATTTATATTCCTTGCAGACAGTTGGTCATTTGCATTCTTTTAGAAAGTCGTTGAGGCCATTTGGAGGTTTGCCTGTGTCCTCAGGGTCACCTGAGTAGTGCAAATGTGTGTGGAGCCTCTTGGCTGCAGGATTTCTTCTGCCCTTTGTCCCTTCACTATTGAAGACAGGCGCAGGCTGTTGTGGATGAATCTGTGTTGTATGCATCTCAAACTGAAGCACAAATGGTTCCTGTAAAATTTTAAACATTAAATGTTCTGTCCATTGAATGAGAGGGGGAAAGAAAATTATGACTTCATGGCCACTACAATGTCATTAATATAGAAATTCTATAACAAGGGAACAAGTAAACAGCCCTTCAATATAAATGGGTCTTGTTTCTTACTCTAGCGGTCAGAGTTTTCTCCTACTATTAAATATAAAGAAGTCCCAATTAACGATGGCAGATACAGCAACCAGCCTTAGAAATAATAAAGATATTGAAGGGATGGATACCTTATGCCTTTTAGGCTCAACTATTGACATTAAAGGAAATACACCACAGACTAGCACTTGGTAGACCAACAATGAAGACCTTGGTAAAGATATTCAGATGCTTTCTTAACCTAAAAGATTAGTTCTGTGCAGACAATGTGACACTCCTTGGAAGTAAAAGTTGGACTTTGAAGAAGCAGCATAGAAAGAGGATAGACACTTTAGAATGTTCATGTTGCAGAAGACTTGTAACCACTTATTGGATAGCCAGAAAAGTAAACAAATGTACCATAGAACATATCAGCCTAGGCCCTAGAAGTCTCACTTGAGCCACAAAGGACTGGGCTCAAACTACAATATTTTGGATACATTGTACAATGGCCCATATCCTTTGAGGACTTCTTAAAACTGGAAATAATGGAAGGAAAAAGAACAGCATGGCCAGCACCGAGGTGGATGAACTCAATAACAATAGCAGTGAATACATCATTGACAGATCATAGAGGCTGGGAGGAAGAGAGATCCTTGGAGAAAGACTATCTATAGTTGTTAAGAACCATCACAGACTAGACAGCATTTAATCAATCAATCAATGTCTAGTTTACTGATTGGCTCTGTTTCCACATTGTGCTTGGAGGCTTTAATTAGTATCTGTTTTCTGGTAGCAGTCAACCTGATTCAAAGCATCATATTCTCTTAATATGTGATCCTTTGTCAATATAGCATACAGTTCAGATCATCGTTTATAGTGATGATAAACTATAATAATTTTAATATGACATGTTTCTAAACATGTTTATTCTTTTGAACTAGTGTCAGAGACTCTTCTAAGAAATTCCCTACACAAATCAAATCCTGTGGCAAAAGAGGTTCAATATCATTGATACAACTGCTCTGCACTAAGCTGTATTTATATGTGTATGCATACAGTATACAAACTATTGCCTCCAGTTGTGTGTGACGATTGTAGCTGAAATGTCTCAGTAATACAGATAGAAGGGATAAAATTGCCACCTGGGATTGCTTAATGGATACAGTAATTAGCAATACCAATTAACTAATTGTTCACCTGTTAGGAGATAATACAGAAAACAGCCAGCTAGCCTCTCTTTTTTGCTGTCCCTAGGGTTTTATGAAACTGGTGGCTGGAACAACAGAAGTATTCAGCTTTTCTTTTCTTATTTTCACTTTGTTCTTTAAACAATAAATTATTGCATCTTTTCTAAACGCCCGTTTGCATACAAATAAAAATATATTTCTTAGCACAATCATAGCTAATACCTAAATGTTATGTGTGTTTTTAGGCACAGAAAAGAACATGAAATGGATCTCCACTTTTATCATTATGTCTAGGAGTCTCCAACCTCAAGGTTTTAGCCAGTTGCGCTAAAAGCTGGGCAAGGGATTGTCCTGCTTCCTGATCCCTCAGTAACTCAGCAGTTCAAGCACACAATGAGTTAAATGTTCTCTTTAGCATTCTTTCAGATGATCATGCATAGAATAGAATAACTTTATTAAAATGTAAATCTTTAAAAATGGGGAAGTTTTGATCATGCTAGTCACAGATTATGGCACTAAAGTATAGTTCCTTCCTGTTTATAGAATATCCCATTTCTATTTCAAACAAGAGGTTTTTGGTATTTATACTGTCTACTTTTCTAAGTACGAAATGATAATAATCTAAAACCTGTTGTTTTTATTTAGGAAACCCTCCAATAATTATTTTTTATTCTATTTAATTACTTCTGGCAAAATAATTCTCTGTAGGATTCATTCACAGAAAATCTACTACCATGGATCTTCAAGAAGGTTCATAAGCACACATAGTGAAATCAGATGTTTTCAATTCATTCAACATTTAGGTCATAGAATCACAGAGTTAGAATAAGCCATTTAAGCTATAAAGTCCAAATTCCTGCTCCAAATTGAAGCATCCCAGACAGATGACACTCTAGGTTCTGCTTGAATGCATTCAAAGAATGAAGAGTAGCCTTCCACCCCTCTGGGTAATTGATGCCACAGTCATACTGTGCTTGCTATTATGAAGTTTTATTTAACTTTCAATTGGAATCTGCCTTCCTGTAACTTATGCTATGATGCTGTGACCCGCACTCTGGTATAAGAGAGAACTGATGACATCATTTTAGGTATTTGAAGAATACTGTCATATATTTCCTCAGAAACCCTTTCACCAGTTCTTTCAATCTTTCTTCATAAGATTTATTTTATAGCACTCCATTCCAATATTTCAGAATCCTTGACAAAATGCGGTGCCCAAAATGGGACACAATATTTGAGGTGGCATCTGACAAAAGCAAAATAAAGTGAAATGCATATCTTCTATGATTTTTTACTTCTATTAATGCAACCAAGGGGGCAGGCCAGGATGACAAGGAGTGCACACATGTTGCCTAAGTACTCTCCAAGTTTATTTTGATTTTATCTTGTTTTTATTGTTTGATTTTATAATTCCTTTGGATTAAAAAATGTAGGATGGATTTTATAGGTCCATTTTTAAGAGTGAACACTTTTAAACATTTTGTGGAACAAGTAACAGAATGGGAAAAGAAGGAAGCAACATAGAATGAACTCAAGGATTACCTTTACCTCAACACCTCCAAAGCAACCAAACATTGCTGCCATCCTTCTGGCAACTTTAGCTTCCACTAAAGGGAAGGGAGGGAGAGGAGATGAATCTCACAAATGAAAATGTCCTAGACTTTATATCTAGCCAGTGCCTTTTAACAACATAGGCAATAGTCTCTATTTATATCATGATTATTATAAACTACCCAGAACTTTGCTTGGTTGGACAGTGAATGAATGAATGAATGAATGAATGAATGAATGAATGAATGAATGAATGAATGAATGAATGAATGAATGAATGAATGAACGAACATCATTTTTATTTCTCTCTAGTAATTAATTTTCAGACTCACTTATCTAAACAATGGAGCAGCAAAAAGGACATCTGCCAACTCATTTCAGCAGTAGTAAATAAACTTGGGTTTCCTCTCCCATATTGGTCCAAGTCATTCTCATTTAGACTTAGATACTATTTTAATATTTTTAAGTTTTTGGAACTCACAAATATGAGAAGTACACTCAGGAGTCCTTTCGCTAGACCACATATTTTTCACTAATCTATATGAAGTGGATCTTAGCTTTTCCCTTCATAAGGGAAAATGATGACATATGGCGCACCTTCTGTTAGAGAATATGAAACACATCTGAAAGGAATTTAGCCCAATACACCAGACTAGGAAGTATTCTCGCCTGGCTTCCAAAACTCAGTATTAGAGGCACAAAAGCCTTCTTTTAATTAAGACAAATTGTCAAAAAAAAAAGTTCTACAGTTCTCAAACCTGCCAACTATTGATAATTCACAGGACAATTCTTCTAGCTGTAGACGGCTCAGGTGCTTGTGTGTTGATATTTGGAGCATTTTTTAATCTTTTCAGGCATTAACACTCCATTCTCTCCATCTGGATTAAAGCCTGAAATGTCAAGCAAAAGTGTGAATGCATGAACAGTAAATTGTAAACAAAACTCATGACATAAGGGGGAAAGAATCCCAATCTTCTAGCTCAGTTAATTACTTGTCTCTGGCTTAGTGTGTCACTGGAACAATCAGAACCTCTAGAACAGCCAGCAACGAGTGACCTTGAAAGGGAACAGGCTCTCGGACACAATTGTACTATCAGGAACAATCTGGCAGCCAGAGAACATGCTGAAGAAGACGGTGGAAATGAAACAACTGGGCCAGTCTTGGGGATCAGCAGTTTGTAAGGTCCATTTTAACTAACAATAATTTTATATCCCATCAACCACAAGAGTCCACTGGAGTTGGAGTTAATGAGGGTAATTGGGGAACTCTGACACTATGTGATGCGGTCATAAAGCATGACATCACATAAGTATGCTTATGACAGCAGTTCTGGCAGTTCCAGGTGCAGTCATCAAGCAAATCCACATGGTTGTTAGGTACAACATCAAGCGATCAGTATTTATTGCTTCCTACTGGCTTCCCCAGTGACTTTGCTTATGGGAAGCCAACAGTGAAAGTTGCAAATGGCTCCAGGAGATTGCAATGTTGTAAATGTGAACCAGTTACCAAACACCTGAAATGCAATCATGTGACTGCAGGGATGCTGCAACAGGGACAATTACAAGGGCCAGTCATGTCTCCTTGTTCCGTGACAATGTAACTTTAAACAGGCACTGCACTTAATCTCTGCACTTTTGACTTACCAACCATTTTAGGAGATCATTAACAGCCAGTGGCACAATATAACCTATCTATTGATCACCAGGTTCCTCTAATGGTTTTACTTTTAGTTTGCAGTTAGCAGACCTCAAGTCAACCTAAGATAAGAGCTTTCATTTTCTACACTCCTGTTTTTAGCAGCCTGGAGAAGAAAAGGAGGCCAATAAGGCACTTTTTCTTGGAAAAGGAAGGATAGTGATACCATGAAAAGCTCATCTCTTTATTCATACGTGCCGTTCAGATGATTGTGGGGATCCATAATGCAATATTTCCCATGGGGCACATCGCCCCCTGGGGACGGATTTGAAGTTCAAGAGGACAGTAAATGATAAGAGTGAGGTAGGGAAATCTTGAAAAACATACAATCATGAGTGGTATTAAGCGCTTTTCCAGAATTTTCTTTTTCTTCCTTTACAACAGTGAATATAAATGCACTCAATTTACAAATCAGAACTCGTAAAGAATTCTAGATTATAGAGATTGTAAAGATTATAAAGTTATAATACATTACTGAAGTAATAATTGTCTATAATTGCTTATACTAATTGTCTGTGTTAAACATAAAATTAAAAGATTTGGATAGCTATATATTTATCTTTTATTTGTGTGCTGCTGGGGTTTTGTCGATGATAAGTTATTTATAATTGCTTTGTATCTTAAAACCTATAATTGCTTAGAAATTAATGGTTTACAAGTAAAATAAACTTTGCAACAATTCTGTCACATCACACAAACACATAGGCCAACTATTTTTCTAAGAGGATATAAACAAACTATGCTCCCAGTGCAAGTTAAAGACAAAGTTCTCACAATATTCAAATTAATACTTAAAATTTGGGTTTTATTTTATTTATATTGTGCAGTGATGCATGATTTATTCATGTGAAGAGTTCCATCAGAATTCAGGCTTAGTCTTATTAATGGAATAGTAGAAAAACAGCTTCACGGATGGGGGGGAACTGGTTCATACAAAAAGATTAGATCTATATTTGCTCTAAAATGATTATAGAATTGAGTAAAGGTCATGCCTGTAGTTGAAAAGAATAAGTGATCCTGATATAGATCTTAATAATAATAGTTAATATTAAATATCTTCTGTAATGTTTCCTAGTTAGGACTGTTCTAAGTATTAATGGAAATGGGGCTTTTCTTCTCATTTTTCAACACTCTAAATGATCAGATTTTATATACTTTATAATGCTCACCTATTATTCTTTTAACATTCATTCTTCTTCTTTAATCCTTTTTTTTCCCCATAGATGATTTACAGGCTATTCTTTGTTGCCAAGAATGAAGAGTCAAAGATGTCATGAAGTCCATTATTATGCATTTCAACATCCCATATAACCAGTCCTTCCACCAAATCCCCAAAGACTGAATATAAATAATAAAAGTATGGCTTGTGTTATAGCAAGTGTATTACGTGTTTAATGCTGAATGTGTTCTGTTTTTTCCTTTCAAAGAAATCCTATGAAACTTCATATCAGAAATGAATTATGCTGAAGAAGAATTCTAGGATATATTTCCATAAATGAATTACTAAACAAGAGCAAGAGTGAAGCCAAACTCAAACAAGACTTGAGTTCTTTTGTGTTCATAACACAAGGACTTCTTGTCATGGTTTTGACAGACAGAAACAAATAAAGCAGAATTCTGAGGCTTGCAAATTCCTCAAAGAACATGTTTATTAGTTACAAAGTATCAGCACTTCAAAAGTAAAAACAAGTCTGAAGACATACGTAACAATTCCCCAACACAAAGTTAAGAAATCCCACCCCTAAGGCTATGCAAGCAACTACATTCGCCAATACATCTTCTTGGTGGGCTTTTTACGTAACGCCCAGCCTGCAGTCTTGGGAGCAGCCGATGACCTTGGTTCCCATGGGATAAAAGTTTATTTAGATTAGTAAAGCATCTGGCAACCCCCCTCCCTCCTTTCTATGTGTCAACCAAAAATGAATAGGGAAAATGGCTACAGCCATGCTCATTTTTAAAATTGACACTTCTATCTTCTGAAGTCATTCCAAACAGAATGGACATGGCTATTATTTCAAGAAGAAATGGAAACAAGGAGAGTTTGATGTAGGGCACTAGCTTCTAGCTTTAGGTTCACATATTTCATGGTGAAAACAAGAACACTGAGAGTTTTGCACGATCCAATCTGGGTCGGTCACTGGTACCAGAGATTTAGTCTTCTGAACTTTCAGACTCGTCCTGGAGCCCATCCTCAGGGAACTTCTCTCTCACCAGAATGTGGGGCATTTATGTAGGGCACCAAAATCCTGGGACACATATATTTGCCTTCATTCAACTGAGAGTTTTGGCTGGTATGGAAATTAGAAACAGATATATTCAGAAAACCATGCAATGATGATCCCTGATTATAAATATATTTCACATTATGCCAGCTCCAATTTCCTTATTATTAAGCATAGCAGACAATATTCCAGCTGCCTTTGCTAATATGGTGATCAGAACCTTTTAACACAAATTACATTTCATTAACAGGGAAAGGTTAAGGAATGCTTCAGTAGCTCATAAACAATTCTTATGTAAGATGAAGATGGGAAGGGACCAGCATTTATACAGTTGCTATCTCAGGAGTCTAGGGCTATAATAGGATGAGGGATGTGGGGGAAAGAAGAACATGTTTATTAAATAACTTGATCATTGATCTGAGTTTCATAGAGCAAAAAATTATACTACAAAACTTTTGGAGTGCTACAAACCTCTTTCAGGCCTGATTTGTATTCTAAATGGAATCACCAACTATAACTTTCTATGATTGTACCACATCAACCTGAAAAAAAATGCTTTAAATTCATGAGTCAAAGCCTGTACGCAGTAAAAATTAGCATGCCAAAACATTGCTTATAAAATGTCTTTCTGTCTTGATAGTGATTCACAAACAAGAAGCATTTTCTATGATATGAAGGTGACTCTTCCATTCTGAAGTGGTATAGAATGGACCATGTTTTTGTTTGTAAAAACTAGGTCAACCTTCATCCTAGAAGCCTGGAAGAAATTTAAATGCCCATTTGTTTACAGAATTACCTATAAACTAGAAGCACAAATTTTAATTGAGTCTGCGTTATCTAGACAAATAAAGAAATAATAAATTTCTGAGTAGTTCAATATTTAGATAAACAAAACTATGCATATATAATAACCATAAAATATGAATATCATTCAAATTAGTATTAAATTTATAGTTATAAATAAAATTGAGAGAGGCATATTATTACTACTAATTCTTATTTATATCTTACATTGCAGCTCACCAAGCTATTGGATACCAACAATAATTTTATTGGTTAGATATCTTAAAAGAATTCAGTAGTTGTGGTACTTTATGTTAGTCTTTTTTTGTTTTATGGCAAAAAAAAAACCAAACTACTTTTCTACAAATTAACCTTGTCAAAATACTTGGGAGGAAGAGGATGGAAAGAGTCTGTGCAATGTTCTTTAATGAAGGATATTTGAGAGCTGAAGCAATTACTGCAATGCTTCGATTTTATGCAGAAATGGATATATAAAAGTGGGATCATTGACTCGTCTATGCTCTTGCAAAACACCACTTAAAACAGACTTCTCCAATCTTTTCAGCTTTGCAGACCGGTGGGGGGAAAGGAGATATTTCCTCCTGCTGCTCGGGCAAATGGAGCACATGTGCACATACTCACCCGCTGCTTGGCAAGTGGCAATGTGCGCCCGCCACTCCCGTGGCCCAGTTCTGAAAGGCTTAAGGCCTGGTGGTGGACTGTGGCCCGGGGGTTGGGGACCCCGGCTTAAAAGGTGTCATTTACATAGAAGTTCTTCTGGATTAAGTTTTTTTAAAAAAAAATCTGTGAAGGAGACATGCTCATTTATATGACATTGTTTGTTTTTCTGTCTTCTGACATTTCCTTTTTCATACAATAATTATAGGATGTGAAAAATACACATGACTCTAGTTTGCGTGATACACACACACACATACTACAGCCTAGGTGGCAAGTTGAGCTGATAATACCTGCCCAAAGTAATCCAATGAGTTCCCACTGTTGAGGATAAACTTGAGCCAAGGTCAATAGTGTGGTGGCCATAATCGTAATTCTATCTGGCTGCCTATGTGGCCTGCTGCCCACTACCTACTAAAGTACCTCATTAACTTAATATCTAGACTGTCTTTGTTCCAAATTTTCTCTTTAAACATACAACTCGAGTAGGACTTTGAATCAAACCCTAATTCTTCATATGATGCACAAATAATTCTGTACCCTGGAGATTTGAAACAAATGTATCTGCATCAGCTAATGGAGTATCCAAACTCAGATAGTGCAACAGGAGCCAAAGTCATTTGTTAAAATACCTTGGCAGAGCAAGCAAAACTTCTCAACTGTTAAACAGAGATTATACTTACATTTTCAAACTGTTAGACATTCCCTCATTAGTGAACAAACTAGGGGATCTTATTATATATATATATATATATATATATATATATATATATATATATATATATATATATATATATATATATATATATACGTTTCGACGAAGTCTCATTCGTCATCTTCAGGCTGGTGTCTCTTCGGCCTCGTGCTTCTAGAAGCAATGTGTGATCGCAGCTGTTTCTTCCTTTTAACTGCCAGTGGAGGTATGAACTGATTGGATGGGAGCTTGGCTGCATTCTGATTGGGTGGAGGTGTGTTCTGATTGGTTAGGGGCTTGGCTGTGCTCTGATTGGATGGGGGGTTGGCTGTGCTCTGATTGGCGGGGTGTGTGCTCTGCTTGGGTGGGGGCCCTGTTGTGCTCAGATTAGTCTGAGTTGCAAGGGGATTTGAACCCCTCCATTTCATACGTG
Organism: Azemiops feae; assembly: GCA_023970755.1. Lineage (NCBI taxonomy): Eukaryota > Metazoa > Chordata > Lepidosauria > Squamata > Viperidae > Azemiops > Azemiops feae. The sequence continues at coordinate 260,951 of JALGBA010000098.1, forward strand.
AAGCAAACTGACACCCACCTTGAAGATGTGGCACGACCACGAACGCGAAGCCAAACAACAGCAATGCAGCTCTCCATCTCAAATCCCCCTGCAACTCAGACTAATCTGAGCACAACAGGGCCCCCACCCAAGCAGAGCACACACCCCGCCAATCAGAGCACAGCCAACCCCCCATCCAATCAGAGCACAGCCAAGCCCCTAACCAATCAGAACACACCTCCACCCAATCAGAACGCAGCCAAGCTCCCATCCAATCAGTTCATACCTCCACTGGCAGTTAAAAGGAAGAAACAGCTGCGATCACACATTGCTTCTAGAAGCACGAGGCCGAAGAGACACCAGCCTGAAGATGACGAATGAGACTTCGTCGAAACGTCGCCAAGACACTTTCAATTTTACGCGGGAAAAAACCCGAATTACCAAAGACCTACATACAAACACCCGTGAAAACCTCAGAAAACAAATATATATATATGCACAAATGTGTATGTTTTAAATTTTTAGGTAATCAGTCATTTGCTTATATTATAACAAAATATATTACTGTGGTATAGTAGGATCTTTGCCCAGAAGCTTGAAAGCAGATGCAATAAAGATGGTTGCATCTGAAAACTGTGAGGGTATTATGTCTAAACTTATTATATAATAAAATAGTTTAAAATTACAAGAAAGAAAGAAAGAAAGAAAGAAAGAAAGAAAGAAAGAAAGAAAGAAAGAAAGAAAGAAAGAAAGAAAGAAAGAAAGAAAGAAAGAAAGAAAGAAAGAAAGAAAGAAAGAAAGAAAGAAAGAAAGAAAGAAAGAAAGAAAGAAAGAAAGAAAGAAAGGATTGTTTAAGCTTTAAAAACATTGTAAGCAATAACTCTGTTCGTTCACCTGAAAACTTCTGGGCTTGGGAAATGAATAGGTTCATGGGACCAGAATACAGATCCTGCCCTGTCAGCTTGAGATCCTATCATGTTGATCCATAAAACCCTAAGTTTCCTTCTTGTTCATTTGAACCTGAGTAGAATTCTCCCTCATAGCCATATATATTACTTATTTATTCTGGATCTCTTCATTCTGAGGAGATTTAAAAGTGAGATAGTGATGCACAGTACATGCAGGAATTGCAAAGCTAGCAGAAACTTCTAAATCCTTCTAAGTATCACACAATTTATATGTTTATGGCAAATATGCCCAAGATAACTTTGTTACATTTACACTGATTTTCCCCAATATTTTTCGTTCACTGCATCTCAAAACACCATCCGCTTATTGGAAATTACTATTCATTTTGCTCTAATGTGCATCACTTTATACTTCCTTATACTGGGCCATTTGGCATTTTATTGCCTACTCATCTAGTTTGGAAAGATCTTGTTGGTGTTTTTCACAATTCATTTTTGCTGTAAGCAAAAAGCTGTAAGCATTCTCATTAATTTGATACCATAAACTTGATTATTTCTCTCCCTATCCCCACTCTCAAGACCAGTTTATTTTACAGCAAGCTACTATAACCTTTGAAGCATTTACATATTACATCCCATTGTAAAAACTGTCCATTTGCTTTCTTCCATCCTTGCTGTTCTTTAACCAGCTGCCAATCCATAACAAGGCCCATCCTCTTATCCCACAGTGAAGTTTGTGCACAAATTTAGAGTCACAATCAATTATGCAAAAGTGCACTGCTGCCCAGGCTATGCCAATCTTCTTGCTCTCTCCTCTTCTCTAGCTCTAAAGATGCATCGAACATGCCATGTTGTAAAAATTATGCAGTTGCTTATATGCACCCAAAACAATTAGATAAATACAGTTAAAGCAAGATGGAGGAAAATATTCCATTATCCTTGTCATTTTTTCCATATACAAATAACTCTCAAAGAGCTTTAGCTCCACTTACTGGCTGTTAATTTAAATCCTGCAATTAAAGCATCATTCTTCTATCACATGGCAGCTTATAAACTTTCTATATTCAGTGCTTGCTTAATATAAAATAAGGACTGCTTCTTATTTCCCTATGGGAAATTATTCTTTATAATTGGAATAAGTGGCCATGGAGAGGACAGTAAAATTGCACTGATAAATATTATACTAGGAGGAAAATCACTTAATGGAACTGGGCAAATTTCAAATAACCAATTTTTGTGTGTCTATGCTGTTATCTATTTTGCTTATTTATTCATTTATTTTAATGAACATATGTGGCTTGAAAACTGAGAAAATTTGACTGGCAAATAAATTTGCTTCTTGCACTGCATCCAGGATCCTGCTCTCCTTTATACACGGACCTTCTGTGCGAGAAGTAGGTCATGTGCTTGGATTTGACTGACATTTAGGCCATGGATTTTAAATTATGTTTTGAAACACCCTGATGGCTTCTAAAAGCTTCTCTCTCCAGGACTGTACTAAAAGAAATGCCTCTTAAGAATGGAACCAGTTTGCACTAATGGGAATCTTTGCTACACTTAGATGAATCTGTTTCAGGATAAAAAGCCACATAGCTTAGCAGCTGGAGTCAAAGAGGACTGGACCCATCTTTGTCTCTATCCTGGCCATGTAATTGCACACGGCAGGTGCATAAGCAATTTGTCTGTTGCCTGCCTGGGAAGCCTTTTTTCTATATTAAACCTGAACCAGAGGTTTCTATATAGATGTTGCTTTTGAAGACCAAGCTTTGGAAAACAGAATGCCAATATCTATAAAAAGACAGAACAGGCCCAAATCTGTTTGAGCCCAGGGGTTCAACTGCTTTCTTACTGAGCTCTAGATGGGCCAAAAAAGCTTTAAAGATTCAGTTAGTACCTTTTCTGCACAGTTGAATGTTATCCCTTTGCCCTGGTACAATGCTGATTCCTCCCTCCCCTTATGTTCACATTATGGTTCATACACATACTATGCTTTTTCACATGTCCTGGGCTAAATTGGGGCAGTGTGCATAGGGAAGGGAGGTTTAAAATATCAAATAATTGTACCCCTCTTAAAATTATCACCCTATCCCACCAGCATTTTAATCACCATTTTCAAGAAAGAAGTAACTAGTAGGTAAATTTTTAACCTGTCCTCCACACAACAGTGGTCCTATTCCAGGTCAGAGCCTCACACGTTTATTTGTGAGAAAAACAATAATTCAGGGAGACAGCTGAAGGCTGTGCATTTAACAAAATTTTGAATTTGACCTCTTCCTTTTTGACCAGTCTGATCAATTGATGCAGATTTGACTTAGAGCTTAAAGGAGACAAAGTTGTTCATTGTTTTTACAGCAAATGCAATCTTCATAGGAAGGACTAAGATCCTAAGAATCTTTCATTTTCAGTAAAGCTTAGCAAATTTCACCTTCATAATGCATGACTGCATTAAAAAGAAATATAATAGAATCTTTACCCATGTCACACAATGAAGCAAGAATCTGTATGATTTAGGACACCATATTCAGTTCCATTTAATATACCAAATTCTACAGGATTTTGTTCTCCTTCTTTTATCTTGTTCAAAATTGGATTCCTGACAAACTCGGATTTTGCTGCTTCCAAAATGAGTAAGACTTCAAGTCATTATCACCATGAGTTTTTATTGAAAAAATTCATCAAAACTATAAAACAAATGTCTATAGTATTAGAAGCTAAAGAAGCATTTATGATAATATTTCTCAAGCAGGTATCCTCCTACTGTACAGGAATTCAATTTCCACTGGACTATGTGGATTGAAGATGATGAGAAATGTGGTCTGGAGACATCTGTCTGGGATGATAGAATATATAGTTGGAGTGTCCAAGATAGGAAGACTAATACATCCTTTTATTCATTCATATAGCTTAGTTGGGCAGGGATTTACAGCTGTCTCCAAAAATTGAGAATGCTCTATCTTCTTCTATTAATGTTGATCCTCTTAATTTGTAGAAGCACTCCATTTAACTGTAGAGTTTGCTTGACAGTAGACTTGTTCTTATCACTTAAAGAAGGGAGCTTACTGTTTGAGCTGGTACTTCATTTCTTCTTGAGCTGGTTGTGTTCTGCTCTTTTCTCAAAAACAGAGCACTACTGTAATACAGAAACTCAGAACTTATTTCTAATAATTCATTTCAATGGAGAGCAAGGTCCTCAAGATGGCTCCTAAGTAGCCTCAATTACAGAAACATCTCAGGTTTTATTTGTTCGTTCATTCATTCATTCATTCATCCATTCATTCATTCATTCATTCATTCATTCATTCATTCATTCATTCATTCATTCATTCATTCGATTTGGAAACTTCTTGATTTTCAAAAGACCCTGGGTGGAAAAAGGAAACCAAACAATTTAAAAAGCCACATGAATTTATCAAGTGGTAAACAAAACAGCTCAAATGGACAAAAAATTAACAAGTCCTAGTTCCAGGACTTGTTTAATGATTTCTGAAACAGATGAAGGGTGAATGCCTAATCCTAATAGCTGACACTAGATAACCTATGCCATGTTGGGTCATCATTTACAAATATTTCCTTTCCTAAACAGGAAACAGAATGACAACAATTGGGCAAAAAAGGAGTGGGAGCAACCTCCAATTTCCTGCTGACTTCCCCATTAGGTTACCTTGTCAGAAATTTTCCTTCCTTCCTTCCTTCCTTCCTTCCTTCCTTCCTTCCTTCCTTCCTTCCTTCCTTCCTTCCTTCCTTCCTTCCTTCCTTCCACCTTCCATTCCCTCCCTGCATTCCTGGTCAGGTGCAAAGGGTGCTTGAGAGTGTGCTAGAGATGCTATATGGGTCAGGAATAGCATGCAGGGGATGGTGCTGGTCAGGAAGGGTACACAAAGTTCCTCTTTCCCTGTTCCTCCCTTCCTTTCTTATTTCTTTCTTTCCTTCCCTTCCATTTCTCACTGTAGGAAAGGGAGCAACTGACATACCAGATGAATCTGTGCAAAGGTTCCCCTAGTAGCACTATATCTTCTCCTTGAGCAGAAGCTGTTAATCCAGGAAATCTCCACATTGCATATGAGTTTTGAATGGGGAAGTCCAGTATCATATAGAACCAAAAATAAAAATCCTCAGATGCAGGCCCAAATAATCACAGCCACTTAATCTGGTCATGATTAGGTTTGAATCTGTTCCTCCCCATTCAGTTCCAAATAGCCTCCAGGCACCAGGCCAAGATATTGGTAGAAGCAATTGAATGGCCCAGGGTCAAGACACACAATTGAGTATCATTACTGTATTGATCATATCAGATCCCAAATCAACAGATAGCAACATTTAATGATTTCATGTAGTTGTTAAACAAGAAGGGGGAAAGTGTCAAGTCCTGAGGCTTTCCATTAAATGAAGGATTGGCAATGGAGATGGAGAATTTCCTGTCAACACTGACTGGAACTGATGACAAAAGAAGGAGAATCGCTTTAACAGAATGCTTCTCACCATAAACCCTGTAGCTGGTTACCACAGTTTATGGCACTGTGGAATAAAAGAGCATGAGGATGGATGTATCACCCCATCCAGATTCTGCCAAAGTCATCAATAAGCACAACCAATTCTGTCTCAGTACCCCAGCCTAAAACCTGCCTGAAATAAATCCAGATAAACTGCTGTCATACCACATACTCAACATTCTTTCCTAAAAAGGAAAATTGGAGGCTGGAAAATAGCTGTCCAGCATCATTGGGTCTAGTGAGACCTTCTTAAGCAGGATATATATTACTGCCTCTTTCAAAGAGAGGGTGATCAGCCACTCCTTCAGTGAAACTGACATATTGCATGGACCCAAATACTTTCCAGATTGCTTTAATAACCTAAGAAGGTCCTAGATCTAATAAACAGCTAACTGAACCCACAAATTGAAAGACCTTGTCCATTACCTCATGAATCACAGGTTCAAATTCAGTCTACAAGACTAAGTCTACAAAAATTAGGCCACAAGACTGTTTTTCAAGAGCCTCAATTGGCTCTACATCGTTGGTGTCCAATTCCTCACAGGAGCTCTGAAGATGTTTCTGTGGCTCTCCCTGCCCAGCAGGGAATGATCACTCTAAGCCACCATTTATTAGCAGATGCAATAAAGAGAGAAAATAATGACATTCACCACCATGGTGTAACCTTTAATATGGATTCTTACTTACATTCAATCAGACTCATTCTTTGTCTCTCTCCAATAGCACTCAGGAATCTCTCCTTGTGCTTTATTTCCCAGAAATCTTCAGAAACCCTAGAAGCATCATGAGATTGACACCTGAGATGATCATCATGGGATTGACATATGACGAGATACAGTAGAAGACCTCTGTCACTAGCTTCCAACAATGGCCCCACCAGATCTGCCACTACCAGGTCACATCACAACAGCTCCAGATCTAATGTGTGATAAAAAAAAATCAGATCTAATGTCATGACAGCTCCATCAGGCAGACCAGATTAGGAAATCAACTCCATAGGAAAGCTAAAATTACTTTTATTAAGATTGGCTACAATAACAGAATCTTGAAAGTCTAATCATGCTGTATCTCCTCCTTTTTCTCATATTTCAGAGAAATTAAGGAGGTGTCTGCCTGAGTTGGTTCCACATGTTAGCTCATTCTGGACTTTAAAAATGCTTCAGCTCCTTTTGCCTAAATAACAGTTTCTTCATATCTCTGTCAAGGTCATCTTCCTTACTCCATCAGAGAGTCAAGGGCAACGTCAGGCCTGACTGAACATCAATATCCATTGAAATCAGCATCACTACCATGCTGGAGCTAACATAGGCCTTATTTACTTAAGTAACTACCATGTTTTCCCAAAAGTAAGGCATACCCCGAAAATAAGCCCTGGCTTGATTTTTGGGGGTGGGCCTAATATAAGCCCTACCCCAAAAATAAGCCCTAGTTTTGGGGCAAGGCACACACTTAAATATCAAGCTAGGGCGGGGGTAGGGAGTGTGGATCGGCCCTATGTACCCCGCATCCACTTACCTTGCAGCCAGGCCTCTCCTCGCCGGCCCACTTCTTCTGTGGTGTCTTCTGCAGCCAGGTCTGCATTTCTCAGTCACAGGCCTTTCCAGAAGGTCATTGCAGCCGAGAACCGAACTATAGATTGAATCCATAGCTCAGTACTCAGCTGCATAGGCCTTCCAGAAAGGCCTAACTGCAAAATACAGAATGAAGCTGCTCCTTCGGCCCCAGAAGAAGTGGACCTGCTGGGCGGTGCTGTCAGTGCCGGAGGTGAGTATAAAAGACATCCCCCGAAAATAAGACATGATGCCTCTTTTGGAGGCAAAAAAAAAAAAATAAGACCCGGTCTTATTTTCGGGGAAACATGGTACATATTGATAGTCTTGATGATCCTGTTGCTCCACTGGCTCTGCTGAAGCTGCCAACATTGCCAGTTCCAATGGCATAGGCAGTAGCTCCCATGTCCACTTAGAGCAAAGCCTCCAGTTCCAATCTTACTCAGTTTTGTTGCCATGCACTGCTCCTCTCATGTGGAGATACCTCTGCAGCTCAGAGAGCAATCTCGGGGACTATCTGAGCCGCATGACAGAAGGCAGGTACTAATAAGAATTCATGCCTCTTTCTCTACTTTCTCACTTGCCAAGGCTACTCAGCAAACAGCAAACAGACAAAGTTAATCCAAAATAAAATCTAATGATTCAAATAAACCAAACAAAACCTACCAGAAACACAGATAAACTCCAAGGCCCTCAAACTGACCAAAACAATTGGGGGCACTGTCATCCTTGCTTCCCCAGCACCTGAACAGGCCACTTTGTTTACTCCATTGAAGTTGCCAGGACACTGGGCATAGGAGCCCTGCCAGGACCTGATCTCTCATTATCTAAGTCTGCCCTCACTATTCCTGTTCCTTATCACCTTGATCTGCTTCAGGTGATTGATTGCTTCCCAGCTTGTTAGATCAGGTCCTTCAACCTTTGAGAGCAGATCTGTTCTTTCTACTTGGCCCTTCACCAATAGGGGCAATTCACTGTTTCCTGAGTATAGGAACAGATGACGTCACCTTCCTTCCATTCCCAACCACTGCAAATGTGCTTGGTTTCCCAGCTTCAATTCAAAATGGCTGTTTTCTGAGCCAAGGCAGCTTAAGCCTTTCAGAAGGGATAGTCTTCAGCACTTCATTCCAGTCCAGTAGCAGTTCCAACCTCCAGTTGGCTAAAAAGTGCCTAGCATGACCTCTCTCCTCAAGCAACTGATTTCTGCCCACTTCATCTTGGGCTACTAGGCTGTTATGTTCTCTGCATTTTTATCATCTTGAAGTTGAGCCACCAATAGCACATTAACTCAATGAACCTTACAAGCACAAACCTTACAAACCTTACATGGTCCTTGTTTTCCCATCCTTCCCACAGTACTGCAAAGTTTCCCTTCCCTTCTTTTCCTTTTATTTATTTATATTTTTATTCATCTTTAAATTGAAAAGAGGAACACTGCTATTCTGATTCTATAAAGTTTTCCCCGTTGCTTTGAATACTGTAGCAAGGATGCTACATTAAGACGGAAAGAAAAAAAGGGGGGGCTCTGCATTAGTGTCAAAACAGATAATGTGGGTTGAGAGCATAAAAACATTTGCATGTGCAAAAATCTGGGAAAGCAAAGGAAAGGCACAGGAACTAGTGAAAAAGGAACAGTCCCTAAAAGGAAAAAAAAAACAGGTATTGGTAGACTGGCCCATACAGGGGCCAGCCAGAGCGGCTGGTCTTTCCTGCATGGATGGGAAAAGCAAAAAAGCAAAAAATAACCAACCAAGTGTTATGATGGACATAGTTCCCTGCTGCGAACTCACTGTAGTCTGGACTGGAATTTCTGAAATTGGTTTAAGAAATAATAGTGAGCTGCATGAGAGAGAAGTAGCTTAAACTGCAGTACAATCCTGACTCAGAGCACTCAGAGTAGAGTATAGCAGTTTATTAAATGTTACCTATTCCCATGTTTGTTTCTCTTATTGTGAAAATTTGGAGGGATGGAGGGATAGATGTATGTATGGATGTATGGATGTATGGATGTATGGATGTATGGATGGATGTATGTATGGATGGATGGATGGATGGATGGATGGATGAAATCATTGCTAATGTTGGACCACGCTGAACCCAAATTCTGAGACAATGGTTGTTGCTCATTAAAGAATTTAATCTCGTTTCTAGCTAATTGAAATACAGTTGTGCTTTTTGTGAGGCTAAAGAATGTTAGGGTAGATGGTTTTATTGCACTGAACAGGATTGATGAAAGTTTCTAATAATAAATCTGTCCATGTAACACAATGTAGTCTGGTGCTTTTTCTTCTTCTACCTTTGTGCCGTTTTTGTAAAGGAGAGTCAAATAATAGAAGGCATTTGTAAGTTCCCTGTGAAGGAATAATTGAAGACAAAGTGATTCTGGTCTGTTCACGATACAAGGATCATTGAGGAAAAGGAACTGCCTTCGCCACAAAGCATCAAAGTGTTCTGGCTTCTGGATGGGTCCTTTACAACCACATGGGTCAGAGAATAAGAGAAGGAAAGGCAACACAACATGGAGCGAGGGAATGAGAAAACAGAATGAGAGCAAATTGAACTTTTTAAGTCCATTCATATGTGCAAATGTAAAATTTTATTATGGAATCTAATCAATCGGAAATAATCCCACAATGCAGCCTCTCCAATCTGGCATTGCCTAACTTTGTTTGATTAGAAACTATGAGCACCCTGAAGAACAGCTAGTTGGGAAAGTCAACTTACTGCAATGGTTTCATGACAAGATAAGCCCTAATACAGTCAGAAAAAATATTAGCCTTTCTGTTTTTATTTTGTGCTTGAGGGGAATCTATAGCAGTTTACTGTCAAGATGAAGGATATTCAGTAGCATCTCCTGTACAAACACTTGACATAAATAAAACTATTATCTCATAACTCTTTGCCCTCAACAATCCTTCCATGTACTCTTTTATTTTTATTCTTCTGGTGTCTTGCTTATTGCATCATGAGAGAGGAGGAAAAAAAGAAAAAAGAAAAGCACTCCAAAAACTTTGAAGCCAGGTACATTTTCTCCAAGGCCATATGGTTGAACATCCAGATAAAGGTACACTAAGCAGTCTTTTCCAAAGCTCCTTGTAAATGTAAGGAAAATGCATGCGCTCTTTGCTGCATGTATCCCTCCATAAATAAATAAATAAAGATCTGTACTCTGCAGATATCTCACAAGGTCAAAGAAGAGGCAAAAAAAACCCCAAAACAATGAGCTGTTTTATCAGAGATACAAATTTGTCTGTTGTCTACCAATACTTTGCACTTGATTCTAGTGATATTTTTTAATAATGAGCATTAAAATTCTGACATTGTTTGTGATGGGACTGATAATGCACCAGACTGCAGGTTTCTGTCCCTAAAATAGCAGTCCAAGGGAATGCAGTGGCACAATGGTTTAATGATGCTGGAACTGCACTCCAGCAGTTCAAGCTCAGCTCCATAACGTGGAGCGAGCTCCGGTCTCTCAAACTCTAGCTCCTACCCACCCAGTAGTTCGAAAGCATGCAATATTGCGAATAGATAAATGGGTACCACTTTGGTGGGAAAAAGCTAGCTACATTTGTTTGTGCAGAGGGCAGAAGCCAGCACTGGACCTGGCCGGACTTGAGGCAATGCAACATGAGGAAAGGCGAGACAAGACGGGTGGAGGAGCTCGGAAGAGCCAGCAACCCAAGTGCTGCTAGTCAGCTGGTGTAAGCTAGTTCATCTCCTGCAGTGTATCAAAGATAGGCACGCAAGCGCCGAACAGAATGAATTAGCAATCTAGGCTGTCAGTACTACATTGTGTTTAGCATTTGTAGATTTCCTTGACATTGTATGTCATACAATAAATAAATAAAATAAATAGGCCTTGTTAGGCCATCTAACATATGAACGAGGACGTAGGTAGTCATATCTAGTACAATCATAGCAGGTGTAATCTTCAGAAATTAATCTTATTACTCCAAGTCGCTTGAGTCTGTCACTTGCTCCACAGGGAGTCGTGTTCTACACATGCCTATACTTGTGCATTTGTATGTGATCAATGATTTATGGATATATGGATATGGATATTGTTTTTGCTTTTGAGGTTAGGTGAGACTAGCAAGCCCAATGATGTGATTCATGAGTAAACTTAAAGCAAAAGCATGGATGTGCATAAACTGATACCCATTTTAAAAAGGAGAATGGATAAGGAATTATATGGAGTTCCCTGTAAAACATAAATAAAACAGAAGTCTTCATAGTATTATTTATGGGCTTTTCCTGAGATACAGAAGTAATAGAACACAATTTGTTAGCAAAATCAGAGATTTGGTAAGAAAAAAATACCTCAGCTCAGACAGAAGAAAAGTGGATTAGAAGAATCAAGCTGTTTTGAAAAAGTTGTCAAATTTAGAAAAAAAGGTAAGCGAGATAGTGCAGACATAGATTATTGAGCTGGATCTGTTTGCATGGAATCCCAGATCCTTATTAAATAGTACCTTTCCTAGATCAGCTTAAGGTTTAGAAAATCATATGCATGCTTTTGACTTCCCCAAAATTATTCAGCAGACAAAGTGCTGCAAAACAACCAGAAAGAAGAATGGAAGAAGAAAAATAAATATTCTATTTAGATATAAGACAGAATTTCAAATTATGTCATGTCTGCAACATTTAAATCTTAGATATAGAATGGGAGGAATTTGCCATTTTTGAATGAAAGGTGGGAGGAAGGGAAATAGCTCCTGTTAAGTAAAGCTGTAGTTCTTGATTAGGAAGTAAAGAAATTTGCCTTAAATCGTTAGTCCATAAAGCCCCACAATGTTTAGAACGATTGGCAACATCTCTCCATATTTTCAGTTTCCCAGCTTGACAGGAGATGCAGGAACTGATTTTAAGATTGTCCACAGGCAAAGGTTGTGCTTTGCCACTGAACAGTAATATCTAGGATTCATCCAACACATGCTAGGAAGAAAAAACAAATAATTGTTGATTCCCCATAAGAAATGTAAAATCCATTTTTAGATGCAATCTTTTTCCTTCCTGATGCCAGATATAATATATCTGGATAGCACACTTGTGCTAATTAACACATTGACAATCCAGAAAGTCAGATTTCAAATGAAAGTTCCAAAGCGGTAATTAGGTTCTTGATTTTCAAAACTCAGATTAAAAAGGTATCTACGGCAATGACCCATTTCTTCTACTCTACTAGAAGACAAGTAGACTCATTTCCTTTGTCATAAGCATTTGAAATTTGCAGGCACCTTGGGCAATATTCAGGAAAGGAAAGGGAAAGGGAAAGGGAAAGGGAAAGGAAAGGGAAAGGAAAGGAAAGGAAAGGAAAGGAAAGGAAAGGAAAGGAAAGGAAAGGAAAGGAAAGGAAAGGAAAGGAAAGGAAAGGAAAGGAAAGGGGATTTTGCTGGAAGAGAATAAATTGTGACCTCAAAATAAGAGCTATTTACAGTTCCATAAGCATGTTTGAGATGGCTAGGTTTCCAATGCTAGGCTTGTTCAAATACATTGTTGGCCTTGTAATTGACTGTCAGCTTGATTTATAATGGCAGCTGTGATGGGTTTGGTGATTTCATTCCAAAAAGCTCTTTGAAATATGGGAGGAGAAAAGTCAATCTACTGCAGCAACTCAATTTGTTAATATCATCAAAGCCTACAGAACAGTTTAGGTGCCACATCAACTCCAAATACTTGGTTCAAAGATGCAACAGCCTAGGAAGAGGCACTTCATCAACCCAACCACCGTAGCAGCCGGCATGAGAGATAGGAGAGAAGAAGCACAGGGAAAGCAAAGTTTCTCATTCAGTCATTTCCTACGAATGAAAATATTCCAATTCAATTTTCTTGAATTCTCTAAAGAGCTTGTACAATGTAAATAAAAACCAGAATTATTCAGCAACTGCAAAGATTACAATGCTATTGCTTCTTTCTTTCCAGTTCTACAGTTCTTATCTCCTATTTCATGCCTTGCCCATTACTTGATCTCCCATCCCATGGCAACCATTCACTTGTTTGTTTGCAAATGTACACAACATGAATTATACAATGTGATAGGTGTCTTAGTGATTCATTTGGCTTCCCTTTTGTGTAAAATGATAGGATGAAAAATATTGCTACATGATAGTGGCCATTCCAAGTGAGTAATCAATTAAACAATATTCATAATATTCTCTTATTGGTCAGTTAAAAAGAACACTTTTTAACACTGGTTGGCTTATATTGATCTTAACATGTTCTCGGTGTTTTGAAGCTAGTAGAAGTGAAGATAATCATGAGGGGCAGGGCTTCAAATTTCTTTGGAGCAGGTGGGGAGAAGAAAATATTCTATGAAGGTATGCTAAGCATCTATAATTTCAAGAAATCAAATTACTTTCCTATTTATTTTCTTTTTCTTATGCCATTGGTTTCCATGGATGGATGGATGGATGGACGGACGGACGGACGGACGGACGGACGGACGGACGGATGGACGGATGGACGGACGGACGGACGGACGGACAGACAGACAGACAGACAAACGTATACATTCATACACACATATACACACACATATATATATACTACATATGTATACTACATTCACACATACACAAATATATATAGATACAATGCATACTAAGAAACTGAAGCATACATTTCTCTAGAATATAAGGCAGCCAGTTTCCAGAAACATAAGTTCATCAAGGAAGCAAATAGGGAAACCTAACAGAAATTCGGCAGTGAAATCAATGGGGGAATTTAAGGAGAAGTGCCTAGCAAATTTTCTTTCTAAATCAACAATGTATACTTAGCTAATATGGGATCCTGGGAAGAGAACAAAAAGAAATAAAAGCTTTCCAGTGATGGTACGTTAAGTAATAAAACTGAAGATTAGCAGACAGAACGATGTGGTTGTGACCCACAATTCATGTGGCATGTTCATCTTCTTGCTTGAAAAGAACCTGCCTAGGGATGTGTAGCTAGATTCAAAGCTCTCTCCTGCTTCCCATCCAAATTGCTGAACATACTAGAATCTGCCACATGTTTGTTGTATGTGCCTGCTTGCAGCAGGGGTTGAAGAAAAAGCACTGAAGCTGTGAGTAGACAAATTCAACTAACAAGACAGTATTGATTTTTTATTAGACCAAAAAGGGGACACTACAACAGATATAGAGGAAGCAACTATTCACATTGATCAAACAAATCAACAGCCAAAATGGACATGAGTCACAACCAGAATCCAGAGACACAAAATATTCTGCATATTTTTCAGAAGAAGCAAGTGCATTTCCAGATATGGAATAAGGGGCTGGCCTAACCAGGAACTGAAACCATATTGTCTCCTAAACACACCAAAGGGGGATATGATGCAGCAGTTGCCAGGACTCATAAAGCCAGATGACAGATATGCCCATTCTGCTTATCCACGTAGAACCATATCATATTAGGCTTCAACACTCAAGGAAGCAAGGTAATGCACTTGGAAGATCAGGTGGCATACCTATCTTTCTTTTCAATCCCAGGAAAAAGAAAGGGAAAGAAGAATATTGTAGATGAAAAGCTGTCTAGGGAAATGATGTTGATAAGAGAAATGGATTTCTGGAATCAAGGCCTGGGTTAGAAAGTCGATGAGCTGCTACAATGAGCTGAATTGCATCCACACAAAGAATGGGGGAAAATGGGTTTGGCTGAAATATTTTGAACTTAATCAAGAGGTTTAAAACTATATCCTGTATGGATTGGATCTAGGATTCAATTTCAGATAAGGATTTGTCCACCAGCAGAATGCATGATTGAATAATTAAACTGATGTCTAAAAAGTTATTCAGTGGGAAAAAAATCAAGAAGCAAATTCATTAATAAAGTTCATGGTCTTCACCATCTATCTTTTAACCCTAAACATTTTTTTTTAATCCTTAGGGTATGAGTGGGATGAGGTGGCTTAGCCTTGCTGGTATTGGCATTGTCTCATCCTTGAAAAGGCCGAGTGTAGCTAAACTAGTTACCTGCTAGAATTTTGTCAGGCTGGTTGGATGATCTCAGCATGCTTGAATGATTGACCATTCTTTCTTTGGGTTCCCTGGCAGAGCCTAGACAATAATAAATCACCTCTGTCTCTCTGCCTCTCTGCCTCTCTCTCCCTAACCCTAACCCTCTCTTTTTTTTTCCTGGAGGGAGTTGTTAAGCTGAGCTTGGCTTTGAAAAGGAAGAACTGATTCTGTTTGCCCATTAAATGATTTCAGCACAAATGCAGAGGAATGTTTTCAACCATACTCTTCCCTTATCATAAAGGCTTGTAGGAAGAGGTGGAGTAAATCTTTATCAAATTTGTATAGGATAACAAATAATATTATAAACTAATATGGCACAAAATAAAAACAGTATTCAAAATTATCTTGATAGCTTAGAGCAGGGCTTTTCAACCTGTGGTACGCGTACCACTTGTGGTACATTAACAAGTAACAGGTGGTACGCAGCCTTGCCTAGCCAAGTGTAGTGGGGGAGGGAATGAGCCAGTGCAGGCAAGGACTTACAGTGAGAGAGTTCTCTGGAGCTGCAGTGGCTGGGGAGAGACAAAGGCCCCAGGCTCACTTCTGGCTCACCCTCCCCCATGAGAAAGGAGAGGGGCAGAGACAGGAGAGGCTATAAAAGGAAGCAGTTTGGGCGGGAGAGGGAGAGAGAAAACAAGAAGCAGCCTTGGGAGGAGGTGGAGTCAGCTCTAGCTGCACCGAAGGGAAAGAAGTTGAAGGAGGAGGGTGGGGGAGGGGTTGCCCTCCAAGAGGAATGAAAAAGGCAGCAATGGCTGGAGGTGAGGAGGGAGGGAGGGAGGGAGATGGAGAGTGGAAGGATTCTTATGTGCTTTTGTGACTTTGAAGTTCTGGGATTTGTGCAATGTGGGCTTTGTGTTCTTAAGGAGTGTTTGGCAATTTCTATTTGGCTGATGGCTGATTTCTCCTGTTACCTTCTATTGCTCTGCTATTGTTGGCTGTAAGTTTTGCTGCAAGGGATTTTGAAGTATTTTTCTCCTGAATGGATTTTGCCTGTAGATTCCTTTACTTATGAATGGAGCCATTTGGGGAGGCTGCCTTAGCTGGCAGCCAATACTTACTACATTTTTTTTTCTTCCTTACTTTCCTTTCTAGCCAGTAGCTAATTCTTAAAGGGAATGTGCCTTTTTAAGCTAGTTCACTCAGCAGTTTGTCTTTTCTGTTTCTGGAGGCTTTTCCTTGTTTGATGAATATATGGAAGAGAAAAAATATGGGGGGAGGGGTTTCAAATTCTTCCTTCAGAAGGAGGTGGGCATGAGAAAGAGGGAGGGAGGGAAGTCCCGCCTTAGCACTCGGCCACCAGCAGCCCTGCCATTGACTTTACTTGTCAAAAGGTTGCAAAAGGGGATCACATGACCCTGGGACACTGTGACCATCATAAATATGAATCAGTTGCCAAGCATCCAAATATAAATCACATGACCCTGGGCATGCTGCAATGGTCATAAGTGTGAAAATGGTCATAAGTCATTTCAGTGCAATTGCAACTTTGAACAGGGTTTTTTTGGGGGGCATCAAGTTTTTGACACCTTGCTAGGTGGTACTCGAATATTGCCATATCCTAAAAGTGGTACAATCGGTGAAAAGGTTGAAAAGCCCTGGCTTAGAGCAGAAGATCTCAAAGTGTAGGCTGCAATCTCGGGTGGGTAATAGGCAATTTAGAGATGGGTCACCACATTTTCTAAAGTTCTTCTGGCTATGACAGGCAAGAGCACTTGTCAAAACTTGCATCTTCTTTTAGCTGCAGCAGGCTTGTGCAGGGAAAGAATATAGCAAGTTTTGAGATTGTTCCTACTTTTGCAAAGTAAAGCAGGAATCAATGCCCACAGTGGGTTTTGAGAGACAGACAAACCCATGGCCCTAGCCATCTGTCAAAACCATCTGGAATAGGTTTCTATGTTTCTTAAAAAAAATATGCGAAAGCCTTGATTGACCAAAATAATGACAAATGGATGGCAGAAATCAACATTCATATCCCATGTGGCAATGACTATGTCACATAGAAGATGTCAACTTGAAATATAAAAGGAGTAAATGGTAATTAAAGAAACAATAATAGATCTATTATATGTTTATGAAAAAAAAAGAATGTAATAGAGATAAATAAAGGTAATCTAATCTTATGGAACAGAGATACCTGCATGGAGATGAAGATATAGGTCTAATTATTATTATGAATAAAAGGGCTAAATGTATGTCAGAAAGTATGAAATGATGTCATCTAGATTCTTGTGGGTGCATGTGAACATAGAAATTCATAAGCTAGTGACAGTGGCATGCTAAATGAATAGTAATGAGGGGGGAAATGAACAAGGATGAATTTTGGGGGGGAAATTACACACCATTCTAAAGGAATACAATCTGAGGGAAAAATTATCCTGATAGGTAAAAGGAATGGATAGTTGGAAACAAGATGAGAAACCACAGAAAAAATATTGAACTATTCTGACATTCAAGAATGAATGAAAATGATGATTGTCTGGTATATATATCCCAGCCCTTGGTGTCCCAATCATTGGAGGGATTGGAGGGATTCTTACCCTTTTAGCCTTCCAGAGATATGTGAAGACCTGGCTCTTTTTCCCAAGCATTGGGCTAAGGTGGGGTTGAACTGGAAAGATGTTTGGTCTGGCATATGGCACAGAAAGCTATTTCTGTTTGTGTTGTTATGGATTATTGTGACTTGCCTAGAATCATTATATGACCTAGGCAGCCATATAAGTCCTATAAATAAATAAATAAATCCTCTTAAATAGTTTCTTTAACATATATGGGTTAAACATATGTTAATGTGCACATATGGCAAAGGAATTATTGAAACACATCATTGCTTTGCTTGTTTTTGATGAAAAGTGAAGAAAAATAGTGAAAAGTATTACAAGTTTCTGATTATAAGACAGACCATTTTTTGATAATGTCATGATTAGATTTTGGGAAAATGTTTTCATGGATGAGATAAAGCTAGAATGGAAGTAAATGATGACTATGGATAAAGAAACATACATATAAGAGAATGGTCCAAAAATTAAAATGAGAAAATATATTTTATAATAAAAACACTATCAAAAAAAGATAATTGAAAAGAATGTAGTCAAAGCAAAGAACAGTTAACAACAGAAAAAGCAAAGAAAATGTAGAGTGATTTTGATAGTAACTTTAAAAATAGATTTGGAAGCCAATGAAAGGGGCTAAACAAGCACTTTATAGAATTAAAAATAAAAGCACTTAAATTATTTAGCATGGCTGGCTGAGGGAATATCAGAAGGAGCATTTTAGGGATTTTTTATGAGAATGGGAATAATATGTAGAAGAAAGGAATTGAAATTAATGCTATAGATATCAGCATTAAAGAAAATGTAACTAAAAAGAAACCACAAATGCTGTAAAAATGTGAAACGTGGTAATTCTACACAGCATAACTGCAGAAATGTTCACATATGGATATCTTTTGCTCAAGGAGTGGATGCGTAATTTGTTTAATGTGCGTACAGTTCTGTTATGGTTACCCCACTGGAAGGAAAACCAAAAAAATCTAAAACTACAGTGAGATACTAAAAAAAAAAGAGAAAAATGTAGGTTACAAACATGATTAGACAACTATTTTAGGGAGCGGCATAGACAGTCACAATGGATTATAAATTTCATATGGAGAATTAGGCACATACTTAACGCTCTTGCATTACAAATATGTTTAACTTTAACTAGACTGTGGTATATTATCAATTTTTGTCAAAGCTCAGAATGACTTGCTACTATCAATGTATGCATATTTTCCAGGGAAAAAATGAAATAACTACTTTGCCAATGTCTAGTCTTCTACTTTTTTCCTACCTTCTGAAGTTCATAATTGTATGAACTTCTTTATGCCTAATTGCAAAGTACATTTTTGTTCCAACGTTATTATAAGACTAGTTGAACTGAATAGCTGATATTTTTTTCCAATCTCTAGAGACATGTCTCTCATTTTGTTTAATTCTGGCTCTGCATATTGTAACATACCTAACATAAAACCTAAGGGAGCTCATTAAAATGCTTTTCTTCTGCCTTCTACCCCAGAGGATAAAGTAGGACAACTGTATTAATTACACAATAATTAGATCCCAAATTCCCATTAACATTTCCCAAAAGGCACTTAAGCATGAAACTCCCTCAACTCCCCCCCCCCCCGGTAAAAAAATATATTGTCTGCAGTACTTCTGGGATTATTCTTTAGGAAGTCTTAAAAAGCAGTGATACAACAATCTAGTATACCTGATGTGAATCTGCTGGAGATTATCTTTGATTTCCATACAAGAATTGGGATTAATGAAAAGCAAACAAAAGCAAACTGTGGAATATCCTTGAAGAGTAAGAGCATCAACATAAATCAGGGGTGTCAAACTGCCGGCCCGTGGGCCAGACGCGTCACGAGGAAACCACACCTACCCCATTGCCGGCAATGAGGAAAAAGTTCCAAAATGTCGTGCGACGTCATGTGACGTCGCGAGTTTGACATGTCTGACATAAATTATTCCAAACCTAATAAGAAATAGGAAACGTTGTGACTAGAGCAGGTAATAACAAAATACTGTACTGTACAAAATACTGTAATATGCTCTCCAGAAATGTCAGAATACATATTTTGTCACCCCCAGCACACATATGCCTGAAGTGATCCATAGGTCTATGGATGTAATTGAATTCAATTCAATTCAATTGAAAATTACTCATGTATATTAACAATATTGGTAAAACTACCACGGAAGAAACTTTCTTGGTTTTTCTTGAATTTCAAAACCAAATTCTGGGGCCAAAATTCTTTGAGGATTAGACTTTTTATCTCAGAATAGAGGGAGTCAAGATTCTATTTGCCATTTTCCCTAGGCCTCAAAATGACCTAATTGTGAAAATACAAATGTGTCCTTGTAAAGAGTAGATGACATGGATGGATTTGCCTTTGTAATTAGCAAGTATCTGGAACAATTCTATCATTATTTGACATTCTTCAAAAATATGTTCATGAACTTGCCAAGGTGTATCTGGCAAGGAGAATTCTACCCATAATGAGTGAAATAATAAAATCTCAATCTTTTATCCTTGAAACAGAAGAGCAATTCATCTCAGAATCATTGAGGATAAGGTCATTGAACTGATAATACTTCAGACAATGTTTTTTTACTTTATTTTTAATTTTTTTACTTTAATTTAATTGTCTGAAGTATTATCAGTATTAGTTTGCTTTAAATGGTTCTTTTCATCTTCACCTATTTTCACTTCTTGCCTATTTGTACCTGAATAAAGAAAAAAAATGCCTTCTAGAGTTTTAAGTGATTTTGATATTATTATAATGTGTTCTTTAAGTTATTAAACAATTCTGAAAAGCTGCCAAGAGCAACATATTGTTAAACAATTCTCAGGATTAAGTAGAAATATTCTCTTTTCTCTGGAAGAAAGGTCAAGCTTGTCACCAACTGATTGACTGTGAAAAATCAACAGGAAATCTCATTGATCTCTTGAACATTGCTTGGTGGCCATGTAAAAGGAACAACACATTTTTCCAAAACTTAATTGGATTTTTATTTTATTTTGTACAAGACACTCAAGAGTATGAGTCCCCGCAGCTTGATAATTTTGCATCCCTGCGTTGATGTTTGGAGATGATTAAAGATTCCAGAGATAGTTTGAAAAACATCAACAATGCAAATTCCTGCCTTATTTTGAAAGTAGCAACCTGCTCATTGGATCACAGAAAAGCCATTATTAAGGAACTGAAGAAGTCTCTACCCTAACACACTGTGAAATAAATTGGATCCTAAAGTGAAAGTAATCCAGATGATGAAAATTCTACAACCTTATTCTGTTTGCTTTCAATAAATCTAGCTAAATAACATTTTGTGGGAATCTTGCTTTTGACTGAATTGACTACCAAGAACCTGACTGTTCCACTTATTTGGGGCCTTAGAGCACAGGTGCCAAACTCACCATGTCATGTGACGTGTTATGATGTATCGCAACTTTTTTTTGCATTGCTAGAGCTGGGGTGGGTGCGGCCTCCGTATGATGCAACCGGCCCATGGGCCAGCAGTTGACACCCCTGCCTTAGAGTGTCAAAGGAGAATATTTTTAGGAATGCTTGATAGTCTTTATCATGCTTTTTTTCAGGACATCTTTAGTCTGCCTACTTCAGACAAACTATTTAACATGTTCTTAGTTCTGCCTATATTGGCCTTGAAAGTTGATGAGGATAAATCCTTATTATTGATACTTATTACACCTTAGCACTTACTATGACAAATTATTAGTAATGCTTGGGATAATCTGGAAGAATACATATCAGAACCGGCTTTTCAGCTCACTCATGTGATTGTTTAATAGGGATTAAATATTTTATTATGTAAATAATTAAATGTTGCTTAATGCTTCAATAGTATCCCTTCCTCTTTGTAATGGGTATGGAACCCTCCATCCCTGTTTCTTCAAAGTGCTTTTAAGTTTGACTGTATGGATGTAGAGGAGAATCCAGGAGACTCCAAGCCCTCTGTGAGTCCTGTTTGTTCAGTAGAGGTAGCTCAACCCTAAACTGATGCGATGTTTAATCCAGATTAGACAGCTAGCTTTATAATACAGTTTGAAGGTCAGGATTGTCAGATCAGATCACCTCATTATTTTGAATCTTAAGCTTAATCTTCAGTTTTTTATTAGACCATATAAAGTTTGTCATTTGCTAGTTAGCTAAAGAAGGCTAAGCAGCAGAGATCAGCACAGTTTTTCAAGAAGAAGAGGAATTAGTGCCTCCTATTTCTTGCTGCAATCACATCTTTGATTTGACATGTGGACCGGTTCCATGTGGAATTCTTTGGCATAGCTTTACACTCTTCTGAGCATTCCTGTCCCTAAACTCTTCGAGACAGCAGCTTTGTTTCACTGGCATAATTTACAAGGCAAGCAACATCTCTTTGAACTCTCAAAGACTTTGTCTAAATTACCAGCTCTTAGCTATCTCTCGGCTACTGCTGGAAGATTTACAACATGTTAATAAATGATCTCCCATTTGTAATTGCCTTACCTTTTGTTTGCATCAATGTGAGGCTTGCATAGGAGACAAAGATTCAGGAATTAATCATAAGGGATTGAGATTGTCTTAGATGACAATTAAATTTAATTTTATATGGATCAGTAGAGAGGGTTTGTGAAGGGGAGCTCACCTATGGGGTTGGGTATGATGCTTACAGCACTGACTTTCTCCTGCTATAGTCTCTCTTGTTGAATATCATTTTCTTTTAAGATGGCAGTGTCCCATATTGTGATAATCTTTCCATTGCTACAATATTAGCTATAAATTCATGTGTTTGTCTACAAGAGTTACACTGCCAAGCCAATCCCTATTTGGAAAAGGGTCTGAAAATAGTGTGGACTAAGGAAATGGAAAAATCTATTTCATTTCCCCTTAGTTTAGATGAAGCAATGCAGCTTTAGCATACTGTCTGTACAAAAATTTTGTTTTAGCTGATATAGGCAGTTTTCAGCTTTTAATTGGGTTTTCAGCTTTTAATTGGATCATCCTGGTGGACGATCACTTGACTATGAGCCAGCAGTGCGCAGCAGCAACCAAAAAATCTAATACAATCCTGGGTTGTATAAACAGAGGCATAGAATCAAGATCACGTGAAGTTCTAATACCGCTTTACAAAGCCCTAATAAGACCACACCTGGAATACTGCAGCCAATTTTGGTCACCATATCACAAAAAAGATGTTGAGAGTTTGGAAAAAATTCAGAGAAGAGCAACTAAGATGATCAAAGGCCTGGAGGCTAAAACATACAAAGAACGGCTGCAGGACTTGGGTTTGGCTAGTCTAAAGAAAAGACACAATAGGGGAGACACGATAGCAGTGTTCCAGTATCTGAGGAGGTTATTCACCAGAGGACCAGAGGGAAGGACGAGAAACAAAGGTTGAAAACTGGTCAAGGAGAGAAGCAACCTGGAATTAAGGAGAAACTTCCTGACAGTGAGGACAATCAACCACTGGAACAGCTTACCCTCAGAAATTGTCGGCGCTCCATCACGGGAGTTTTTTAAGAAGAGACTAGACAATCTGTCTGAGATGGTATAGGTTCTCCTGCTTGAGCAGGGGGGTAGACTAGAAGACCTTCAAGGTCCTTTCCAATTCTATTCTATTCTATTCTATTCTAATTTCTAGCATCTAAGACTCTCTAACTAAAGCTTCCAATGAAAAACCCAGCACTAAACATAATACTATGGTTATGTTTGATAGCAAATATTTTGAAACTAGGGCTAGTTTCAACTGAAAAACTTTGCATCTTCAAAGACCTTTTTATCAGGATATTGTCTTAAGGAAGTAAAAAAATATATATAGGGCCTTTTTAAACAGAAAAAAAGATGGTCTATACTAAAAAGTGGACAATGCTTATCCAAAAAGGAAAATGATTCCGTTTCTTTCTGGTACCTCGTAGTTTCTATCTTTCCAAAAGTTCCTGCTGAGTCACATTGTACTGCTTATCCTAGATTTTGATTGAATCTTTCAGCACTCTATTTAGCGATGCCATAGGAGTTGTGGCTTTACCAAAGTTTGTTTCTGAAATTACTGCACACTTGCCCCTTTGTTTCCTTCTTGGGCCTTCAAACTTGTCTTACAGTTAAGGAATGGCAAAGCCATATAGAGTGACTTAATTCCTCCTTAATTGCTAAAAGCAAGTGGTGATTGGTGAGAAACTCTAACAGCAATGTTGCTTACACATATAGATTGCTCATTTCAGATCCCAGCAGACTGGAGCAGATTCATTACTATCACATTACATAAAAACAGAGATAAAGAACCATCCAGTAAGCCTATGAGCATTGTAAATAAATACAAAATAGTATTTTTCACAGAAAAGCAAGCTGGATTCAAAGAAGGGTGATCAACATTTTGATCAATGCCTGGTTCTCCATCATTCTCCATCATTCAGAGCATTTTTCTCTCTCCTCTTCAATTCCTACTCAAAAAGAGATAAAATGAAGATGCACATTGATACCTTGCCTTTTTCCACTTCTACTCTGTATCACATTATCAGCTTTATCAAAACTAGAATTTCACTTTGTATGTGGTCTAATACATCTCTTTCAGTTCTTTGGTATATGGATGAGAGCGCCGTCTTCTCTCAATCTCAGGTGACTACTAACATCTACTAAAAAGAGGAAAGTCTAGTCATCAAGCATAACAAAGTAAAAGTTGTTATATTCTGCAGAAGATCTGCTATCTGATTCCTGGAAAACTGGTGCTTGGACTGACACATTCAATATATTCAAATATCCAGATGTCTGCTTTTACATTTTAGCAGTTCAGAACAAACAATTATGGAGTCCATGTGAATCTAATAATACTTCACTGCTATTCTGCATTATACAAATCACAATAGTAATAAAAATATATTAATTAAAGTTTCTGAGCCTTTTGATTATTGCGCCCAGAACTGATCTGCAATTACTATAATTTGATTTTTCCTGATTAGGTCCAATCCAAAAGTTATAAATTCTACTGGGAATCCTCAGTAGGTTCCCAATGTATTGGAACCCCATTTAATTTCCATAGAGCAAATATGTAGTTTTGCTACTGAAATTTGGGGTTAAATTAATTTCCATTCAGAACTTTCTTGCTTTCTTGACTTAACAGGATAATTTCATATTATCATGGATGACAGATGTTAATTTCTACCAAAAAATGTGCAGCATATCTGCTCAATATCTCACTTCAACTACTTTTAAGAGACCCTTGCTTAACTTTGGCAGCCCTTTGTAATAAGTCAAATCAGGAAACAGACTCGCAAAAATACTAGATACTAATTTTCTAGTAATGCTACTAATGTTTTATTTTATTGATATGTAACAAAATCTTTAATACCCAACAACATTTCCCATCCTCCCTTTTATACTAAGGAGAGTTCAGGTAAGGGCTGTTTGTTTCTTTCTAATCTTTTCCTGACTTTAAATCATATTTTGCTAATGGTTATATTCCTTTTCTATATAAATTGAAACATATTTATGCTTTTTAGGTCAGCTGCCATTTACTATGCTAATAATTTGTGCCCAATTCACAAGAGAACCCTTCCTTTGGACAGATTTGTCATTTGGTCATCATCACAGATTTAATTACATTCCTTGGCAAGAGACCTTTGCCTGTGCCTAAAGCGACAAGTTGAATGGGTTTTATATATACACACATCTTTACTCTTCCTTTTATACGACCTGCTGGAGGATCCAGTAATGCCTTTGCTATTCAACTATAATGGAAGTTCAGAAGAGAAAATTGTTATTTTCATATTTGCTGACAGGTCGATGGCAATTTCCAGAACAGTTGTGAAATCCTATTCAATTGCTGTTGTTGTCTGTTACATATTATAGTTCTTGTTGTTCATTATACTGTCTGTGTTCAGATTTTGTGTTAGTGCATTTTTTTTTTCTGATCTTTGACCATAAATAAATGTTTGGAAGTTGGCCACAGAATCTTCCTGCCTGAATATGCTTCTGTCTCATCATCAGATGAAATAGGACTTAAATTAGTTTGAGCTAGTGAAAGATGAAGGAATTTAGTCTCCAATTTATTACACAATTGCTCTATCACATATTCATAGAGAGGTCGGGGCAGAGAATGTATCTTATGGAGGAAAGATGGAATAGCTATATTTGTTTAGTAGTAACAAACAGAACTTATATGAAACAACTGAGTTTTCAGCTTTTGTGTAATAAATACTGGGATCTATTCTTCAGTGGTATTTTAAAAGAATCCAGCCCTGCTTAACTAGGCAGTTGCTAGTGCAATGCCTGTTGTAGGTCAGCTTCCTGAATTCCTGTTCTTGCTGGCATTTACTTCCATCAGATACTGAATCAAATATAATTGCTGGAATCCTTTATTTAGCTTTTTCTTGCCCGGGTGAAGAGTCCTGTCTTCACAGTTCCTTTACACAACAGCAGAGTGGGGATCATCTGCATTTCAGGAGAATCTTGTTCCAGGGGGCAGGCACTGCTACAGAGAAGGCACACTTCTGGGGTCCTGAGAAATGACATTGTTTAATCAAAGAAATCTCACCAACCCTGCAGGATTGAATCAGCCAGGCAGAAGTTATGGAAAGACATGTGGTCCTTTTTTAAATAACCAAGCTCTATGTCATGTAGGGTTTTAAAGTTAATTGTGCAAAGACCTTCCTAACCATAACTAATACCTTCGAAGTACTGCCATGATCAAGTTGCATTACTTCAGATTTGGAAAGCCCAGCCTGGGGAAAAAAATCTGAGCTTACACAAAACATTCATTTAGAAAATCACTGTATTCCTGTAATTCACTGTCGGGGGTAGAAGTGCTTTTCTTCTAAACTGCATATTTTCTTGAGTAAAAGCGTGATTTTTGAACACCGAAACTGCAAATTATGCTTGTTGAAAAAATATTATTCTTATTCCTTGCCGGCTAAGACATGAGCAACTTTGTTGTGCAACTATCATAAATATTTCACTGAGAACATTTCTCTATTAAGAAACAAAAAACTTTCACCCAGCAAACATATGCAACTATATACACAGCATAATGTTCATACTGCTTGTTGAAGAATTATGTTTATTTTTTCAACAATTATTTATGCTTTAAAATTTGCTATAATTGAAAATTGATACCCCAAGTCTTTCTTTCTGCCTCAGCATTGCCTAGCTTTTTGTAAAATGTGTACTCTGTCAAATACTAGCCTACTGATATTAATAAATATACAGAATAACAGAGTTGGAAGGGACCTTGAATCTTCTAGTCCAACCCCCTGCTCAAGCAGGAAACCCTATACTATTTCAGAAAAAAATGGTATCCAATCTCTTCTTTAAAACCTTCAGTGTTGGAGCACCCACAATTTCTGGAGGTAAGTCATTACACTGATTAATTGTTCTCACTGTCAGGAAATTTAGTTTTAGGCTGATTCTCTCCTTGATTAGTTCCATCCATTGCTTCTTGTCCTGCCTTCAGGTACTTTGGAGAATAGGTTGACCCCCTCTTCTTTGTGGCAGCGCCTTAGATATTGTAACACTGCTATCATGTTAACCCTAGTCTTTCTTTTCATTAAACTAGACATACCCAATTCCTGCGTCTGGTCTTCGTATGTTTTAGCCTCCAGTCCTCTAATCATCTTTGTTGCTCTTCTCTGCAGTCTTTCAAATGTCTCAATACCTTTTTTATATCGTAGTGACCAAAACTGGATGCAATATTCCAAGTGTTGTCTTACCAAGGCATTATAAAGTGGCATTAACATTTTAGGTGATCTTGATCCCATCCCTCTGTTAAAGCAGCCTAGGACTGTTGGCTTTTTTGGCAACTGCAGAACAATTCTGACTTAAATTTAAGCAATTGTCCACTAGGACTCCAAGATCTCTCTTGCAGTTACTACTGTTGAGCCAGGTGCCACCTATTTATATTTGTGCTTTCAGTTTTTCTTGCCTAAATGTAGAATTTAACTTTTCTCACCATTGAATTTCATTTTGTTGGGGACCAGTTTCAAGTCAAGACTGTTCTCTCAGTCTTCTGGACTGTTGGCTATTCTTGACAGCTTGGTGTCATCTTCAAAATTGACAAGTTCCTCTTCTATCCTCTTGTCTAAATCATTGATGAAGTTATTGAAGAGTACTGGGCCTAAGAAAGAGCCTTGGGGTACCCCACTGAGTACTTCCCTGCATGTAATGCAATTCCATTAAGGACTACAAGTTGAGTGAGGTTAGTTAGCCAGTTACAAATCCATCTGGTGGTAATGCTGTCTAACCCACATTTTTCTATCTTATCAAGTAGCTGGTTGTGGTCTACTT
Source organism: Azemiops feae (assembly GCA_023970755.1). Classification (NCBI taxonomy): domain Eukaryota; kingdom Metazoa; phylum Chordata; class Lepidosauria; order Squamata; family Viperidae; genus Azemiops; species Azemiops feae. Next base: position 288,704 of record JALGBA010000098.1, read on the forward strand.
TATCAAATGCCTTACTGAAATCCAAGTAAGTTATATCTACATCATTTCACTGGTCCACTAATTTTGTCACTTCGTCAAAGAATGCAATAAGATTTGTCTGGCACGATCTGTTTTTGACAAACCAGTGTTGGCTTCTGGTTATGACTTTGTTTGCCTCTAGGTGTTTGTAGATTTGTTGCTTAATTATCTTTTCTAGAATCTTTCCAGGTATTGATGTCAGGCTGATAGGTCTGTAGTTTCCTGGATCCAGTTTTTTCCTTTTTTGAAGATGGGAAAAAATACTCAAAAGCATTTATTTTTATACTTACTTCTTTATTTTCTTCCTTATCTCCATGCAGGCATTGACTTAGCCAGGTTTCTCTAGTGGCCTCTGCAGCTGAATGAGTTGGAAACTAGACTTCTCCAGTTCTAAGCCAACATTCCAATAGATGCATACAATATGCTGTAGCCGGTAGTTTCCCATTTTTTAAATGGCAAAAGGTGAACCACAACCCATTGTTTAATCTCCAAAGCTCCCCAAGTTTACAACACTGAAATTCATTAACAAAAACAAAACTGGCATGATTTTTTTTTCATTCTCTTTAATTCAACAGGCCACAGAAGTTGAGTTCTACTCTTGCTTTAGGCATGAAAGCCAGTTGGGTGACCTTGAACCAGTCATTCTCTCTCAGCCCAATTTACTTCACAGGGTTGTTGTTGTTGTGGGGTAAAATAAAACAAGGAAGGATTATTAGATACGTTTACCACCCTTAGTTTTTTTATATAAAAATAATAAAAGCATTTTTTTAAAAAGTCACATTCATTCTCTGAAAGGCTTGACACCCCTTTTTTGTGTAAGCTCTGTCTCTTTCTCTGTCTCCATCTCCAAAATTAACATGCCTCCAGCCTCCTTTCCAGATGTGAGTTCAGAGGAGGATGAGCTGGGTCCTTGCCCCTTGGGAGAAGTGTGTATGGGGGTGTATGGGGAGACATGGACCAGGAAGCAGAGGGCTCCAGCTCGATGGAATAGCTACAGCTAGGAATGACTGGATGGGCAGCAGACTGAGCCCAAACAGAGGGAGCCATAGCAGCAGCAAGTTAGCCTGGAGGCTTCAGGAAAAGAACAGGAGCGGCTTCCGGTTCCGGATTGCAGCGCTGGCAGGCGCACAGGGAGAGCGCTCTCTCCGCCTCCTGAAAAGGGTCGTAAGTCACCTTGGAGGGGCGACGACCGTGAGGAGGACCCTCGGTAGATCGCGGAAGGGTGGCAGCCCTTCCGCTTGATCTGAGGCAGCTCCTTTGGACCATCGGAGGAAAGATCGGCCATCAACATGGCCGATCACTAAGCCGTGCCTGCTGAAAGCCAAAAGCACCACCAAGTACAATGAAAGCACCACGGAGGATTTGGGTGAGACCCTTCCTTCCCTTTCTCTTACCCCAACTACCTTCCTGTGAAAGCCTCCTGAAATTTCTTCCCCGCTTCTAACACAGCGGCGTCTGCTTACTTTGGGAAATTAAGCTTTGGAAAAAAGAAAAAAAAAAAAGAACAACTAATCTACATAACTAAGTAACTGGATCTGTATTTTTTGGACACTTTGAGGTCCCAAAAAGTTCCTATTACAGGGATATATCATCTCATCTATTTGTTACGTTGGAAAAAAATTTTAACTGGATAAAAGTTTAACCGGTGTATGGAAAAAGATTGTATAGTCTATTGGGGACATCCTGTGGCAAAGCCTGGTACAGCAACTGATTTTTTTTTCTTTTTGACTGTGACGCCTGTTTACTCTCTAGGATTGGCCTTCACACTATCTAAAAAAGATAAGAACCTGAAACAGCTGGGTGGTGAAAATAACTTTTAGGAATAGTGGAGGTGGACATTTGTTGACTTTTACTAAACATAGCCTCCACTAAAAGATTATCTCTAACCACCATAGAAATGGAGGAATTCTACCCACAACTTAACTATAAACTTATACTTGAAAAAATCCTTGAAGCCACTGAGCTAATGAACTCCAGAGTGAAACACAAAGATGTCACCTTAAAATCACAAATGGAAACCCAGACTTTAACTGATGAACTTACCAGCCAAAAAACAATTGAAGAGGAACCAATTAACATCAAAGAGGATTCTACACAACAACAAATACAACCCATGGAGAATTTTGACAAGCAAATCTTGATCTCAAAAACTAACAGAAACTGAAAAAAGCAACATTAAGATGGAAACACAATAGATTGAGAACTTAGACAATCTTGACAATCAAACAACAACTACAACACCGGACATGACCTTTTATTCTAGCCAGACGAAACTGGAAAAAGAAGAAGACCTGACTGAACTGATGACAAACATCTTAAATCAAACAGGGAGATTTGAACTACTAGGGCAACAATTTAATGACTACAAAGGGGCCAGTTCCTTTAAAAAATTGATAACTGGATGGTCTCCCTTGATTCAAACAACATGTGTAGGAATGAAGGGAGACCCACTTGAGGATTCAAGGGCACTGGTATGGAAACCTGCTTGGCACAAAAAAAAAGCTAGAGTTAGATTCAAAAATGGGATTTTCCTTTTCCTCTTTCTCCTTATTGCTGATTGATGATGGAACAGTTCAAAATTTTACTTAATGGGCTAAGGAGAATTTTAGAGATATTGATTGATCTAATATCCAGGACTTAGACTTATAAAGGAAATGAAAATTAGCTATTAGACTATAGTTTTGAAATGTAATATGGAAAGGGGTTTGTGACAATGGAAGATAGTTTATTAGTAAATGATGAGCTACTAGGATGAGAAATAGAATATACTTGTGAAAATGTAACTATCTGAATAATATGTGTATTTTAGACATGATAACTACTTTGTAATGAAATCAGGGAAATTTGGGTTACCCGAAGTTTAAACATTATGGTTATTAAAGGCCAAATTGGAATACGGTAATTGGAATTAGGTAAAATTTAAAAACAGGACTTGGATATGTATAAGCAAAATTATATTGACAAATGTATTGAATGACTGAGCTATAATTAGAAATGTATTAACTTGAATCTGATACAATAATTAAGGGAAATAGAGAGGGAACTTTTAATGATGTAATCTGAGATACGTATGAAAGATTTTGTTATTGGATTATTGACTACCCTATCACCGCGCTGCTTCCTAAATACTTGGCTGTAAAATTGAAAAACTAATAAAATTTCTTATTAAAAAAAAAGGAAAAGAACAGGAGCAGCTGCTTACGGTCAGCGAGGATGTGGAGGTGGAGGTCACCCCTCTTCCTGATCTGAGAGTGCTCAGGGTGGAGAGGTGACAGGAACAACGCTAGTTGGCCAGGTTACTCAAGACGTAGCAGCCTTGCCCATTGTGAGCGGCCATACCACGTTACCTATTTAATTCTGCCCAAAAGGATGGGCATTGCTGAAACAACCTGTCCTTTTCCTTGCTCCACATTCTGGCTCCTCATGTGTGCCCTTGAACCCATGTTTGAAATTTGGACTGATGCCTGGACTGTGCATCATGCCTTATGGATTGCTTCAAGCGGGAACTTTCATGTTGCTGTGTGAAGTTGCCCAAGTCTTGCTGAGCTCAGTCAGTGAACCTGCTCCTTGTGTCAGCCTCTTTTAGAACTGCTGGAGGCTTGAATAAAGACCTTTAACTCACTGTGGTGTGTGTGTGAGAGAGAGAGCAGGGCATTCCCCACCATCCAGTCAGAACTGAAGAAGTTTCTTGGATGAGAAGTGAAACATCTTCAAAGAAAAACAAGAAAGTCCAGTTGCCTCTTGAAAAAGCACTTTTGAGACAATAATGACTGGGATGACTGAGAATCTCCATAGAGAGAGGGGCAGCACAGTACCTTGTCCCCATCGTATAATAAGGCTATTATATATCCCTCTATTGCAATGGTACAATTATTGTACTACTGCTTTCCAAAAGCAGAGTTAAGCATGAGTATGGTCCTAAATTAAAAACTGCTTTTGTGGTTGTCCAAAATGTATCATTAGAATTATGACTGCAACTTTTGGGACCAGTAATAGCTCTTGGGACCATTTTTATTTTTTTAAAAATAGTTTCTAGTAGAGAAAACAGAATGCAAATTCAATGGGAATGAATGAGAAACGTTTGTATTCATGGTTCAAGTCAGATAGTAGATCAAAAATTAGAAATGAAGAATCTCCAATTATCGTTGATAGCCTTTAAAATATTGCTTGAATTAATGTTCTTAGTTTCCATTTCATGAAAGATGGAAACATTTAAATGCTTCCCAAGTCCCAAGGTGATAAAATCAAATCTTAACTATACCTGTTGGAGGAATCATTGGTATTTGGTATCTACTGCACATATAAGAATGACTCATTACTTTTAAGTTAACATTAAGTTGATTTTAAGTTAATATTAAGTTAATCAACAAGAAGTTGATTGAAAAAGTTGTAGCAGGCAAGCAAAAATCCTCAAAGGCAATAAAGAGAGTTTGCAGAGACTGAAGGAAAGGTAATGAGGTCAGTTTCATCATTATCAACAAGAAGTAATTCCACAGATAATGTGGCCCTTTTTACCCCTAAAGCTGCAGGTAGAATGTATCCAATGTCTAACTGTTCTCTAGTGAATCTCTATAAAAGCCTGATAGCATATTAGAATATTTAAGCCCTATGTTTACCAGCCTCTCTCGTGTAAATGAATCACGAAATCCCAATTTTGCATTGGCAAATGGAGAGGAAAGCCCTTTTCTTTCTCCATATATTGAAGCCTGCATATTAGCTTCTTCTGTAGGAAAATAATTGCTATTTACATTTTCATCCAGACATTTTTAATTAGATTTTTAAAAAAAAATGTTGAACACGCAGCCACTACATTTTTTTATCCTTTTCTCAATTTCTCTTTGAATAATTGCTTAGAGATTACAAGTTAACAGAAAATATCATGCACTAAGAGAATGCCAGGAGAAAACTATCTAGTTCTGATCGTCTTCCTAGCATTGTGGTTTAAAAAGTTGTTGATTGAAGTTTGCCTTTCCAACCCATTATTTATTAGTGAGATAAGGACATTGGATATAAACAAATCCTCTCTTTTATTCTTACATATGGAATTGGAGAAGCCTTTTGACCTGTGAATTCGAGAACTGTTCTGAATGGTTCAGAGACTGACACAGGCTTTTATAACTTAGTGGTAAACTGTGAAGCTTAATGGATTTTTTTTGTAAACACAAGTCATTTCTATTTGCTGTCAGATTAACAACACTTGAATTCAGCTAAGTTTGAGGGTTTGTGGAAATTTTCAGTCGGTACTTGGACAGTTACATGCAAGACAATAAGTCTGCATTGTCAAACGATAAAAATCCAAACATAAATGAAGTCCACACCAATTATTACTAAGCAGTGCGGGAAAAGGTTCCTGATTGGGATACTTTAACCATCTTGTTTTGAGTATTAAGATCAGAAAACCTTTCTACTGTTACACTTTAACTCTACTTAACCCTGTCTAGGTATCTGAAACTATAGTCTTTGGAGATATTATGGAGCTGCCCATACTACAGTAGATCTGCGTCTTCCAATTTCATGCTGAGGCTTTGCTCACAATTTCTATTTATAAATGTAATGACATCCTTCAGTATATCTTAAATCCCAGTCATTGCAGTAAGGCCCAGAGTAGATGGGTGGGACCAACAGGCCCAAATCTCTTCAATAAATGCAGTTTAAGAGCTTGTTAGGGCTGAAATGAAAAGATGTCCTTAAAATAGGACATCTGTCTCTACTTCTGTGGGCATGACAGAGATAGGTCCAGTTCTCTATTTACATAATCCTCTAAGGCCTAAAGAAACCACTCACTTCCAAGGACAAGCCCTCAAACCTTTCCAACTAAACAAAGAAACAAAAAATCTTAACAACAGCAGAATGAAACTGACTCGAGGCTGTGGAGATCCAGCTTCAAGTAATTGTTTAATACAGATAATCCTCAATTTATGACCACAACGGAGCCTGGAATTTCAGTCATACATTGCTGGGGTCATAAGTCGAGGCACCACATGACTGGACTCCATTTTACAACCATTTTTTTCAATGTTCATAAAGTGAGTCACTGTGGTCATTAAGTGAATTACATGGTTGTTAAATGAATCCAGTATATCTAATGGATGCAAAAATCACGGTCAAAACATCACAAATTGCAGTCATGTGACCAAGGGTGCTACATGCAGTTATTAATGTGAGCTAGTTGCCAAGTTCTTGAAATGCAATGATGTAACCACAGGAAGGTACAGCAGCCATAATTTCAAGAATGCACCACAAGCAGCTTTTCTAAAGACTGTCATAACAGTTGTTAAGGACTATCTTTTCACAAGTAAACCTATCCAGCTTTTTCCTTTGACAGTTTAGTCCCAAAATTCTGATACCATATTACAGCCCCCAGAATTTCTCATTCCACATTTTAAAAATCCTATAAAAGATCTTTCCTTTCCATTGTTTTATTCCTCTTTTTTTGTAAGCTGAAGTTCACCAATTGTTGTTTCAATAAAGTGTGATCAGCCTCTTCAGAATTGCATTTCATTGTTTGTTTGTTTTTTTGCAATCCACAATGAAATTTTGCAAATGCCCGAAAAGGGCAACTGATCTGACAAACTTCCTATTATCAAATGACAATCTTTCATGTGCAGTAGTTTATGAATCCAATGCCTTTTTTTTCCCTTTACTTCTAAAAACATTTGGAGAGGAAAACAATAAAATGAATATGCGCTATGATGTTTTTTTACCAAAGCAATTTGCTGCATAGTTTTATATTGTGGTACTTTTGTAGCCTTATATATCATATATTGCATTGAGAAGCCTAGTAAAAAATAAAAAAAGATAATGACCAAATATTTACTGCCACCAAAAAAACTATCCAGACATGAAGGAATCAAGCTTGACTTGAGGTGAGGGAGCCTTTTTCTTTTTATGTTGGCATATGAAGTCCAGATAAACAACATCTGAAAAAAACAGCAATCTGACAACACATCAATTCATTTTCTCACAAAATCATTTCCAATTTATATTTTATTCTGATGACATTACCTAGACTATTAACTACATTGTTATTATCTACTCCAATGATATTACCTAGTTGGATATGAAACATCTGCAAGCAAGCAACCATGTTTGGAGAGTACTCAGGACTCCAGTTATATTTTATATTTTAAAAAACCACCTTGATTGATAAAGTGACCCAATTCCTATCTGATTAATATAGCTTAGGGACAAAAAGTGCAAAACAGAACAATTCCTTCTATCCCTCTTTATCACAGAAAACAGCATAGTTTGAAAATACTTTTTTACATCTTTCAGTCTACCTGGACAGACTTCTGAAAAGACAGGCAGCTGACTCTGATCAATTTTCAAGTAATAGTTCTCTACCTCCTAGGACCCACTCAGAAGCATTTACTAAAGCCAATAAATATATTCTGACACATTTGCAATGTTACAAAATGAGCAGGACTGGAACAGACCCAAACCCTATTTTCAGCTTTCTCAGAAACTTATTTTTAAAAGCTGCTTAGATTTGGTTGAAAAAATCCAGGAAGGAACCAGAAAAACTTTATTTTAGAAAATCTCAACTTCAGTATTGGAATTGCTTCCATCAAAATTGCTTTCTGACAGGGAATCAGTAGAGTGCATATAAATATAATTATTATATTCTATAAAAAGGAAGCCAAATAATTGCCTGATGCTTTTGACACATACCAAAATTCTTTTTCTGCTTTTTTTTTTTTGGTTTGTAAAAATACTGAGGAACACTAATAATGCTTGGTATTCTCAAGATGCATTTCAGATAAACTACAGCAGTAAAATGGATTAGCCTTATTATCCCATATCATGAAATGAGATCTAAAGAGTGAGGCTGTTTCAGATGTGGTTTTTATAACCTAATCACCTTGCCTTATTTCACTGAATTGTAAATAGAGTCCAGATAATATTCTACTTGTATTCCACAAAAGCTTCACGTTTTCTTACCTTGAAAAATATCCGTTAAAGAATAGGTACACAATGTCTTTTGCACTATAGAACTAGCACTGTTCACCAGAAAGCACCTTGAAATATTTTAAGTCTACCTCAAATGATCCTTACCTGCAGCCTCTCTGAAATTAAAGAGTTAAGTCTGAGCATGGAAGTCGGGACTGGTCCTGACACCAGCAACTAGTGAGACTGCTGCTTTAATTTTGAGCAGATCTGTCCCCCAGGTCCTCAAAAGCAGTAGTGTCCCTAGTTCAAGAGCCAAAGATCTGAGATGAGAAGAAAATAGGAGAATTTCTCTGAATTATTTTCAAGCAGATGAGTATCCTGACCTGGTTTAGGAAAAGAATGGTACGTCCAGCATAAAAAAATCTCTGCTTGAGATTGAGAAGTATTAAAATAATTTCTGTATTATCCATGTCTTGTTAACCTTATTCTAGATTATGTTATTGATTTTCAGGATGAACATGTTCCCTACCTTTTCTGAACTTGCATTGTAAAACTCCATCTTCACTATTCAAATCTTGGATTGTATTGGTAGCTGCTCTTACTTCCAGTATCCACACTGAATAAAAATCCTGATTATGACTTCAGACAATATGTAAACAATGACTTCTACATGTGTAATAATGAGTAGCTTCTGACCAATACTTTAATTTAGCAGCTAAGGTGAGTTGACATAAAATCTGAAATTCTAAACCCTACTTAAGCTTCAGGGCCATAGTAACAAAATTGTTCCCAACCCTTCCCAATCATGTTTATTTCCAGCAAATTGCCCTTCATGACAAGCCAAACACACCTGTATTTGGAGATTGTTGAAAAAGATGCAGAAGGAAACAGGAAAGTACAGGAAAAAAGAATTCATCAGACTCATTTGCTCTGGCATATTTTCCTTCAGAACTTCTAAATTAAGTTGATTATATAACATTATAGGGATGGGAAAATATTAATTTGCTTGTACTTGTTGCAAGGAGGATCAGGAGTCACTTCATTAAATATTCAGTTTTCTATCCTTTCTCTCTTTCCTTTCTATTTGTCATTTCTGACTATAGTTTGTATTACCTTTACTAGGGTAAAATCGTTTAATTAAAAGTATTTTTAAAAGAAAGAAAAGTTGAAAGATTCATGTTTCAGTGTGACATCTGAATTTGCCGTTATCACATGATTATTTAAAAGATAACATTTTCAAAACCAGGAAAACAACCATAGTTCTCTGGAAGGACCAAGCTATATTCAGTTGTCATTGGAAACATTAAATCCCAGTTCAGGTCTCCAGCCTGTCTTAACCGTTTATCCATACTGAAGACTGTTTCAAAACTCTTTTCTACCCTTGGTTCTGTTACTTTTTACTTCAAATCAAGTTAGGTTTCCTAGTTTCTGAACTCCCTGGATTCAATCTGATTATTTAGACATCCTAAATCAAATTAAATCCTTTTGTATGGTCAATGTCCAGATGTGGGTACAATCTGGTAACAATATTATAAGGGGAAAGGGGAGTAGGATAAAGGAATTTTATCCTGAGCTGAACAATTTACAGAAAAGAAAGGAGATGAGAGAAAGAAAAGTAAAAATAGCTGGTAAGAACTAGAATACCAGGCCACATATAAAGTATGTAAAGCAGAAAAAAATGTAACAAATGTTTGACTGTTAAGTACATACAATGCTATATTGCTGCACAACAGTCTAATATTATTAAAACATTTACTAATTAAAAATGTGATAAAATAGAGGTATACACTAAAATAAGAAAGTTCTACCTGGAATATTTTGATGTGATTGTTTAATACAAATTTAGTTGTTTATTATAATTATAATTTAGGGATATATAAGAGGAAAGAAAGAGAAGGGAAACAAAAATAAAATAGTCCAAGGATATTGAGCTATCAGATTATGTTGCTTAACTGGTACCTAGTTTTAACTGCTGCAGTGGTAAATTTAAATAACTAAATTAGATAACTAGTGGGTGATGTCCACAAGTTGAGCATGAAAGGAGGTAGTGATGACCAGCTGGCCTACCAGATAGGACAAAATCTACCACAACCCTTACTGTTCATACTGGCATGATCCTGTTCCAACTCCTTGCAACTATTGCTGCAGCAGTTACAGGCCCCCAACACCAAAATCCAATCTCTTTGGCTCACAAATATGGTGAAAATACAAGCAAATGTACTCCCTCGTTTAATGCAAATTATGCATCTTCAGACTAAATTACTCCTCCATTGACCAAGCCATGTGGCATTTAATTAGACCAAAGATGGAGGGAATTAATTCAAAACAGCTCGAAGTTTGACATTTAAGCAAATAGTGTAGAGTGCCTGAGAGTTAGCTTTGAGCAGTTGGACAAGTAAGTGATTGCCAAATGTGAAATAAATCATCTACAATTGGATAATTATTTGATATAGGAATATGCTACTGAGTTTTAGCTGTTAGCTTGGGATTTGAGCTGGAATGATAACAATTTAATTGACCAGCACCCAGAGATTATGCCAGCATTAATTTAGCAGTGATGGAAGTATTGTAAAATTGCAAGAAAACATGGGCAGAAACGGAAGACTCCACTATTCTTGTTTCCATCCTCCTTCCCTTTACCCACTCATCTGATGTTTCAGAGGTTGAATTTATGCAGCTGGGTAGGCTTCATTATCTGCTTGGGAAAAGGTGTAGATGACATACTGACCTAAGAGCTAACAGCTACAATTCAGCTGCCCATTCCTCTATTTAATTTCCGGATGTTCAGGTCTCTGAGACCTTGAGAACTTTCCCAACAAGCCACATTTGGAAAATTTAGCACAAAAGCCAGCTGTGTACTTTTGAGCCAGTCAATCTCTCTCATCCCAATTGACTTCACAGAGTGGTTGTTACAATGTTGCAGGGAAAATGGAAGGAGGAAGAAGTATTAGGTATGTTTGCCACCTTGAGTTATTTGTAAAAATAATGAAGGTAGGATGAGCATCTAGTTGATGGTTGAGAAGGGGTGATGGTGGTTTTAACATGTTGGTGCATGCAAAATGGCCACATTCTTCTATGAAATAAATCACATGTAGGCCAAATCACCTTTTTAAATGCTGTCAATCACCAGAGACATTTTCAGTTTACTAAGTACATAAGTACCATTTTTCACAAGCTTCACATTAAACTGACACGTTTCTTCTTGCATACATTTTCTTATGGTCTTGCAAAGTTCAACGAACTTCAGTTTATTAGTGAAAATTCCTGTATTCTTCTTTGTCTGTCATTTTTTCTTTAAATCAATAGTTTCTTCAGAGATTTTTGACTGTACCAAGTGTTTTTTTGGCGGTGCTATAGATGTAGCAGATTCAAGGATGTTTTTGACTATTTGTTCATTTTGTCCATAATGTTCATCTCTTCCAAATCTTGCAATTGAGCAAAGTGATTAATACTAATACTAATAATACTAATAATACTAATACTAATAATACTAATAATACTAATAATACTAATACTAATAATACTAATAATACTAATAATAATAATAATAATAATAATAATAATAATAATAATAATAATAATAATAAGAAGAAGAAGAAGAAGAAGAAGAAGAAGTAGTAGTAGTAGTAGTCGTAGTAGTAGTAGTAGTAGTTGGAAGGGACCTTGGAGGTCATCTAGTCCAACCCCCTGCTCAGGCAGGAAACCCTATACCATTTCAGACAAATGGCTGTCCAGTCTCTTCTTAAAAACTTCCAGTGTTGGAGCATTCACAGCTTCTGGAGGCAGGTTGTTCCACTGATTAACTGTTCTCACTGTCAGGAAATTTCTCCTTAGTTCTAGGTTGCTTCTCCCTTTGGTTTGTTTCCATCTGTTGCTTCTTGTCCTGCCTTCAGGTGCTTTGGAGAATAGCTTGACTCCCTCTTCTTTGTGGCAGCCCCTGAGATATTGGAACATTTGACAGAATAATCTCAAAATCACTGTTCTCTAACAATTTATCACTCTTTTTTTTTGTTTTTCATGTAGTCTTTATTATTTTCATATGTTCTTTTTGACAGTCTATCTTCACTTTAGCTCATACATTCTAGGGTCACTTCCAACGTTAAAATAATTGATGACAGTACAATTGCAGAATATGGTTTTATCACTTGACGTGATGTAGTCAATATCACTTTTGTACCCAGATGGAATCTTCCATGTCCATTTTCTGCTAGCTTTTTTCTTGTATAATGAGTTCATGATGTAAAGTTCCTGTCTTTCCGCAAAATCTACTAGTCTGTTGCCTCTATTATCTTGTTCACCATTTCCATACGGGCCAATTGCTTTTTTTCCAGGTATTGTTCTTCCTATTCTTGCATTAAAGTCACCCATTAGTATTTTGTATTAGAATTTTTCTTTGTCTTAAAGGTGGGCTACATCATCGTAAAACTCTTTGACCTCATCATTACTATAGCTTATTGTTGGCACGTAAGCTTGGATGATTTGAAGCTTATATTGTTCAACTGAATTATGCATTGAGCTTCTCTGTCTGATATACTTTCAAATTTTACTACAGAGTCTTTCAGCTTTTGGTTGATGAGAAAACCAACTCTGCCACATTGTCCATCTTCGGTATCTCTAGTGTAGAGTAAACGCCCAGTCCTATCAAGTTCAACTAAATTTTGACATTTTCATTGTGTTTTGCATAATCCAAAGATATCCCAATGCATATTGTTGAGTTCAATCAGCAGCTCTTCTAGTCAAACATCCGTTTTCATTGTTTGAATGTTGACTGTTCCTAAGTCCAAAGTCCAAAGGCAGCCTGATTTAACCTTTTTTTAGCACACTCTGCTTTCAGATAGGTCTTCCTGCTGTTGTGGGTAGTTGTCCTAGGGCCTCCGGGGAATGAGGGCAATTTTTGAGGTTGTATGTGGAAGGAATAGACCATAATTTGCCATGCTAGTCCAATGCAGATTGGCAGATATGATCACTGTTAGTCTGGGGTATCCATCATGGCCTGTTTACCTTGGGACACCTGATGACATAGCCCATGATTTCATTTACCCACACAAGCCCCTTCACATCATCAAAGCCCCAATCATAGAAGGAAATTGAAGACAAAGGAAATTGAAGACAAATTGAAGAAAACAAAGGGATTAATAGAGCAAAATGCAAGCTTATAAATACAAGAAAGAAGTTTTTTGCATTAAAACATGAAGATGCTTCTGTGCATAGAACAAGACAGGAAATGTTGAAAATAATTGGAAAATTCTATTCAGAGTTATACAAAGATCAAGATCACTCAAAAGTAACAACACCCACAAAAATGGAAATGCTGGCTATCCTATTGGAGGAAGTATCAGGTGCCATAAAATCAATGAAAAATGGCAAAGCTTCAGGAAATGACTCTGATACAGTTGAAATGCTGAAAGCTGGCGGTCACAGTTTACACAAGATACTAGCAAAACTATATTTGAGATGCCTCAGAGAAGAAAAAATACCTGATGTATGGGAAAATGCTGAAGTGATTCTTATACACAAGAAAAGGCCCAATATGATTTAAAGAACTATTGCCAATAAGCTTTTTTTCAGTAATCTACAAGGTTTTCACCAAGATAATAGCAAAAAAATTATTAAGTACATTAGTAGCCAAAGGAGCAAGCAGGGTTCAGAAGTGGCTACAACACAATGGATCACATCCAGATTGTTCAGCAAGTCATTGAAAGGCACAATGAGTACACAATGCCTCTGTGCATGATTTTCACTGACTACAAAAAAGTGTTTGACTCAATATTCCAGCAAGCAATAATTAATGCATTGCTCAACAATTTGCCTTAATGATCTTAAAGTGGAAATCAACATAGAACAAGGTGTACAACAAGGTGATACAATATATCAAACCTTTTCTCAGCCTGCCTTGAAAGAATTATTTTGCAAACTAGACTGGGCAAATGATGGAATAAAAATCAGTGGACCTTAAGATTTGCAGATGATGTTCTCACAAGACACAGAAGAGCTACAAAGACACATAGAAGAGCTGCACAAAGCAGGAGAACCATTTTGCTTAGAAATAAACCTTAAAAAAGAGCCAGGTTATGTTTCATAAATTCACCAAAGGAAGAAAAAAAGTTATATCTGGAGAAGAACTAGACATAGTAGACCACTACATATACCTTGGCCAATGGATCTCAATGGAAGATGATACAATAAAGGAAATTGAATGGCGTGTTAAATGTGGTTGACAGGCATTCGGCAAACTAAGCGTAATTTTCAAGAACAACCTCCCCCTATGCCTGAAGAGAGATGTTTTCGATCAGTGTGTGCTATCTGCTCTAACATATGCTGCTGAAACATGGACACTAACCTCACAATCAATACAAAGGCTACGAGTGGCGCAAAGAGCCATGGAAAGATACATGCTTGGCATTACAAGACAAGACAGAAAGACCTGCACATGGATTAGACAACAAACAAAAGTATACGATATCATCAAGAGAGTAAAAGAATTGAAATGGAAATGGGCTGGTCACATAACAGGAAGAACTGATAGCAGATGGACCAAGGCAATCATCGAATGGATCCCACTTGATAAAAAGCATACACCTAAAACAATGACATCAGCTAGTATTGGTTGGTAACATGTGGAATGGGGCATGTTAGAACAGTATTGGTTGGTAATATGCGGAAGGGGCCTTCATCCCACAGTGGATAGACAATGGCTAAAATGATGATGATAAGTACCATTGGGGAAAAGAGGCATTTGTCCTGGACATTTCAAGCGGCTTAAATGTATATCCTGTATAGATGCATAAATATAATTTTAAATTTTTGAATTCAAGTGTATTACAATTGTGACATTTTGGATACCAAAGATAAGCAAAATGCCATAGAACAGTTAGTTTTTAATTTAGAAGCAGACTGGGCATTTATGATCTCATTTTTCAGAGTTTCCCAAGTTTCTTGGGTTATTTTTCCCTTAAGATTTCTGTTCTGTTTCAGCCGAAGAGACATCGAGGCGAGGCAGGAGTAACAAACACAAATCTTTATTGAGATCACGAACAGAACAGAAGACAAAATGGCGCCATGGCCTTTTATAGCCCCTTGCAAGGGACAGCATCAACCAATCAATGCAAGGCTAGTCTCCCGCCTTGCGCATGCGCCCAAGGCTGGAGACAGCCTGTCTGGTCCCGGGCAACCACGTGGATTGCCCGGGCCTTCTGCAGTCTCCTGAGCCTGCTGAGTCATTCAGCAGTCCCAGGACATAACAATTTCCATCCATGGAATCCTTCCCAAGCTCTAAGTCTGTTGAAATCAGCTCTCTTATAGTCCGCAACACTAATCTGACTTTGTTATATTGCTTGTTCTTGCATCATTTTAACATTTTGTCCAGAATGCTGTTATTTCCACTACTGAAGTTAAAAGATAACAAAAACAATCAGTACTGACTTTTTACCTCCTTGATTGTTCTCTAATTTACTATGTCTAACATTCAAGAATATTCCGTTCTTACAACTGTACATTTGCTATAAGAAAAGCCTCAAAACTTATAGACAATGGTAAAATACTTTATGTCACTAATCTAGAATGATCTGTAACAATTGCTTTGGCATTTTATTTTCATAGCATTTTTGTGGTAGAAGCAGATTCTATTAATTGAGAAATTTGATTCCAAAAAGACATTCCAGTTCACAATTATTGCCGCCTAGAACTTCATCTGTTGTGCTTGCAAATTCATAGCCTAATAAGCTAGAGAGCCATGGACAGACAATTTATTCTCTGAACCATGGCTTCTGAGGATTTAGATATCATTTTAAGCTGCCTGCCATTTTAAGCTTAAGTCTCTTGAGTTCTCAATCTTAGTTGGCTGTGGATTCATACTTATATATGGTACTCTGGTGCCAAGGCTATTCCACGGTGTAATGAAAACTGAATAAAGCTCAACCCTGATCTGTATCTGATCAGCAGATTTCAGGGTTTCTCTTATATAATATTTTTATCCCAATATGAAATCTTTCTTACAGGCCTCTGCATAACTTCCAAATTATTTGCGAGCAATCTTTCCATGTTTTCTCTCAAAATATTCTGATTCAATTAATTTGGTAATCAACTTATTCTGGCTGTAGGCCCTAGGGCTAAAATTCAATACCATTTCTGCAATTTGGTAAAAATAAACATTAATATTTAGATATTAATATACTATAAGTACATTCCTTCAGATTAAATGCCAATCTAATAAATGCTCTAAAAATAACAGTGGTAAATTATAGTTTTCTTGCCTGGTTTTATATGGAGAGTATTTATGTTGTTGTTGTTAGTTGCGAAGTCATGTCCGACCCATCGCGACCCCATGGACAAAGTTCCTCCAGGCCTTCCTGTCCTCTACCATCTTCTGGAGTCCATTTAAGCTCACGCCTACTGCTTCAGTGACTCCATCCAGCCACCTCATTCTCTGTCGTCCCCTTCTTCTAGTGCCCTCAATCTTTCCCAGCATTAGGCTCTTCTCCAGTGAGTCCTTCCTTCTCATTAGGTGGCCAAAGTACTTGAGTTTCAACTTCAGGATCTGGCCTTCTAAGGAGCAGTCAGGGTTGATCTCCTCTAAGACTGACCGGTTTGATCGCCTTGCAGTCCAGGGGACTCGCAGGAGTCTTCTCCAGCACCATAGTTCAAAGGCCTCAATTCTTTGGCGCTCAGCCTTTCTTATGGTCCAACCTTCACAGCCATACATTGCAACTGGGAAAACCATGGCCTTGACTATATGCACTTTTGTTGGCAGGGTGATGTCTCTGCTTTTTAGTATGCTGTCTAGATGTGCCATAGCTTTCCTCCCCAGGAGCAAGCGTCTTTTAATTTCTTGGCTGCAATCCCCATCTGTGGTGATCTTGGAGCCCAGGAAGATAAAATCTGTCACTACCTCCATTTCTTCCCCATCTATTTGCCAGGAATTGAGAGGGCCGGATGCCATGATTTTGGTTTTCTTAATGTTGAGTTTCAAGCCAACTTTTGCACTCTCCTTCTTCACCCGCATCAAGAGGCTCTTTAGTTCCTCTTCACTTTCTGCCATTAGAGTGGTATCATCTGCATATCTTAGGTTGTTGATATTTCTCCCGGCAATCTTAATTCCAACTTTTGATTCATCTAGCCCTGCCTTTCTCATGATGTGCTCTGCATATAAGTTAAATAGGCAGGGCGACAGAATACAGCCTTGCCGGACTCCTTTCCCAATTTTGAACCAATCAGTGGTTCAGTGTCCAGTTCTCACTGTTGCTTCTTGACCCGCATATAGGTTTCTCAAGAGACAAATAAGATGGTCTGGTACTCCCATCTCTTTAAGAACTTGCCACAATTTGTTGTGATCCACACAATCAAGGCTTTAGCATAGTCAATGAAGCAGAAGTAGATGTTTTTCTGGAACTCCCTAGCTTTCTCCATAATCCAGCGTATGTTGGCAATTTGATCTCTAGTTCCTCTGCCTCTTCGAAATCCTGCCTGTACTTCTGGAAGTTCTCGATCCACATACTGCTGGAGTCTAGCTTGTAGGATTTTAAGCATAACTTTACTTGCATGTGAAATGAGTGCAATGGTGCGATAGTTTGAACATTCTTTGGCATTGCCTTTCTTTGGAATTGGAATGTAAACTGACCTTTTCCAATCCTGTGGCCACTGTTGAGTTTTCCAAATTTGCTGGCAAATTGAGTGTAGCACTTTTACTGCATCGTCTTTTAAGATTTTGAATAGCTCAGCTGGAATACTGTCACCTCCACTAGCTTTGTTCTTGCTCAGCTTTCCTAAGGCCCATTTCACTTCACATTCTAGGATGTCTGGCTCGAGGTCAGTGACCATCCCATCGTGGTTATCAGGGATGCTAAGCTCGTTCTTGTATAGTTCTTCTGTGTAATTTTGCCACCTCTTCTTAATCTCTTCTGCCTCTGTTAGGTCCCTGCCATTTTGGTCCTTTATCATGCCCATCTTTGCATGAAGCGTTCCCTTCATATCTCCAATTTTCTTGAAGAGATCTCTGGTTCTCCCTATTCTATTGTTCACTTCTATTTCTTTACACTGTTCATTTAAGAAGGCATTCTTATCTCTTCTAGCTATTCTCTGGAATTCTGCATTCAATTGGGTGTATCTTTCTCTTTCTCCCTTGCTTTTCGCTTCCCTTCTTTCCTCAGTTATTTGCAAAGCTTCCTCAGACAGCCATTTTGCTTTCTTGCATTTCTTTTTCTTTGGGATGGTTTTAGTTGCTACCTCTTGTACAATGTTGCGGACCTCCATCCATAGTTCTTCAGGCACTCTGTCTATCAGATCTAATTCCTTAAATCTATTTGTCACCTCTACTGTATATTCATCAGGGATATGATTTAGTTCATACTTGAGTGGCCTAGTGTTTTTCCCTACTTTCTTCAATTTAAGCCTAAATTTTGCAACAAGAAGCTCATGATCTGAGCCACAGTCAGCTCCTGGTCTTGTTTTTACTGATTGTATAGAGCTTCTCCATCTTTAGCTGCAGAGCACATAGTCAATCTGATTTCTGTGTTGACCATGTGTAGAGACGTCTCTTGGGTTGTTGGAAAAGAGTGTTTGCTATGACCATCGTATTCTCTTGACAAAATTCTATCAGCCTGTGCCCTGCTTCGTTTTGTACTCCAAGGCCAAACTTGCCTGTTATTCCGTTTATCTTTTGGCTTCCTACTTTAGCATTCCAATCCCCCATGATGATAAGGACATCATTTTTTGGTGTTGATTCTATAAGGTGCTGTAGGGCTTCATCCTCTTCAGCACCAGTGGTTGGGGCATAGACTTGGATTACTGTGATATTGAATGGCTTGCCTTGAATTCGCACTGAGATCATTCTGTCGTTTTGGGGATTGTATCCCAGTATTGCTTTTCCTACTCTTTTATTGACTATGAAGGCTACTCCATTTCTTCTGAGGGATTCTTGCCCGCAGTAGTATACCTGATGGTCCTCTGAATTAAATTCACCCATTCCTGTCCATTTTAGTTCGCTGATTCCTAAGATGTCGATGTTCAGTCTTGTCATCTCTTGTTTGACCACGTCCAGTTTGCCTTGATTCATGGATCTTACGTTCCAGGTTCCTATGGAGAAAAAATCTTTACAGCATCGGACTTTCCTTTCACCACCAGATGCATCCACAGCTGAGCGTCTTTTCGGCTTCGGCCCAGTCGCTTCACTCTTTCTGGCGCTACTAGTACTAGCCCTCTGCTCTTCCCCAGTAGCATATTGGACACCTTCCAACCTGAGGGGCTCATCTTCCAGCGTCATATCTTTTTGCCTTTTAGTACTGTCCATGGGGTTTTCATGGCAAAGATACTGGAGTGGGTTGCCATTTCCTTCTCCAGTGGATCACATTTTGTCAGAACTCTCTGCTATGACCTGTCTGTTTTGGGTGGCCCTGCACGGCATAGCTCATAACTTCATTGAGTTATGCAAGCCCCTTCGCCACGACAAGGCAGTAATCCATGAAGGAGAGAGTATTTATACGCTATCTTATATAAAATGAGAATACTTTAGTTTTCCAATATATGTTACTTCATTGTTTTCTGATATGCACAGGTAGAGGGGTTTCACAATCTCTTCAAAGGCTTTTTGAAAGCCTTTGCAATCCTACTTTTTGTTTACCAGCCTAAAAATCTGAGCTTTGCAAATTCTCAGGGTTCTTTTCCTTGGTTTCTGTAATAGTCTGTTGTTATTGTCCAGCAGGGAGCCTCAGGTGGGATCCAGGGCCAAGACATCGGCTGCTTAAACAAGTGGAACGGCTATCATTAATCTTTGCTTGTGAGGCTCATAACAAGAAAATGAAGCAAGCAGGGAATCTGCTCTCAATAAAAGAAGCGTCCTTCAGCCTTAGAGAGTTTCATGTCCAGTCTTTAATCAATACATATTGTTCTCATAGATCAAAACAGTAGTGGTTGAAGAATTGCTCAAACTAGAGACCTGTGCAGAGTGGACAAAGAAGCATTTCCCACTCATAGAGTGATCAAATCACTCACAAGGCTCTACAAAAAAAAAAAAAAAAAAAAAAGCAAAGATGGGCCTGGGGTGACATTTCATGCTAAAAATTGGGCTTGGGTGGTAAAAAAAAACATTGAAAGTAATAGTATAACCTCTGTGTGTAACTGTGAGTCTTCACGTGTGCCTCTAAATATATTCCTATACACGTATATTAAGTAAAACCAATATTGTGGTTGTTTACAATCCTTGGAAAATTCACATAGGGCAAAAATAGGGATTCTCTAAACCCCACAGGTTTTTTTTCACAGATTTAATACAAAAGAGATTATATATGGAAGAGAATAGATTTTCTGATGCTCTGTTTTCCTGTAAAGGCATCAATTGGAATGCCAAAGGCAAAGCAAGATTATTTGGAGCCCTGCACGTTGTGGAAATTCCTCCCTAGATATCTTATCTAATTTGAAGAAAACAGGAAACATGTAAGTGTTCCAGTAAAATCACATGATATCCATGATAAAAAAAAAATTAGTACTGGTTACTAATTGCTTTTCAAGAAATTAAGGACCTGATACTAGCTTTTAAAGCCCTAAATGGTTTAGGTCCAGATGCTAAGGTCTGCAGAAAAGGTCATTTTGAAAGTGACTGTATTCAGAAGCCCATTTATCAACGGAGATGGTTCTCCTGTATCAGTCCCAAACTTTGAAATGCAAAGAATTGTGTTTTGTCTCCACTGCCTCTGCTTTTGCAAGAGCATCCAAAGTACACAATATCTTTTTTGTCGTATTTTTAGCTCAATACTGTTAAATATTTTTAAAATATGCATATTGTATTTTTGAGTATGATTGGGTTTGGCCATCTTGGATGATTGACTAAAAACCAGGATGATTTATTATTTCTGTGATTACATTTTTAGCCTTTGCTCTAGATCAGGGCTGTCAAACTCACAGCATCACGTGACATGTGACATATAGCGACTTTTTTGCCATTGCCGGCAATGGGGGTGGGCGCGGTTTCTCTATGATGCATCCAGCCCGCGGGCCGGCAGTTTGACACCCCTGCTCTAGATACTCAAAGCAACATAGCATCTTCCCTAAGTTTACCCTCATTTCAATGACTGTGAGTGAAATTGGGTACAGAGTAAGCAGCTCTGTACCCAATCACTGAATTCAGTGGTTGAATTTCCCCAGTTCAATTCCAACAGTTAAACAATTTTATTACGCTGATGCTTTATTTAAAACAAAGAATGAATCTGGGACAAGACAACGAGATAAGAAGGACAAATAAATAGTAAGCATAGCTACTGATATGTATGCTCATTAAAGGCTTTGGTTTATAGCTTGGTCTAAGCCTTGGCATATCTTGGCCTAAACTGAAAAGGTCTTTGGCTTATAATTGGCCTAAGCTTTAGCTTATCTTGGCCTAAACTTGGTCTAAATAAGATAAGATAACGATAAATAACCTTTATTGTCATTTTTATATTGTGGGCACAATGGCACACATAAAAAATGAAATTTAGTTGCCCGCTCTCAAAGTGAAACATATACATGACACACACCTAAACATACTGTGGGAGTAATGTCCCTGTAGCCCATGTGTAGGCTGCCATGCAGCTGAACCACATGGACGGCAACAGGACAAAGGAGAATATTGAGCAATCATCCCATTGACAACTCCTCCCAGTCACAAACGGCTTGGAAACTGTGTTCACCCTCACGTACTCATATGTAAATAGGTTATCCCTCCTACTTGCTTCCTGTACACACCCACATTTTGCTGAGCTAATAAAAGAGATTCCCTGACTTTTGCCCTGGGTCTCTCATCCCGAGGAAAAACTCTGCGTGGTGTTATTTCTTCACTGTTTAGGCTAAATTTCATGAGAGGCCCTCTGGAAGCGGAAAAACCGCAACTGGTGACCCCGACGTGATCACTAATAAAGTGATACGTTCCTTCGACCTCCTACTACTCATCGCCCGGACGAGGCTTAGTGCACTTCAGATATCGTTGGTAAAGACGGCTATCTTTTCGTGAGTAATGGGGGGAAAATTTTCTAAGACGCAGGCCGTGCATCTGCAAGAACTTAGAGAATTAACGAAGTCTACTAATTTTATTCTCAAAAACAGCGGTAAATTATTGCCTGTTTTGAGTAAATCTGATTTGGTTAATTTATTATGTTATATTTGGGAAAAATATCCGGCATATCCGGAAAAGGGCTCACTTAAAGTGACTACATGGAGTAAATTGGGTATTTCTTTCCATGAGCACCCCAGAGCTCCTGCAAAAATGCTATCATCATGGCGAATTGTTCTGGAATGCCTCAAAGTCCATGAACAAGGACTCACGGAGACATTGGGCTCTGTGACCCCCCCACCGCCTTACAAGAAACAAATTTTACAAGGCAATGAGGCATTTCCTCTTATCTCCCACTCCTCACCATCTGCTCCTCCATCCCTCCCCCCCTCAGTTCCTCTTTCTGCTGATCTTTCTATTGTTCCTCCTGCAGCTCCTCCAATGAGTGCTGTTGCTACTACCATGGCTGAAGCTCGAAGTCAGGGTTTGCTTAATGTTGATGAATTGTTTGAGTGTTCTGCATTTCCTGTCTCTTTTGTTCTAAATGCTGTGGGCGCTATAAAGGTCTTTTTGGTGCCCTAGTTGGTTCTTTCCTTCTCACTTCCCCCCTGCCTGGTTACGATCAGATAAAAATTGTCATTCCTAAATCATCTCCAGTTGGACCTTCAGCTCTTCTTTAGAGGAACAATTGGGCTGCTTTAAAACTTCAAGTGGCTGTTAAGTTTAACCCTGTCAGACAATGTCTGGTGGTGCTTTGTGTTGATGTGTGTTTTGTTTTATATATGTTTTAACTCCTAGAATGTTACGCTTGGACTTGGAATGGTGAGAAAAATAGGAGATGGTTAAAGGGCCCTATAAAAACCACATGTTTGGTTGGAATCATCTCATGATTTTTCTCGCTTCTTGCAGGACAAGCCATATGTCTAAATAAATGTTGTTTTAATGGTATTTGTGTATATATGTCTGTCTGTGTTGTTCTGTGTTATTTCCAAGACTTGGAAAAGGGTCAAAACCTCTTTGATAACAACAAACAAAAAGGCCTTAATTAAAAATAAAAAGTTTGCTTGGAAAACGTATGAAATGAAATATTTGTATGTGAAATGGTGTAAGCAAACAGAATGGAAGTGAATGAGTTAATTTGCTGGTGTAAATGTGTGTGTGTTAGCCCTCACCCCTCCACCCATCCCATGCTGTGAAAGGAACAGTAAAACTGTAGTTTTTATTGTAGTAAAATGGGAACGCAATAGCAAGAGTTTCCATGAGAAAAGTTTTATGGAAGATCTGTGAAAGAATTTATAGAAAATGCATATGAATTTTTTTAGTGGTGAGATTTTTGTAAAATTTCTTTTTCTCCCCCCCCCTCCTGACTCTTTTGTTTTTCGCTGGCTGTATTGCTTTAAGAGCGAAGGACAGGCAGACAGAGGAGGGGGGGCAGCTGTTCGTTTTAACTATTTTTTTTTACTCGAAAGAGGTGACAGTAATTGTTGGGCAATTCTTTTGCAAAATTTTGAGTTTTAAATTTTTTAGTTAGACATATACATCCATCAACCAAAAGAAATGACTCTGAATTGTTTTGCTTAGATTTGTAAATGTTTTCCCTATTTCATGGAAATTTGTTTCATCTGAATGGAATTTGATTAAATTGGAACCCCAAAAATACAATCTAATTGGCTTTTTGTAATACAAAATGATTCCAGTATCTATGGATTGCAAGCTGCCTTGGAAAAGATACAGTTACACTTTATCTTTATTTAGGGCATAAAATGTTGCAATCTTATTCTGTTCCAGTTTTTGTTATAAACAAGTAATCTGGCACATGGATGTTACACAATATGCCCCATTTGCCCCATGGAAATATCTTCATGTTTCCATAGACACCTTCTCTGGCTTCATCATTGCAACCCTTCAACGGGGTGAAGCCACTAAGCATGTCATTAATCATTGTATTCGTTCATTTGCAACGTTGGGATGCCCAAAAGAACTTAAAACAGACAATGGTCCTGCTTACACAGGAGCAGCTTTTGCTGCCTTTTGTAATCAGTGGTTAATTGTTCACAAATTTGGAATACCTTACAATTCCCAGGGCCAAGCTCTGGTTGAACGTGCCAACCAGACGTTAAAACATGCGCTGGAAAAATATAATCAGACACAGGGGAAAACTCCCCCTAGCCTCCCAGCTTTGCAAAACAGGCTTAACCTGTGTTTATACACCATTAACTTCCTGAACCTGACGGGCACTCCTCCATCATCCGCAGCAACTCGTCACTTCTCTGCTTCTCCTGCTGCAGCAACATCCAAACCACTGGTGTACTTCAAACGTCTTCCTGACCCCACCTGGAAAGGCCCTGCTGAACTCATCACATGGGGACGAGGTTACGCCGCCATCCAAACCAACGGTGAGACTTTGTGGGTCCCTGGTCGACACATCCGTCCCTATCATTCCAAAACAAAAACAGAGGACCTTTCCCCATCTGACGTTAACAACTTGGGTTAACTGGTGAAACCATACCATGGCAAAATGAGTGATGTGCCTGGGTCTAGGACTGACACTGATAATGAAAGCCCTGATGTATAAGATGGATCTGGATCAAGGAATTCCTGAGCAGGGAGCATGGCAAGATAACACCTACATAAAAGACATTGGTCAACTGGCTGTGGCAATGAACAAGACAAATTGCTGGATGTGTATGCACATCCCACCACAAGGAAAACAAGGTTTGATGGTGCAAGCAGTCCCTTTGAATAACACCAGCTGGCTAACCTATGACAACTCCACACAGCCCATTAAACGATTATCAAACAAGAAAGGGATGGTTCTAGCGATTGGTCATAGGTTGCAGGAAAAGGCAGAGATTTGTTTTGAATACAAACCTGGTGATAGTACAAACAGCATCAAATTAGGGGTTTATCCTTTTTGTAATAAAGTCATACAGATTACTTCCCAAATGACTCGTAACGGGACTAACCTCAATGGAACAGTAAAAATATTAAAGGAACAGATCCACACCTACACACAGTATCAATGTATATATCAGATGTATACTTGTAATACTGGAGTCCAATCTGAAGGAAGTTGCTCTCCACCATGCCCTGTTAACACCTCAGCCAATGACATGTTTCATAAGCAATGCGGACAATATAATGTTTCCAACAGCAAGGTCAT
Organism: Azemiops feae; assembly: GCA_023970755.1. Lineage (NCBI taxonomy): Eukaryota > Metazoa > Chordata > Lepidosauria > Squamata > Viperidae > Azemiops > Azemiops feae. Next base: position 313,789 of record JALGBA010000098.1, read on the forward strand.
GACATGTCGATGGATTTCCTCTATAGTCAAGTTGATTGAGTCATCAGATAACTCCACATTTCCTATAATTGATCATGGACTATGGTTTTTGTGTGGCCGACGAGCATATTCACATGTCCCACCAAGGTGGTCTGGCTGTTGTACCTTGGGATATGTATTACCATCTCTGCTGGTCTCTGACACCCTGCCTGTTGGACGTCTTCGCAATAGGAGGGAGGATGTTAAGTCTCCATTAAACTTAAACTGGGGCGTTGCTATTGCTCGTGGGATGATACCACCACTAGGGATCGCTATGAACTATAGGGATCTGCATGCTTTAAATAATTGGACTGTTGTAATGTTTAATGATACCATTAATGCAATCAAATTAGTAACTAAGGAATTGACTGAGGTTAGAGAAGTAGTATTGCAAAATAGGTATGCCTTGGATTTTATGTTAGCTTCTAAAGGTGGCGTCTGTGCACTGATCCACTCCCATTGTTGTGTATACATCCATGACTATAAACTGAATATCACCCACACGATACTACACATGGAAGACATGATCAACAACAACCCCCTTCAGACCAACGGCCCAGATGCCCTGGACATATGGGGGGCATTGTGGTCCTGGTTACCGGACGGCTCTTGGCTGCGCTCTCTGATTCCTACAATACTAACCATAATCATTCTTCTGATCATGTTGTGTTGTTGCATTCAATGTCTTCCTTCCCTACTGCAGACATGTAAAGGTCTTTTACCTTCCCAAAGAAAAGATATGTTTATAGCCGAAAGACAATCACTTTTAAGCCTTGAAGGCCTACGTATTGAAAAAACAAAAACAGAGGAGATGTGGGAGTAATGTCCCTGTAGCCCATGTGTAGGCTGCCATGCAGCTGAACCACATGGACGGCAACAGGACAAAGGAGAATATTGAGCAATCATCCCATTGACAACTCCTCCCAGTCACAAACGGCTTGGAAACTGTGTTCACCCTCACGTACTCATATGTAAATAGGTTATCCCTCCTACTTGCTTCCTGTACACACCCACATTTTGCTGAGCTAATAAAAGAGATTCCCTGACTTTTGCCCTGGGTCTCTCATCCCGAGGAAAAACTCTGCGTGGTGTTATTTCTTCACTGTTTAGGCTAAATTTCATGAGAGGCCCTCTGGAAGCGGAAAAACCGCAACATACTATGTACAACATATATATAGACCCACATCCCTACATATACATAGCAAATAAATATTAAATACTGTCCATCTTGAATATATAACGCAAGGAGGAAGTTTGAGAGTTCGCAAGGTTAATGCTGTATGGAATGAAACTATGGCTGAATCTGGATGTTCTGCTACGGATACCACGAAGCCTCCTCCCAGAAGGTAACAAGGAAAACAGGTTGTGAAACCCAGCAATTCTTAAATGTTATGCCTCCTATATACCCATAATTATAATACTGTGACTTTGTTCACAGAATATGTTGCCCTTAGGTTAAGCAAATGTGCACATTTTATTCATGATTTCTATGATTTCTATTAGTTTTTAGTGCATTAGCTTGGACTATGTTATGTCCCACCCAGAATTTATTAGGATTAAGGTGTGCTTTAAATATTATGAAATAAAATAAAAAATAAATACCGTATGCTTGAATTTAGATTAGCTAGTTACGTATGCATGGCAATGTAAGGGACCAGTTTAGGTAACTGTGGATAGAATAAAATAACTACAGTAGTCTTTTAAATGAATAGTATATCTAGAACTGAAAATATGGTATAATTAGAGAATATATCTACATTGGCCAATTATACATTACCTCATGTATTACTAGACTGGGGTGCTGAGTAGATTCCCAGGAAAGTCTCAACTTTTATCTAGAGTTCATACATATGTTGAAAGGCAATTCTAGCAAATTCAATTAAAACAGAGGATAAGGAGTAATAAAATTTCAATATATTAGGTTCTTGTAATTCACACATTATCATTTGAATTCTTTTCCTCTTTGTTACCCTGCACAGTCTTCTGAACAAACTATTTTGATGGAGTCACTGTGGGGATCTGTAAGAAAGACAATGAGCATAATCGGAGAAGCCTGAAATAGCAATTGTATATTTTGTAATTGCCACAGTCAGGTAGAAGATAAATCTCACTTCTTCTCCCTCTTTAAATCAAATCATAGAGGACTTTTCTAAGGCTGGGTAATATTGATTTCCCCATCTGTCCCCTGCTGATTTCCTCTGAGGGGGTCTAACCTAGAATTACAGGATAGGTGGCATATAAATGTGGGTAAATATATACTTTTAGAGGGCACAGTGGAAAAGATCAGCTGGGTTTACAAGTATGCACAGGGAAATATTAATAAAATCCCATGAATTCTGACCCTTTTTGTAGGATTTGGAGAATGTGGAATCTGTGTAAGTGCTTTTACACTCCTGTTTATATATTGTGGTGCTAAATATGTGACCCTGGGAAATGTTGATGTAGTGGTGTCCCCAACTACAGTATTGCTTCAGAAGTATGCATTACACCAGGGGTCCCCAACTCCCGGGCCGTGGACCAGTACCGGGCCGCAGCATGCCAGCAACCAATCAGCACAAACAAGCAAAGCCCCATCCATGGGATGCAGGCAGCACACAAAACCATGCACTCTCTGGTCTGTGGAAAAAACTTTATCCACGGAATCGGTCCCTGGTGCCCAAGAGGTTGAGGACCTCTGTATTACACCACCATACAAACATCCAGGACGAAAGAACCTACCTGCTACTCCTATAAAATATGATTTTATATTTATACAGAAGGAGCTGTGGAGGTGCAGTGGTTAGAAAACAGTATTGCAGGCTAACTGAGCTCACTGCCAAGAGTTCGATTCTCAAGATTGACTCAGCCTTCCATCCCTCCGAGGTTGGTAAAATGAGGAGCCAGATTGGTGGGAACAATATGCTGACTTGGTAAATCACTTAGAGAGTACTATAAAGCACTATGAAGCGGTATATAAGTCTAAGTGCTATTGCTATTGCTATTGTTCCATCTAGTTACAGGTGCACTCAGTTAAGCTATACAGACTCTGTATCTTTCATTCCTGACAATATATTTGTCTATTTCAAAAGACTGTGATTTTATATATGGATCAATGCCTTTTGGTACCAAATGTAACAACTTTTCTAATATTCTGATTCATAACATTTCTCAATTTGGTCCAATGCCTTTGGATTCCTCTTCCCTTTCACAAATCCAAATCTCCCTCATTTCTAATATCAAAAAAACCAGATCACAAGCTGGATCAGCCGTTACCATAATTCTTTAACTAAAATTTTAAAATGCAGTACAAAATCTCCTGTGAATACAGTGATGATGATGACCCAGTTCATTAATCAAAGAAAGTCAACCTTCCAGTCATAATAAGTTTTGCCTTCTATTGTCTTAGTACATACATTTTGTTGGAAAGTATGACAGCTCCTTTCTCTTTTCAGGGTGAGGCTTCTTGTAGCCAGAGTAGCAATATTAACCAAGTCATTTTGGAACCAGCCTTCAGATATCAAAGTAGTGCGAGTTTCATGGTAATAGATTTATCTGATAAGCGATGCAGATACCATTTTACTTCAAAAGAGGTTAGAGCAACAGGCACTTGAATCCCCCAGAGGACAAAAGTAATTCTGGTTGCATTACCAAGACAAATAGTATAGTGAAATCAGTTCACACAGGAAAGAATGGGTCCCCAAAGGTTGGCTAAGCAAATTTTCAATCCAGTCCAATCTCTGTGTTTCCCTAGTGCATTCTTTTTTTTTTTTCAAACAAAATAGTGTATGGCAGGCTCTTTGCTTCTTGACTGAATGGGCATCACTTGTCCTACCTCAACATCTTGTTCTTATATCTTTGTGACCTGCAGACTTCGCAATTCAAAACCTTCTGGTTAACAGGCACTAAATCGAGTACAGCACTGTCTCCTATATTTTTAGCTTGATAGCTGAAACACTGTGAAGATTACAGCCCTGCTTCTTCTCCAAAACCTACTTGCAGTTTATCCCTATGTAAGCCTCTGTTGAAAGCCACTCAGCCATTCAGATTTAAAGATTTAAAAATCCAATGGCAATTTAATAAACTTTGAAGGAGATCTGAAAGAATGGCCACTGCTCTGAGTATTGCGTTTTACATCAGGATGAGACAGAAATTATTTCTGAAGTGTTTTGTTTTGTAAAATGATTTTACACATGATTTAATACGTTAAAACCAACTTTCTTCAATCTGCTGCTCTCTGGATTGTTGGCCACTGGCTGCACTTTTGGGGGGTCCTTAAGAGTTGAAGTCTGACACAGCTGGAGTGTGCCAATTTAGGAAAGACTGATACAGACAATGATGCAAGCAGATGGATCAGGATGAAATCCCAGTGGGAAATAAATTGGGATTGATAGATAAAGTTCTTCTCTCTGCTGCTGAATGAACTGGCATGAATAACAGTAGGTTTCCTTTCACTTTTTTAAAAATAAAATATTTTCAAAAGGAAAGCCAATCCATAAGACAAGAACATTTACAATTACAGTTTGGTTGCCTTTGGGGGGCAGGATGGCACTTGTGCCTAATGCAGGGTTATCTTAAAACATATGCTTCAGTGTTGTGCTGCTTTTCCTCGGAAGTCCTAGCCTCTCCAAAGTGATGGATGATGTCTCAAATGGTTTCTCATGGCCAAGTGTGCAGCCGGTTGATAAGCCTAGCCTTTCCTTCTTTCCTGTCAGGAAGACTACGGTTTGCAACATACATATCCATACATATTTGGCTGGTTAAAAAGCAGGAAGAGCAGTAACTATCTTGAAAGCTGGCTTTGAGAAAGGAGCAACAATCAGTATAGATAATATGAAGTGAATTTTCCATTTCTTGCAAAGACTAAAAGTTTTATCTTTTACACGAATGGGCACTTTTCTGTCTTGACTGGATCAACCTAAAAACTCCAGCCTTTATCAATCTCAGATCTCAATTTAGAACTTGAAGAGTTTCTTTGTGATAGAGAAGATTCTGTTAGCATAGCCTTACAATAACATTAGAGCTAGTACTTCTAAATGTGCTTCTTATCTGGACTACTTCACAAGATAAATATCAATGATGCAAGACTGAAAGGACATCTCTGTCCCTTCACTTTTATATTCCAAGAAACTAGGAAGGCTCCTTCTGAGATGTTTGCCATTGTCCCTATTCCTTCTGTAGAGTCAGTATCTCTTATCTGATTATCGTCTAGTCTACAGCTCCTCTTTTTGTCTCCCAAGTTCATTCTCCTATACCATTACAGAGGTAGATTCAGAGTGAAATATTGTGAGGAACTGTAGTAGGGCAGATGGCTGCCAAGACAATCCTCGTCCCCATGACCTGCTCTGAAGATCATCTCAAAATGAGTCATTTAGGCTTCAAAGTGCCAGCATTCACAAGAAGAGTCCCACAACAGTCCCACAAGACAAGACAGCATCCCACAAGACAAGATAGTGCAATCAAAGCTCCATTACTTTTGTACATGTGTTGAAAGACTGCTAAGAAGAGAGGCACCATAGTGACAATTAGCTTGTGGTTAAGCAGAGAATAAGCAGACAGACAAGGAAATGAGCAAGGCAGCTGTAGGGTGGGCAGATAAGCAAGAAACAATGGATTGGTGATGAAGTGAAGGCAGCAGGAGATGACAGTGAGTTATGTCCTAGTTACAATCCTTTACATACTCTCCTTTGCCTTCAGCAACCATTTCCTCTTAACACTAGATCCAATTCTTAAGTGAAATGCTCCAGTACTTTGCTCAAAAATAGAATATTAGGAACCAATTGGGAATTGTTCTTGGCCCTACAGACAACAAAAACACAAAGCATCCATTAATTTAACATGTATTGTGTCCTTTATCAGAACTCCCAACATAAATATCTACGCATATCCAAGATATTTTTTAAAAAATAGAATATCAGGCTCTATGCCTCAAATTTGGCAAAAGTTACCCAGACACTTGACATGATACAGTGAATTAAAAAAAAATTCTATGTCCTTGGGTAAAGCCACTTTAAGTGATTGATTGTTCTCTGCTAATTGCTTAGAAATAATCCATATAAATATTCCAACATAGGAAGGAAGGAAGGAAGGAAGGAAGGAAGGAAGGAAGGAAGGAAGGAAGGAAGGAAGGAAGGAAGGAAGGAAGGAAGGAAGGAAGGAAGGAATCATTATTACCTCTGAAAAATGACAATCACATTTTGTTGCAATGAAACATTTATCACTATTTTCATTCAGCTGGTTCACGCAACCATTTTTAAGCCAGGCAGGACAAGAGTCTGGAACAAACGTTATCAATTTAACTTCACTAAGTCCCACTTGTATCCATGGGCTGCATCAGTTGGAAAGTCCAGTTACCCCTGGATAAGCAAAGGTCACTGAACCTGTAGCAGCTGTGATAACAAAGCCATCTTCCTCATAATTAAGGATGAAAATTCCAAAATGTATTTCAGTCAGAGAACATTGGTGAGAGCTGCCAAAATGGATTCCCACATGTGTTAGGTGAGCCTGAAAAAAGAACTAGTTCTGACAGTTGAATATTGAGCGGGATGGTTAGAGAAGAAAAACAAAGATTTGAGGTTGAATAAATAAAAAGCCTGCAATGGGGAAATTTATGTAACCAAGAAAATTCTCAAGAAAATTTGGCAGTTTTTTTACAAAGTCTCTCTGTGAATTTACATTTACAACACAAATCAAAGAGAATTGCTTATGAAAGTTCTATATGTGAAGAAAATTCATGAACAGAACCAAATATTTTAAAAAGAAAACCCACAGAAAACCTGATGGACTGAAATATAAAGCTAGACAATAAAAAGGAGTAGACTTATACCAATCCACATATTCCTAACTACTACCATCATTTATTTATTATTTATTTATTTATTAAACAATATTATATGGCTGCCCAACTGACACCGGTGACCCCAGGCAGCTTACAACATTAAAATATACAACATAAAAGCCTATAACCTCCCTCACCCCCTCCATGGCAGCAACAACACAATCAAATCAACCACTTGATCAGCTCCAACTCCAGTCATAGTTCCCAGGTCTGCTGACAAAACCACATCTTCAGGGCCTTTTGGAAAAGCAACAAGGTGGGGGCCAATCATACCTTGTGAAGAATATTGTTCCACAGAGAAGAGGCCACCAGGCTCTTTTTCATGGTCCCCTCAGATTACAATCACTAATAGATGAGACCCACAATGTACTCTGCTTTCCCTTTCCATGCTTTTCTACTCAAATGAAAAAAAAATCATTTTTATCACATTTATACAGCTGTCCATTTCACACATGTAATACCTGGCAGTGTACAACAAAATACATCTTAGAATAACCATAAAAGCACAATAAACATTCATAAAAGACCATGGGAACAAAACTCATACATAATAGAGTTGTTTCGTTAGATCTATATCCCACCTTTATTCAGTGCAACTCAGTAGTGTAAATTTATGGTCCTACCTTTATTTTTTTTCCCCATTAACAACAATCTTGTGAGGTGGATTTAGCTGAGAAAGAATGACTGGCCCAAAGTCACCCAGCTATCTTTCATAAGGTGACCAACTTTTTTACAATGAGAAGGAGGACACAAATAAATTGAAGAGTCTAATGTGTGCACGTGTGCCGTGTCGTGTTTTGGTAAGAAGTAAACAAAGCCACTTGCGCGCGGCGCACTCGGCGCACTCTCTCAAAACAATTCTGCTGTGCAGAGCGCATGCGTCTCATAATCACGTCTCGCCGCACTGTACCGAGCCTTGACGAATCGTCATGTCAAATACAAATACGTCACATCACATGCAATGGATCGGATCGGCATCGATCGAATACGGAGACTTACAGATTAGTCTTCAAATATCGAAAAGGAGGACATGTAGGAGGACACTTTTTGAGAGAGGACAGAACTTACAAAAGAAGGACTGTCCTCCCTAAAGAAGGACGATTGGTCACCTTATCTTTCATGCCTAAGGCAGGGCTAGAGGTCAGTACCTTGGTTTCTAGCCAGGTGCCTCAAACCACCACAAAAGTTACCTTTTCTTTTTCCCTTGCAACAAAAATAAGATCTTACGGTAGTTGTATTTTTTAAATAGGGAATATACATGTAGGAGTACTGAAATATAAGCAATTAAGAGCAACCATAAGATAAACCAGGAGAAGCAGTTAGCCCAGCAGAGTTATAGAGACACTGATTGGCTTGAGGAAGAAATCAGACAGATTTTGTCAGGCGTGAACAAGCAAATCTACATGTGAAGAGTTCAATTAGCTGCTTCATCACTAGATGTCTATGGAGATTCTCAGTCATCCAGGTCATAGTTAGCCCAAAGGTGGTTTATCACAAGGTAAGTGGATTTTCTTGTTTTTCTTTGAAGATGTTTCGCTTGTCATCCAAGAAGCTTCTTCAGCTCTGACTGAATGGTAGGGAATGGAAGGATTTTTACTCCTTGCAGACAATTGGTCATTTACATTCTTTTAGAGCAGGGGTGTCAAACTGCAGGCCCACAAGCTGGATGCATCATGCGGAAGCCACACCCACCTCATCTCTGGCAAGGGGAAAAAAGTCACAATATGTCGAGACACATCACGTGACGTGGCGAGTTTGACATCCCTGTTTTAGAGAGTCATTGAGGCCAACACTTCAGCCAACAAAACAAACGTGCACAGTTCAAACCCACAAATACACTAAGGCACTTCATAAACCCATGGCACAACATAGGAGAACAAACTCATCAGGACAAGATTCAGCAATCCATCTGCATTTAAAAGACAAAGGCCACTCTTTCGAAGACAGCAAAGTCCACATTTTGGACAGAGAGGACTGCTGGTTTGAAAGAGGGGTCAAAGATGCCATCTATGTCAAAATTGAATAGCCCTCTCTCAACAGAGGAGGAGGGATACAACATAATCTATCTCCAGTCTACAACACGATCCTTTCAGCAGTTCCAAGAAGGTTCCACACCCATTTGCACTACTCAGGTGACCCTGACAACACAGATAAACCTCCAGGTGGCCTCAATGACTCTCTAAAAGAATGCGAATGACCAGCTATCTGCAAGGAGTATAAATCCTTCCATTACCCACCAGTCAGTCAGAGCTGAAGAAGCTTCTTGGATGAGAAGTAAAATGTCTTCAAAGAAAAACAAGAAAGTCCAGTTGCCTCATGAAAAAGCACCTTTGGGACTACTTTATCGCTCTTGCCTATTTCACAGGAATCTTCCCAGACTGGCAGTCTGCACCTGAGCCAGATTAGATAAGGTTCAACAGCATTCAATGGGATCAAAGCTTGCCCTCTTGTGCCTACCTAAAGATTCCAGACTAATTCCCCACTTGACTTTTCCCCCTGGCTCTCTCCAACAGATTTATGATATCTATGTTTCTGGGATGTTCGTTCCTACAAACCATATCTGTTTAAAAATCATTTTAGAATAATTATTATCTTTATTGATGTATACTAGTCCTTGAGTATTTCTCCAGAGAAGGATGAAAAGATTCCCAGAACAAAAAATTTTCTTCCTCAAATTCAAGAAAAAAAATAAACATATAATATGGAACTCTACCATTGGACCTTGTATGGTACTGTTAGTCTTATCATTGAAAAACAAACAATTCCCACGTTCCTTTCTCTTATTGGTCATCTTAATATTCACAGAAGTTTGTTCTCTTTAATCATCTCTGGGTCTGCACACTTTTTTCTACCCCTAATTAACTAAAAATTGCCTTCATAACCAACTACCTAATCACACATCACAATGCACTTCTGAGCCGATGTGAAACTGTCTTCCTGGATATAATTATATGGTAAAAAATGTCTCCTGCTGCACACTCTATTGAATTCAGCTTCATAATGCCTGCCCCTAGATTAAATGACACAATCAAAGTCATAGAACAAGGGCTCGGGTTTATAAATGCTAAGCTAGAATTGTATATTTTATAAGCTTGTTAATGTAGACCTCATCATCCTCTGCTAGTTGACATGTGAGGAACATCTGAAATTGATATTTTTACCTTTGCTTCATTTTTTAGCTTACAGGGGGGGGGGAGAAGAGGGAGTGTCTGCATGTGTGACCTATCATTATCACACTCCATTCCTAAAGGAGTACCAATGGCAACAGTTGAAGCAAACTACTAATGAGTGAATAGCACTGCCAGGAGGAAACAAAGACATAATGCTTTCACTGGCTTGCTAAGCAAAACGTGAGGAATTGCTAATATATTTCAGACCTGCTGCCATGGAGAAAACCTTCAGTCATATTGCCAAAATCCATGTTTGAACAGAAAAGACTTGCTCAATCACTCTTATGTATTTGTTCACTTAATATCAACAAAGCTTCATTAAGGAAACAATGAGTCATTGGCATTTGCTTCATCAAATGTTCTGTAAGAACATTTCCATTGCTTTTTAGAATAGAATTGTTATACATTAAATCATACAACAAGGGCCAAAGCAGAACCAAGAATATGAAGTCCACCCGATCTAACTTTCATCTGTATACTAAATGCCATAGAACAGGGCTTTTCAACCTGTGGTACGCGTACCACTTGTGGTACATTAATGAGTGGCAGGTGGTACGCAGCCCTGCCTAGCCAAGTGTAGTGGGGAAGGGAAAGAGCCAGCACAGGCAAAGACTTACAGTGAGAGAGTCCTCTGGAGCTGCAGATTTTACTTATGAATGGAGCCATTTGGGGAGGCTGCCTTAGCCGGCAGCCAGTACTTACATTTTTTTTTCTTCCTTAAGTGCCGGCTGGGCTCCTTACTTTTCTTTCTAGCCAGTAGCTAATTCTTAAAGGGGAAGTGCCTTTTTAAGCTAGTTCACTCAGCAGCTTGTCTTTTCTGTCTCTGGAGACCTTTCCTTGTTTGATCAATATATGGAAGAGGGAAAATATGGGGGGGGGTTCAAATTCTTCCTTCAGAAGGAGATGGGAATGAGAAAAAGGGAGGCAGGGAAGGGAGGGAGGGAAGGAAGTCCCGCCTTAGCACTTGGCCACCAGCAACTCTGCCATTGACTTTGCTTGTCAAAAGGTTGCAGAAGGGGATCACATGACCCTGGGACACTGTGACCATCATAAATATGAATTAGTTGCCAAGCATCCAAATATAAATCACATGATCCTGTTGCTGCAATGGTCATAAGTGTGAAAAATGGTCATAAGTCATTTCAGTGCAATTGCAACTTTGAACAGTTTTTTTTTTTGTCACCAAGTTTTTGACACCTTGCTAGGTGGTACTCGAATATTGCCATATCCTAAAAGTGGTACAATCGGTAAAAAGGTTGAAAAGCCCTGCCATAGAAGACACACCAACCCAAAACAAACTAAAAAAATGGAACAGTACTATTTTAAAAAATTGCACACGAGAAGTCTTTTTGAACAGTGGATCTTTTGCTCTTCTACTCGCCTTTCTTCAGTTTTGTTCTCCAAACTACCCTGTATGGGTTGCAAGGCATATTTTGCTTTAAAAAACATAACTGCTAGATTAAATGTGGGACAAAATAAGGTATATGTATTTCCCGTGTTTGTTTTTTTTTAATCAGAACATGCATTGCTTTTCTTATTTTGATTTTTAAAAAAAAAAATCCAAGGCCTTAGTTAAGGTAATTGCAAAATCTATGTGTACTTGTCGCATTTACACATAATCCTAAAATGGCATTTGTTTGTTGAACAACTCTGGCTTGCACATAACACAGAGCCAAAATGTTTTGTGCACGATATTAAGCCAAAAGCAGCTGTACTCGATCATGGTTTACAAAACAGTCCAAGGTATTATGCTCAACCTGATTTGACTCTCCGGCAAATGAATTTAAGATTCTAGCCTAAACTCCAATCCACATGGTAAATTTAGAAATGCACATCAGCATTCAGTTCATATCAATATAGGCAAAAAAATCAAGTTAATTAAGCATTTCATCCTCTCTACCAAACAAGTAAAATCAAGAGAGACTCATATGCACTTCTCTAGACAAATAGTAATGAAACAGTCTTGTCACTGCATCTGTATTCTATGTTGTTTTATGTACTTGAAAGTAAAAACTATTTAACATAAGTTACAATTGCCTAGATGGCATCAGCTATAAACACATTAGGAGTGAGCATAACATATTGTGCTGCAGTGATAACATTGCATGTTGCAATATACTTCGGGGCTACCTTTCCCGTGACAGCCTGTTTTAGCATAGTAATTTTAATATACAGCATTCGTCTCAAAAACACCATGCAAAAGTTTTTTTCATTAGTCTTTTCAGCTCTAGTGATGCACTCTTGCTAATCCCCAGCACCTACTGTTCAACCCAGCCAATCCAGTAATCATTTCCAGTGGCCACAGATTAATGATATTCAGTACATGAAAAGGAATCAGAGATAACCAAAAGACAGAACATTAAACAAGAATTGCCATAAGGCTCCTTAGGAAAACCACATATTGCAAGGAAATATATATCCTTCCAGTATACTTTATAATAAGGGTTTTATTTTCCCCAAAACTATTGGGAAAGATTGCCAAAGACAGTACTGTAAATGCTCTGGTATAAAAAGTGTATTATCAGTTTCTCACATTTGCTACACAGCCCTCCATGTGTTGTTGTAATGCTGTCCTTAGCACACCTGGTGTCTGTACTTAGAAAAAACAATATAACCCAGCTTCATTCTCTAGGAGAAAAATCAGCTCCTTTGGAAGTGATTCCCCTTGAAAGACTTTATTATGTACTGGTTGAGTCCCTACTGATAAACACAACTCCAGCAAAAAAAAAAATAATCTGAGGTCTGGCATGTGAGTTGTGAGTGTAAAGATCCAGTGAGCAAAGAAACAGCCAAAGGCCAAAATGCTTGAGATATTTTTGCTACAGAAAAGTTTTTCTCGTTAGTCTTTTCAGCTCTAGTGATGCACTCTTGCTAATCCCCAGCACCTACTGTTCAACCCAGCCAATCCAGTAATCATTTCCAGTGGCCACAGATTAATGACATTCAGTACATGAAAAGGAATCAGAGATAACCAAAAGACGGAACATTAAACAAGAATTGCCATAAGGCTCCTTAGGAAAACCACATATTGAAAGGAAATATATATATCCTTCCAGTATACTGTATAATAAGGGTTTTATTTTCCCCAAAACTATTGGGAAAGACAGTACTGTAAGGGCTTAAAATATATTTTAGCTGAAAGGAACAAATGGTTTGTGCATCATGGCCTCGGCTATTGTTATAAAAATGTTGTACTTTGTTTTCAATACATGAAGCCAAAGTCTAGTTGTTTTTGATATTCAATTAACTAACATTCCCCACCATCCAGTCAGAGCTGAAGAAGCGAAACGTCTTCAAAGAAAAACAAGGAAGTCCAGTTGCCTCTTGGAAAAAAAGCACCTTTGGGATTCAACTAACTACTGTCCCAAATGGAAACAGTAACCATCCCGCTTACAGGTATTCATATGTAGGGAGAATCCCCAAATCAGATTGTGAGGATAGTAGGGGGTTATCAGAGAAAAAGAAGTGGGTTTTTTTATATCAGCTACTGCCATCATTAGTGTTTCATTTTGGAACAAAACATAGTTGCATGCAAAACTCTAGGTACTCTGGTCATATTGGATTTTTACTGATCCCAGTAGAACAAAAACTTACTGCTACAATCTCTACATAGTACAGCGTTACACATATCTTTCTACATGTTGTTTACAGCTTCAGTAAGTGCAACAGATGCACATGTTAGAATAGCCTTGGGATCAATATTGTTATGCATCTTTTCCCCCACTATTTTTTACCAAAATCTTCCAGCTCGAAAATATTATTAAAGTTTCCTTTACCCAAAAAAATATTAGCCTAGTAAAATTGACACAAATATCTATTTCATGAGATTTGGGGGGGGGGTGTCATGAAATAATCATTCATGAGATTTTGGGGGGGGAGGTGTAACAATATATTGAAGGATTCAGTTTTATCCAAAACGTTTGGCTTGCTACTTTTATATAACACATAACTGACCCATACATCAATATTCTTCATATATTCTATGAAGCTGGAACACTGTACAGTTATAATTCAGACATGCCTCATTTTGCACTGAGATCTTGCTTAGCAGCAATTCAGAAACAAAACATATTGTGGCTGCAAAATCACTGCCAAATTACAGCAAGGTGATTTCTAACAAGGGAAAAAGCTTGTTGGTTGACAAGCAGCTACAAAGGATGCTGGGCTACCCAGTTCTTTCACGTGCCGGTTCATTCCCACCCACTTTCCATTGAATTGGACACTAATTGGACATTATCCTTTTAATTCCAAGCTACTTTGTAATTCTGTATTGTTTCAAAGCACTTAGGAACCCTTTCGGTTACTGAATTTGCAACATGCTTTGTATTCATTTTTAGGGACAGACAACAGACAACAGAGAATCTGGTAAACATTTTATTGGCAGGGCTTTCACTCAGACTTGGCTGAAAAATTATAAGGGCTGCTCCATGCACTCAGAAGAATTATTACAAAACACACAGAATTTAGAATTTAGTGAGCCTACCTCCACTGTATATTAGAATTGAGTAGTATTTTGGATTTAATCAACCAAGAACCTACAGCACTGCAGCGTTGTTCAGGCAAGCTTCCTGCACACCTGACTCTGGAAAAGGATGACTTAAGGTGTTGCAGAAAGATCCTAAGTTCATATTCCCTGAATCATACTCTCTGAAGCACCTTTTGAAGGCAACCTGAAGTGCTGTACAGCTGTAATATAGTTTATTCCCCACTATACTTACAGTGAATTAATTCTCCAAATGCCAATCAGTTATGGCCAAATGTTGCCATCTATGTACAGGAATGAAAAATCAAACTCAGGAGGCCCTAAAGTTAGCAGAAGTCTCCTCAAAAAGTTCATGAAGAAATCTATCGACAGCACACTCATTAAAAGCTATGCAATGATAGCTGACCACATTTAGTGACTATGAAATACTAACTGGCTTTAATAGGAGCATTCCACATTTCACAAAGCCAGAATTGAGAAGACATCAAATGCCACCTCTGGAAAGAAAATGAAGAAACAGAGGACCACCTAGTTAGCTGTTGCAAGAAGATGATTGCATAGACTGACTGCAAACAACAGCATGACAAAATAGCAACAGTGGTGCATTGGAGGAGCTGCAAGAAATACATTTGCCTGGAAGCAAAACCTGGTGGAACCACTAAATAGACAAAAAAATAAAAAGCGAAGAAGCTAAAGTGTTCTGGGACTTTAGAATTTAAACAGACAAGCACCTGCCACATAATACCTCAGACTTAACAATTGTCAATAAGAAAAGCAAAAATGTCTGGATAGTGGACTTGGCAGTGCCTGGAGATAGCAAAAGAGAAGAGAAAGAACTGGGGGAAATTATAAAATACAGGGACCTGCAAATCAAAGTAGAATAACTATGGCAAAAGAAAGCTAAGATAGCATCTATCGTAATAGACACCTGGGGTGCAATTTCTAAACAACTGGAGCATCATTTGAACACCATTGGCATTGATGAAATCACCATCAGTCCTTGCAAAAGGTAGCTTTACTTGGAACAGCTTACATCCTGCAATGATACCTTTAATCCTAGCAAAGAACAACATCTGCCTTGTAAAGGACTCAATAGGTGGATAAAATTGCCAGTCTAAACATCTGGCTGACTCTGCAACCACCATAATAATAATAAAAAGAGAATGCTGTTCTTCCTCTATGATTGCTCTACTGAAGCTTAAAAGTCCCTCAGAGAAAACATTTCCTACCCCTCTCAGTAACTATATGTATACAGTACTGTGGCTAAGCCATACAGATGGCAGCCTCTCTTCGAGGGTTCCCAAAAGCCCTTAAAACCTGACTTTAAACCCAAATCTGTGAATAATGTGTTGAGGTGTTTTGGGTTCTGCTTTATTTTAATGGATATTTTTAGTCCATGCCATTTATTTTAATTTGGCATCATATTTTGAGTCTGTTGGAGTGGGCAGATATACTGCATGTAATTAAATAAATAAATGTCCTGGACAGTCCAAGAGAGATTCAAAAGAGGCTTCTTATTTGGAAGCTAGTTAGATGTTAGGCCCAAATCAGAAAATTAAACTAAGAACATGCTTCTCGCAGCTGTAGTTTACACATCCAGAATGATGAGCAAAGGATAAGAAACAACATGACTCTCCGGGACCTCTTCTGCATTAACCATGACCAGGTAAAGCTGTTAAGTCCGAACTCATTCCCAATCTTACCTTCCCCCCACACACACACCTGATTTCTTACTGTTCAATCACGTTTTTCTGCTAATTGAACCTCTTCTGTTTTACTGCCCAGCTTTGCCAATTCCTCTTAAACAAGAAAAGATGAGAGGAAGATAGATAATAGAAGGGCATCAGAAAAACAAACCGTGAAGTAAAGATGATTCTGCAACTTTCCCCTTGCAATCCCTTCAGACCAAACACCAATTCACAGAGGAGCAGGATGGTAAAAATGCCAAGTTAGAACTGGTCTGATACCAACTCTGCATTTGGGGAGAAAATTGAACACATTTTGATACAGCTCTACCAAAAGCAGTCACTAATTTAGTTCATTTCTTTGCTTGGCTTTCATGTGGCCTTCCAGTTCAAAATAGATGTCATAGTGACTTACAAATTAAACCTGGTACCAGATCTTCATTATCTCCTGTGAAAAATGTCAGCGCTACCATACTTAGGTTTCTAAACTTGCCTATGCTTTAGCATATACTTTATACTTTTATAAAGTATAATGTTGACTTACGACACTAAGTGACAATTTCTACTAAATTAAGTCTCCGATCTTAGCTTCTGTTTCTCCAAAGGGTTAAAGAAAAGACATAGAAAATGACCATTAAAAGCAAAAAAGGGAAAGTTATGGTGTTTGGGGTTCTTTAACATAAGGAAAGAGTGAAAATATGGAAAGAGAAGGCAGAAGTGTATTGTCTTGTCATATACAAGAAACCCAGGAACGTCCAGTAAAATTGAAAATAGGATATTCAGGGGAGATAAAATGAAATACTTCTTCACACATGTATGTTTAAACTAAGGAATTTGCTACAGTACTCTAAAAGGTAGTGATGTCTATCAACTTAGGAAGCTTTGAAATAGAAGTCTACCAGATCCAAAAGCAAGATGACCACTAGATGGCAACAAAGAACTGCGGACAATTCTAATTGGAAGCTGCTATTTTGTACTCTGGATTTTTATATTCCAGATCTGGTAGCTTTATAAAAATGAAGAGTTCTACTATCAATGGCTAAGAGTCATGATAATATTATTTCAGGATCAGAGGTATGTAGGTAGTATTTGAGATATTGCTATAATGTAGCCAGCCCATTACAGTTGCATGTCACGACTGTCATTAGCTGAAGCGTCTCACCTAACAATCCCACCATTCCTGCTCTCCCCAATCAATTGTTAAATGAGACCATAGGTTGTTAAATGGAGCACAGGGCATGTCAAGGGGGAGGGAAGACCTTGGAGGCTAGCATGCCTGCCCTGGCCCTCCCAAGGTCTCCCCCACCCTCCGAGATGCTCTGTCCCCCACTTCCTGACTTTGGGTCCCCACAGGCCTTTTCCTACTCCCACCGGATCCCCACAGGACTTAGGCCTGATTCTCACCCTCCCCCAGGCCAAACACCCTCCTCCACCCTTACCTTTTGAAGAACTCTGAGGACTTCTAGAGCAGAGGTCCCCAAACTTTTGGGCACCAGGGACCAATTCCTCTAGAATTTCTTTAACTCAGAATTAAGCTATTATGAAAAACTATTACAGATAACTACAATAAGAACTGTTCCCTCCCTCTTCCTCCCTCCCTCCCTCCCTCTCTCTGACACACACACACACACACACACACACAACCATACACACACATATAGAACTACAGACTCATCATTTAACTTAGTAAATTCACATGAACCCAACTTATGTAGTTAATGATATAGTGCAGGGCTTTTCAACCGGTGGTACGCGTACCACCAGTGGTACGCGAGCACATGGCTGGTGGTACGCGTAGGACGGGTTGAAAAAACATGTAAAAAAAAATGTAAAAAAAATATTAAAAAAAATTTTTTTGAATTTTTTTTTTTTTAAAAAAGTGTAAAAGTGGATGAGGTGAAGCGGCAGCAGCACCGCAGAGGCTTGTGGCCAAGTCAGCTGGAACTGCACATTGCCTGGGTCCTACTGAGAGCCCAGGATCAAAGCGCGCAGCTCCAGCTGATTGGCGGCGGCCTTGGGGGTGGCAGGCAGCCTCACGCAGTCTTCAGGGGAGATTCTGCTGGAGCTGCGAGACGCATTGCCTGGGTCCCCCCCCCGCCCCCACCCAGATGCCCTCACCTCCCCCAAGCGTTTTTTTACTCACCTGATTTCAGCAGCACTCCCTTTCTCCTTTTGCTTCTCTGCCTTGGTTTGCTTCTCGGCCTTCGGCATGTGTTTGTGAGACAAAAAAAAAAGTTCCATGAGACTTTCTAACTTCTCGCGAGAAGTTAGAAAGTCTCATGGAACTTTTTTTTTTTACCCACAAGCACGTGGCGAAGGCAGAGAAGCAAAAGGAGAAAGGGAGTGCAGCTGAAAGCAGGTGAGTAAAAAAATGCTTGGGGGAGGCGATGGCACCTGGGCGAGGGCGGGGGTGACAACCTTACCCTGCATGGTGATGGGAGGGTTAACGGCGGGCGCGGGGGGCCCAGGAGGAGCTGCGCAAAGCAGGCAGAGGGGAGGCCGGGCAGATTGTGTGCACCGGCAAGCGAGCAAGCTGGGCAGGGGCGCAGAATCGGCATTCCTGAGCACACGCCCATTCGCGCCCCTACCCATCTGGCTCGCTGGCCGGAGTGAAGGGGAAGCTTCTGAGCGGCGGGTGGCTTCTGAGAGCCCCGTGCGGCGGGCAGCTGCGGACAGCCCCGCACGGCTTCGGAGAGCCCCGCGCGGTGGGCGGCTTCGGAGAGCCCCGCGCGGTGGGCGGCTTCGGAGAGCCCCGCGCGGTGGGCGGCTTCGGAGAGCCCCGCGCGGTGGGCGGCTTCGGAGAGCCCCGCGCGGTGGGTGGCTTTGGAGAGCCCCCGCGCGGCGGGCGGCTTCGGAGAGCCCCGGCGCGGCGGGCGGCTTCGGAGAGCCCCGGGCGGCGGGCGGCTTCGGACAGCCCCGGGCGGCTTCGGACAGCCCCGCGCGGCAGGCGGCTTCAGACAGCCCCGCGCAGCTTCGGACAGCCCTGGGCGGCTTCGGACAGCCCCGCACGGCAGGCGGCTTCAGACAGCCCCGCGCAGCTTCGGACAGCCCCGGGCGGCTTCGGACAGCCCCGCGCGGCTTCGGACAGCCCCGCGGGGCAGGCGGCTTCAGACAGCCCCGCGCGGCTTCGGACAGCCCCGCGCGGCTTCGGACAGCCCCGCGCGGCAGGCGGCTTCAGACAGCCCCGCGCGGCTTCGGACAGCCCCGGGCGGCTTCGGACAGCCCCGCGCGGCAGGCGGCTTCAGACAGCCCCACGCGGCTTCGGACAGCCCCGAAGGTGAAGGAAAGGATGGAAGGAAGGATGGATGGAAGGAAGGAAGGAACAGTGGGAGAGAGGGAGGGAAGGAGGAAGGGACAAAGGGAGGTGAAGGGAAGGAAAGAAGGAAGGAAGGAACAGTGGGAGAGAGGGAGGGAAGGAGGAAGAGACAAAGAGGGAGGTGAAGGAAAGGATGGAAGGAAGGATGGAACAGTGGGAGAGAGGGAGGGAAGGAGGAAGGGACAAAGGGAGGTGAAGGGAAGGAAGGAAGGAAGGAACTGGGAGAGGGAGGGAAGGAGGAAGGGACAAAGAGGGAGGTGAAGGAAAGGAAGGAAGGAAGGAAGGAACTGGGAGAGAGGGAGGGAAGGAGGAAGGGACAAATAGGGAGGTGAAGGAAAGGAAGGAAGGAAGGAAGGAACAGTGGGAGAGAGGGAGGGAAGGAGGAAGGGACAAAGAGGGAGGTGAAGGGAAGGAAAGAAGGAAGGAAGGAACAGTGGAAGAGGGAAGGAAGGAGGAAGGAGGAAGGGACAAAGGGAGGTGAAG